>JAOUQW010000001.1:13015888-13026295 GCA_028565825.1 Olivaichthys viedmensis
TCAGCCATGATACAGCGCCCCTGGAGCAGGGAGGGTTAAGGGCCTTGCTCAAGGGCCCAACACTGGCAGCTTGGCGGAGCTGAGGTTAGAACCCACGATCTTCTGATCAGTAGTCCAGTGCCCTAACCACTGAGCCACCACTGCCCCCCCTATTATTAATTTCACTATTTAGATTTACAAATTTCAACCATAATCCTTTATCAAAATGTCTTTAAGACAATAAAAATACATATTTAATCAAGTGGGTTCAAACTTTTGACTAGTAGTGTACATACGTCTGTGCTCAGAATGGTCCACTACCCAAATAATATCGGATCAGTGGTGGTCATATGGTGGTTCCTTCCCATTAATGGATGGGGTCGAGGGGGGCTGACAAACTGTGCAGAGCAACAGACGGGCTACAGTCAGTAATTAGCCACTGACTGTATCTATGAACCTGATTAGTTTTCTCTTCTTGCAGAAAACCCTTGACGTTTCAGGACCTCGAGGCCCACCTGGAGAAGCTGCTGTCCGAGGACGAGCCTGCTAACAACAGCACGGGTCAGACTGTCAGATTGAGACACAGCTCGCGTATTATGTGATAGCCATGTAGATAATTGCTTATGAGCACAGTATTGGTATTGGTTCAATATGAGGATCAATACTTATTCCTAGTGTGATGAGATACTGATTTATTTCACATAAACACAGGCGAGTGTTTTTCTAAACTCAAAGCAAATTATGATTTTTTTTTTTTTTTTTAGATTTAGCTTTAGATTCACTAATGCTGAAAATAACGTTAGTGAAGGAAACCCTAATGTAAAGCGTTACCTATTAATTAGCAGTGCACAGAACCGACATGTGATTGGCTGAGGCAAGACAGTGTTGCCCAGGCAACCGCTGCATAGTCAGGCTTCGTTGGTGGTCTGAAGGCTGTCCAATCCTACCATATTTATGTGAATCTTTAAATTTGCGTTGATGTAACCTTTTTTCTGTAACGCTATCCAAAAACTATCGAACTGTAGTAATTATATAGGATTTTATATTAAAGGATCAGCAATTTTATGATATTACTATAGGGATACTACAGCATTCTTATAGTTCATATCAAAGTATTACAGCGTATTATAGGACATACTATATTATATAGAGGGAAAATCATTATAGAATATTTATAAATGTATTATACACGGAGTTTATGCTATTGTGCAGCCCTAAAGGTGAGAGATTTTTGTTCAGAGATATTGATATCAAAGATATTGGCTTGAAACACACTTTGTTAAATGTGTATAGATCTAGTCTTAATTGAAATTTCGCATTCCAAATAAATCTGAGTTGACTGATTTGGTTTTATGTCAATTATCTTTGAAGGCCTGTGGAACATTGTCTCTTTCGATGAATGATTCAGTATCAGGCTAATTATTATTTTCAAAAGCACCAAGTCTTGCACGTGATTTGCTGTCCTCATACAACTATTTGTGGGCAGCTAAAATCTCAAAAAATAAACTGAGCTGGGTCCATAATGACGAATGAAATTTGATTCACTGCTGATTCACACGATTTTTGAAAACGTCTTGTATTCATGTTACTCACTTACATTTTTACCTGCTGCATATTTGCCATGTTTTTGTCTACAGATCATGCAGACGGGCGCCTCGGCCCCTCTACCATCGTCCTGGACCACACCAGTGGATTCGAAGGCCTCCTATTTGTAGATGATGATCTCTTAGGGGTAAGAATCATTATTTAACTCTAATGCAGATTTATGTTACTCAGATGACATCACAGGATTGGAGATCTATTAGTTTTACAGTTCTAGCCGAATTACATACTGGGTGACATTTTATAGATAGCTCTTTAACAATCTTTTTTTTTCTTTCTTTTTTTTTAACTCAAGGTCATTGGCCATAGCAATTTCAGCTCAATAAGGGCTACAACCTGTGTATTCAAAGGTAAGCTTAGCTTTACGCTGATGCTACATCTTACAGTTGCTTTATTCTATGTTTCTATTATGGAATATAGTTTTTTGAAGCGTCATTATAATGTCTTGCTGATGTTTAAATCATTGTGAACCCTTTCAGGGAAATGGCTGTACGAGGTGCTGATCTCATCTCAAGGTTTGATGCAAATAGGGTGGTGCACGCTGAACTGCAGATTCAACCAAGAGGTACGTGGTCTCATTAAAAACCGAATTGCAGTAGGGTTCAAAAGTATGAGGCCCTGATCGACTAAGATCACAAGTAACGAGTACTAATTTGCGTGTGCAGTGGGATAAATTGCGCGCGCAGTTAGTGGGCGTGTTGCGTGAATGACACCACGTGCAAAGTCGGGGGAGGAAACAATATGTAAATTAAGTTTTTGTGTGCGCTAAATGTTCTCGATAGCTGTTGCGAGACTCCTGGATGAGTAACATGAAACTGGAACTCAAGTATAAAGCTGGTAAAAAGCAATAAGATGCGTCGAAGAACTGTTCAAAATACGACATGAACGCAAAATAAAAGAGTGTAGACATGAGTGTGTGTTCTGTTCATACGGTATACGTGGTTGAAAACCTTTTCAAAGGTTCTGTTTACATGCTGTTGATGAAACCAACTTCACTGCGGCAATAATAAGTCATAATAGGGCAGTGGTGGCTCAGTGGTTAGGGCACTGGGCTACTGATCAGAAGATCATGGGTTCAAGCCTCAGCTCCGCCAAGCTGCCACTGTTGGGCTCTTGAGTAAGGCCCTTAACCCTCCCTGCTCCAGGGGCGCTGCATCATGGCTGACCCTGCGCTCTGACCCCAGCTTACCAACATGCTGGAATATGCGAAGAATTAATTTCACTGTACTGTACTCGTATATGTACATGTGACAATAAAGGAGCATTCTATTCTATTCTATTCTAATTTTGAGCAACTTTCTAATTGTTTTGAGACATTAAGGCGTAATTTAGATAAACTTTCTCATTTTTCAGACTTCGTGAATGGTATAATTTTGTCTTCAAACCGTCAGGAACGCACTTCCGCAAATTTAATGCCTGTCTTATTTTACCTTTAAAAAAATATTCCCGTATTTTTCACTAATATGAGTGAAAAGGTTTGTTTACTGAAAGCAGTAGTGTGCATAATACATAGTGGACTGTAGTATTTGACTAGGTCCACTATTGACTAGTAAGTAACCAGGTGGTAATTGTTAAAAAGTGGCAACAAGTCGAGACCTCAGTATTATAAGGTTCTATCTGGGTGAAGAGCCGTTCTGAGATATGGGGCTTCAAAGTTTTGACATTCTAGCTAGCAAAACTCTAAAGTCCTGTAATCTACATTTATAGCTCAACAAGGCCTACACTTTAAGGGTACTTTAAAGTGGATTTTTGAACAGTGGCCAAACACAGATAGAACCTTATTATTCTGTAAGCTCATATACTGTTTGGTTTGATAAGGTTCTATCTGGTTGTAACTCTGTCATGGAGTGTAGCAGATAGGTGGACATAGGCGCAAGGCCGTTTTAAACATTTATTAGATTAAGCTAAACATACATCCCTAAAGACACTCTACACATAACATGAAACACAACAGAAGACAACTTGAGACAGAAACACGGGGATACTTAACAGGGAACACAAACAAGGAACAGCTGGTAATAATTAACTGTCACGCGTGCGGCTGAGCGCCGGGGACGTCAACACCCAGCCTCCGGGCCGCTGGTCACCAGCGCTGGGCCGGCCTCCTGGCTGCCACACGGACAGGGACGTTGGCCCCACGGGCCCGGGGGCCCCCCTGGACTGCCAGTTGGAGGCGCTGCAGGAGAAGAGCCGTAGAGGGGGGGGCCTGTCACGCGCGGGACATAGCGTGGCGGTCGCCATGGCGACGACCGCTACGTGCTTGTGTGTGTTTGTTCGCTTGTCCCTGTCATGTGAGTCATGTTAAATGTTTCCAGCTGTTCCTTGTTTGTCCTTTGATTTCTAAGTGTTTAAATACCCGCCTGTGTCCGTCCCGTATTGTCTCCTGTTGTTTGTGTTTTGATCACGCCTGTCGCGGCGTGTTTTGTTTAGTTTGAGTGAACCCCTACCTGTAAACAAAATAAATATGTTGTTTGATGCACCCAGCGGCTTTGTGCATGTGTCCGCGCACCCCCGGCAGCACTACGTGACATTAACACAATCAGACAGGGCAGATTAGAGATCACACGTGGCGAGTGTTGACGTGGCAACCGCTGCGTGCATGCACGTGACAAACTCATTAATCAAGCCCTCAATCTTAATAAATTACTAATAAATGGTATTACTCAGCGGAGAAAGCATTACTCAGCATTTTTAAGCTGAAGACTTTCTAATGTGGCACAATGTTTATGCATCGCAAGACCAGCAAATATGGTAGACCAAGACCAATTCTGTTTTATACACTTGTGCTGCAAAACATCTGTAGCTGAAAGTTTCTCTCTTCTGGCTTGCCATACTGAGGTTTCGAGTCTGCTCTTTTCTGTGAGCGCGTAAATAAAAGTTGGATATTGATTGACCTCAGCTGCCTATGTTGTGTATTCATCCTGGATGCTGATTGGATAGCAGATGGAACCTTATAAAACCAAGTTTATCTGTGAGTTTGGAGATAGAACTTTAAATTTTTTTCAAATATTGCACCGAAAACGTTGCAAAATAAAAAAAATAACACCACAGGAGAATAAAATATCCCCCAGTGATGAAGTTTATGTGGTTAACTAATTTTCGACCAAAATGCCAGATAGAACCTTATAAATAAATCAATTTACTGACTATAAGGAGGAAGTACTACAAGTATTCACTTTGAGTTAATGATTTACAAAACGCACTGTGATACCAAAACACAGAAATATTTAATAAAAAAAATCTCCCATAATGCTAATGTAATTCTATAATGTAGGTCTTGCCAAGCTTGTTTTACATGATGTTTTTACAATGGCTAAGTGGGTAGAGGTTTTTTCATAGATATGCCTGAATAGTTTTCCTGAACCCACAAGCACACCACAGCTAAGCAGATCCAATTTACAGCAAACACTTTTGGCCTATATTTCATTACATGGGAACTCCCAGGCCAAAAGTAGAGCACGACTTTCCCATGCTATCAGAACACATCTGTAATCCGCTGAGAAATAAATGAGCATAAAGAGATTTGTGAGGTAATGCTAAGGCTCTCGGTTTTCTTGGTTTCCATTTGATTTTAGTCACACATACAGTATCTAATAGCATTAGCAAGAGCTGGATTAGGTGGAATAAATCACCTAATAAGCACATATGCACAAGCAACGCACATAAATTCACGCCCCCAACACACAAACCAATCTTATGCTACAATAAAAGAGAACAAACATATAATACATCCTGTACAGGCAACCTAAAGCTTTCTATATAAGGCACACACAAATATAAACATGGACTATACTCTTGTAAGTAAAAAAAAAAAACTTTCACAGCAATTATAAAAAACAGCATGTTGTCAAATAAGCCTTGATGCAAAATGTTGACCTTTTTAAAATTGTGAAATACTGATACAGATGGGTTCGAAAACATTTTGTGGGAGAGCAAGGAAAAATCTAATTAAAAACAGGTGCAGAGTGAAATATTTATTCAGTCTAACTGGAAAAAGGTAGAGATTTATTTTAAATTTTTAAATTGAAACTTCTTCATTCATTTAGAGTAAATTACATTATATAATGAGGTGATAAAGCTGTGAGATGTCAAATGGGTTCAGATTGCCACAGAGGTCATCTCAGGTTTAAGACTTCAGTGATGCGATGGCTGCGGTCCTGTTACCGACACCTTCTTGCACTATTGCACAATCTTAGAAAAAAAGGTCCAATCTAAAACCCTAAAGAGTTCTTTGGCTCGTCCCTCTGGTGGAATCCTTAAAGGTCCTATGTAGAACCCTACAACAGAAGGTTTTCCTGTCAGAGAGGGTTCCAAATAGAGACCATTTATGAAGCAAAGAACCCTTAAGAGCATTCCATTCTATTAACTATCCAAAGAACAATTGTGGAGCCCTTTTCCCTAGATTAGCAGCTACACTCAAAGTTCTTTGAATGATTAACGGTTCTAGCTTTCTAAAGGGGTTCTACTTGGAATCTTTTCCAAAAGGGAAACCCTCTGTTGTAGGATTATACATGGAAACTTTAAGGATTCCCCACAGAGGGACAAACCATTGGTGCTAGATGGAACCTTTTTTTCTGAGCCTCTCTCTGAACTGGCTCTTTTTGGTTCTAATCAAACCAGTTCCTGGCTGACGTGCCCAGACCATCCTAGTACCCAGAGAAACATAGTTAGACTTAAGCAGACAGTTTAGAACTCTTCTCAATTCATTACCTTCTGTTTGAACCCCTTACAGCACTACAGTACACTCTTAGAAAAAAAGGTTCTAAAGTGGTTGTACTTGGAGCCTTCTCTGAAAGGAAACCTGCTGTCAGCAGGTTATACATAGAACCTTTATGGGTTCTCCCAGATGAACAAACCAAAGAACCCTTTAGGGTGCTAGATGGAACCAGGTACTGGATGGAACCGGGTGCTAGATGTAGAAATAAGACATAAAAACAATATAATGCATCATCTACAGAGAAGGGTTTCCATGACCTGAAGAATGATTACCACCAGTCCGTTTCTGAGAAACCCAGGCTCATCCAAGCTTTTTCTTGTGTATGTGGAGAATCATGAATTCCACTCAAGTTCTTCCTGTGTGCACACATGTCAAAGAAACTGCCCCCTGCAGAAATGAACTATGACTTTGGGAATGTCAAAATATTAAGATAACCTTTAATATCAAGGCACTTGACTGTAGGCACTGGCTTAACTCATCCTCCCATCATCGCCTACACAGACACCTGAGTACATCAAGTCTGCCCAATCCTATGCACTGTGACTTCTTGAACTCATTAAGACTCACACACACTGAAGAACGCCAAGACAGATGTACTTTTAAAGTTCTACAAGGACGAATCACCATCTCCAGAGCCTCTCAAGTTGAACCAGAAACTTAGCTGGTGCCTGCACTCATCCATTCTTCCTAAGGGCTGGTGACTTTTCAATGCATCTTTGTTTATCAGCCACCTCTATTTCCCTAAAATCCAAGTTCCACAAAGTTCTAGCAATCTACACGCTTAGAAAAATGGCTTCCTCAAGAGTTCTTTAGATTATTGTTAATGGTTCTGAAGGTTTTCTCCTTGGAAACCTTTCTGAAAGGAAACCTTCTGTTGTAGGGTTCTACATAGAACCATTAAGGATTTCCACAGAGGGACAGAACAAATAACTTTTTTTTCTGAGCGAACCAATGATTCTGCTATGTTGAACAGGTCTGGGAATTGGTGTATTAGTGGGATATAGACAGATAGAAGCAGCAAGCTGAGCGTTTTTGGTAAGAGTCAGGATTTCAACAAGAACATCAGCATCCATCTGTCGAGCAGGAAATTCAGTCCCATCAGACGAATTAAGATTTTTCAACGGTACAAGCTCTAGCTTCAACCAAAATACAGAGTTCACCCAAATTTCATGTGTCTCTCCACAGGTTAGTATTTCCTCCACCTGCTTTCTGGCCAGCCAACTTAAATCAATATAGTCGATTCAAAAATTGCTACACTCTTTGAAAAAAAAACAAGGGGTCTTTGGATAGTTAACAGTTCTTAGCTTCCTAAACGGGTTCTACTTGGAACCCTTTCTGATAGGGAAATATTGTTGTTGGGTTCTACATAAAACGTGGAAGAGTTCCTCCCAAGGGACAAACTGAAGAACCCTTAAGGGTTCTAGATATAACCTTTATTCTAAGAGTGTAGTAAATTGAATTTTTGTACAATGAGCAATAGCATTATTACAAACATAAATGAAGCTTTCATCACATTTTGCAGGAGCCCCTTCCAGCAGTTCCAATTTGAGGCCATTACAGGTAAATGCATAAATTAGAATGTCTCTGTAATTATTTCATGGGTATAGAAAGAAAACCTCATAGTTTACCAATCTCTCATAGTTTACTGTGAAGATGGATTACTGGAATAGGGATCCAAGTTTGGGTGCAGCCAAGTGCACTTAATATCCCATGAAGGCAGCTTATACCTGATACATTTTCGTTTATGATGATGAAGCACAACATAGATTAAGAGATTAATCTCCTGTGAAATGTGCCTTTACCTCATTCCCCCATCTTGGCTTCTGTGGCCTAGTCGGGAACTGTTGGACCTGTGCCAGCCCTTTGCCCGGGCAAAAGATTACCAAGATATGAGCTATTTTCAGCCTCTTTGACTCTCCCTTCACCAGAATTCAGCTAAAGAAATACTCAAACTTTCCAGTATAAGATTTTGCAGTTATTGGCTCAGACTAGCTAGTATCCCCTTGAATGCCTCTTAACATCCTGCCAAGATGCACAGTCAAATGAGAAGGGCAGGGGTGGGTGTACAATACATATGAAAACATCCATGAACATTTGGATGAGTAATTTGGATTTTGTTCTTCCAGAGCTGAACACCACAGCTACTTTCGTCCAAAAACAACAGTCCTCTTTGAGGGATGACATTGAGTAGGGATAGTACACTGAGAAATGGGTGAAAACCCATACATGCATGCTTGCACTGGTGGCTTCACCTAATTTGAACTATTTAGGGCAGTCCAGCATTTACGCACTTAAACGTGCCAAACCTAATAATTGGTCTCAAAGTTCTGACCATGTTTATTGTCATGTTCATATTCATGGGTAGTCATTGCATTTGACTTCAAAATGTCATGTTCATTAATCTCAAATTCTTTAATTGGAACATACACTGCCCATCAAAAGTTTTTTTTATTTTTATATTACTGTTTCAAAATAACATTGAAGACATTGAAAGTATGAAATAATGCATATGGAGTAATGCAGTGACAAAAATGTGCAAAACAAACTGAAACTTTTGTTTAAGATTCTTCAAGATAGCCTTGATGACAGCTTTGTATACTCTTGGCATTCGCTCAAACAGCTTCATGAGGGCTTCCTCATGAACATGATGTCTTTTCATCAGTTTTGAAGAAGTTCCCACATACTCTGACCACCTGTTGGCTGCTTTTCCTAAGATCAAGTTGAAAACTTCTTGTTATTTACATCTTCACTGTTTATATTTGTCTTAGAAACAAATTTCAAGCATTTTTAAGCCTTTAGAACAAAATGTCTTTAAGATCATGAGCAACATACATTCAAGCAGGCATTCCAAATTTTTTGATGGGCAGTGTATGAATATAGCAATATATTTATATTGGCTGTTAGCAGGAAAAAAAACGGAGGATGATGTTGATATTGAAAATATGTTTTTAACTGTTTTTGGCAGAGAAACGTGCTTGGCAGCACGTTTGGCAGATAGCTTGCTAGATAAGTAACTACAGTAACTACAGTTAAACATTTTATTTAGCTATTTGATAGCTGCGGCCAGAGTTTGTTAGAAGGTTAACTAGCTTTAACCCCTTTATGAGCAAGCATAATTTGTGTGATTGTATTGTTTTTATTTCATGCAGTGGAAAATTGAATTCAAAAGACATCTTGTAAACTCACATCTTGTAGTTAGTTCATAGACTTTAAATATTGAAAAATTGGCCAATGATTGACCGTTGACCGAAACTAATTTACTGAACTAACTCAAAGGAGTCGCTATATGTCCCTTAGCAGCCTATGGCCCCTATGGGACAGGCGACCCAGCTCTGGAATAAAATGAAAGTGCAAATAAAAAAAAGTATCCAATTTCTTTTTTTGCATTTTTTGTCATATCTAATTTGAGCAGCAAAAAGTTTTCTGCTGTCTGAATGTCAAAAAACACATTAAATCAGATTTCTTCCAATCAGATCCAAGCCATATTTGTATGTCAAAGATTTGTGACAAGAACAACAACGTAGACAAAAAACAGCATGAAGGCGGGTCAGGGGAGGAAAGTATATCCCCCCCATATCGATATTCCTTGCTTGTAGTATGATTGTAGTGTCCCCTAGTGACAACAAGAACAAACAAGGTATACAACACCTTCTTAAGTTTTTGTTGCTGTTGTCTGTGCTGAATACGCTCATAACCGTGACTGGATAATCCATGATGGAATCTCTGTGTTAGTAGCTAACTAACTTTTGTCTGCCCTGCACTACTCATAAGGGATCATTGTTATGACATCCAATGTGGATATGCAAGTAAATGCGACTACAGTGCAAACAAACAAATCCAATTTAGTTGCTTGTAATGTGGACATTCAGCCTAAAAATTGGATTCAAGAAGTTGCCCTGCAGTGTAGTTTCAAAATTGCATGATTAGGCTTCAGTTTAACACTACAGTGAACCTAACATTATATGTTTATGCAACCAGACGCTTGTCCAAAGTGCCTTCAGTGATGGTTACAACCGTGAGTGTGTGTGTGTGTGTGTGTGTGTGTGTGCTTTATGCTTTACTATATTTATGCTTTACTATTGTATATGTACTTAGCTTCACTTTTGGAT
>JAOUQW010000001.1:13033139-13045723 GCA_028565825.1 Olivaichthys viedmensis
ATTGCGGAGCCTCGTTTTCGCTAGAATAGCGGTGAACTTGAACGCGGAAGCGCCTCGTTCTTGCCGCGCGGAGGATTCTGGGGATTGTGGTCCCGCTCTGGCTGGGTGTGCGTGACATGTAGCATATGAAATGTGCTTTTATAGTTTATAGTGCAGTTTATATATGACAGTTAAGCTTAATTTAGATTATTAGAGTGTGGCTATAATTAGCCACTATTTTATACACATTTTTAATATGAACTCATTCTTGAAGTTAGGCATATTACATTTTCATATCACAATACTTTAATAACTTTTACTATTAATACATGTGGTTTACTCGCAATCACTCAATAGCTTCTTAGCTTATATAAATACAATGTGAGGGTAGTGATGGTAATTTGAAGTTTTCACAATAAAAAAAAATATCATGCATGTTATATATGTAAAATATCATGCATGTTATATATTCTAACTGATTGTTGTCACATGCCTACATTTTGCTTTTCCCTTTTATTGGACCACCCTGAAGCTCCTAACCCAATTTGAAGATTATTTGCATTTGTACTTTTTCTTTCTATAGTGTTGTACTTTAAACTTTATCTGTAAGTGCCATTACCTTGGATTTTCCTTCAAAATAAGAATAATATAAGAATACCAACCTAAGTTATTGATTATTGCTTCTTCACACTTTTCTTGCTCAGGCTCATTCTGCCATTCACTTACTCTCATCTGAACCATTCTGTCACTCTCATCCATTAGCAATGCCTTAGCATCCAGCTTGATGAATCACCAAGCAGTTGAAAATGACAGGTCTGGGATCTCCCTATCGAGCATGGTGAGCAGCTGTCATTACTATGTCTGCAGCTATTGAACATTTTCATTTTGGAATATTCCATTAAGTTGTATCTTGATTACTTTAAATGTTAAATAGGGATACGAAAATCTTGAGACATGTATTTCATTTTAATAATTTCAATAAGGAATAATCTTAGGAGAATTAAAAGGTAATCACAAAATCAAGCCCATTTCAAAACCATGAACAGAACATGTAAACTCAACGATATCAATAACACAGGCTGCGGTCCATTCTGAAGTGATCATGCCCTACACCCTTCACAGTAATGGCCATTTGGCCATTGACTATTTATATGTGAGCTCTCCTGTTGCTGAGGCCATTTTTTCATTCAGCATAAAAACAGCACAAAAAATCTCGGGAGCAAAGAGTCTCTCGGTTGTTACCTTTAAAAACAATCATTTTGGAGGGCCTTTTGAAGTAAATGATTTTCAGCACTTCAGTTTGGAACAACCCTACAGATGGCTGCCGGGGGCTTGAGCCTGCTAGCTAGGCTAGGCATCGTTAGTGATGCAAAGTGGGCAGGGCGAGTTCTGCAACAAAGTCGAGCGGAGTTAAAATTTATGCAAATGAGAAGCGAATCAATGTAGATATAAACACGGCTCAGCTTTTTAAACACTTGTAGGAAAGAGTGACCGT
Source organism: Olivaichthys viedmensis (assembly GCA_028565825.1). Taxonomy (NCBI): domain Eukaryota; kingdom Metazoa; phylum Chordata; class Actinopteri; order Siluriformes; family Diplomystidae; genus Olivaichthys; species Olivaichthys viedmensis. The sequence goes on from JAOUQW010000001.1 coordinate 13,034,614, forward strand.
AGCTAGCTAACTAACTAACTTTGCCATGCCCACATTGATTCGCTTCTCATTTGCATAAAGTTTAACTCCGCTCGACTTTGTTGCAGAACTCGCCCTGCCCACTTTGCATCACTAACGATGACTCCGCCTCCTGTCGCTGTAGATCGCCAGCTCACATTCAAAATGAAAGAGTTCCGGTCTCTTTGTTGTGTCGCGTCGCAGGATTACAAGGTAACTTGTTGAGAATGTTTTTCACAAGAACGTGAGTCCATTCTTGGCATTCTTGTTACCATGTTTCCTAATTATAGGTCCTAGTTTCCTGATTCCCTGGTTCCTAGTCCCAGTGCTCTAACCCAGATAACAGACTATTCCAATACAAATATGGTTAAATTTAGGCACATTAGGGTCAGTTATGGTAACAGTGAGTATATTGCGAGTCAACAGGTTCTCACTACATTTGAAATTCAAAATTGGCCCGATTGTAAGTTCTGGTCCGTGTCATGCCAGAGATATGATCTCATCGACAAAATCAACAAGTCCGAATCCAGAACCAGACGTACTCTGGTCAAGTTCCTGTGTCTGTTCCCACATAATGATACCCATGAAAGTGGGAGGAGTTCACTGGAGGTTGTAGAGACTAGCAATTGACACGAGTATTAAAACACTACTACAAAATTCACATAATGATTTTTTTGTTAGCAAAGAGCGACCGTAGCTAGCTAGCTAACTAAATAACACCAGCTAGCAAGTTCCATACACTGCCTCTCAGGCCACATTAGGTTCACTACCTAAATGAAATAAAACAACTTGTCAATATACGAACATAAATACTGGTGCGTTCAGAAAAGTAACTTGTTGATTCGTACTTTTTTTTCAATTCCGTTTAAGTGTTGCATTTGTGAGAACACTGTTGCCTGGCAACTGGAAAACATGGATCCCCGGCATAACGATTTAGCTAGTTAGCATATAGCCGTTAAGTCTTTCATACAGACAGTGTAAATACACAGTGGCAGTGGAAACGAGACAGAACCCTAACAGATATTTCCCTCTGTTGTTAAATTACTAAATAAACACTCTGTACGAATAAATTTACACTGTAAATACACTTAGCATCAACCGCTAACCCAACTTCCGTAGATTCTGCCATATTGAGAAACATTTTCTCAATTTCGTCACAACTCGTATTTAAAAAATTTGAATGTAGTATAACATGTTAACCACAACAGTCAAGAAAATCTTAGCTCCAAGATGCAGATTTGTAAATGTGTTGCTCATTCCTCGTGTCCTCGGAGGCGTGAATTAAACTGGCTTCTATAAGCTTCCATTACTTGTTAGCCCTATTAGCCTCGTAGCGCCAGTGCAAAACTAAAGAAGTAAACATTTAGACACCAAACATGTCTATTTAGAGTAAGGAGGACATTGTGGACATTTCATTTTTGTCTGAACTGCGACTTTAAAAACTCAAGTCCACTTTCTCACGCCACTTCTGTGTTCATGTCGTTGACAGACGTGTGTTTATCGTAGCAAACTGCCGTCATACTCGAGTGCGGCGAGCGGGTGGTGTTAGCCGTGATGTTAGTGAAGCTCTGATTGATGAGTTTACGGGAAAATGTTGGATCCAGACAGGAAGAAAGTGGTGGAATGGACAAATAGAGCTGATTCCCATGCTAAGGGGGTGTAGATCACTCAAATCCGCTAGCAGAACTCCTAGCTAGTCTCCTTAAAGCTACAGACTGAGAATTGATTTCTATTTCATGAACATAATCAGGGTTAAAGTAAGTGGTTTCACTGTGTAATTTTGTACTCAGTTTAGTTTAGCAATTAATTTAGTTATTTGTGATTAAAATAACTAAGTTTAGGTAAGGTAATAAGGTAAGTTTAATTTACCAAGTCATTTATTGAGAGAAGAGGAACAATTTTTACTGCAAATCTATCTAAAGCTGACAGGCTAATTATTAACAACACATTACAAGCTGTCTAAACTAGCACAGTTTGCCATCGCTAAATAGTTAGCCAGCTGACTAGCTTACTGTAGATAGCCATACTGTAGGTAGCTGACTTGGCTAAACTCTCCAAATACAGCGCGTTTGGGTAAATAAGTAAGATGTTTAATTTATTCTTGACTCTGTACACAACAAAAGCATTTTATCATGCTAGCTAAAATACTTATCAACACTATGTTACCCAAAGTGCAGCAACGTTAGCGTCTGGCAAACCCACATGGTAAACCCAGCATCTGTAAATGCACATTCATGAGCAGTGTTCAGTTCTCCCGCTGTTGCATACAGTTTATTATTAATGTTATAGGTCGAATTGTTTTCAATGTGTTTGTAGGGGAGTGATAATGATAATAATGTGCTGTATTGTGCAGCTTGTCCGCTGTGAGCCTGGATTTGAACAACAACAATGTGTTTGGAGATTAAATCTGAAAATCCTGGGCACATGATTAATGAATAACAGATGGATGTTTAGTGTGAAGTACAGCTTGGATCAGTTGAAACTCCTCTGGAGCTGAGTGATCCATCTTTCTGTAGTTGTTCTCCTTTTATTCTAGGATTGTGTTTGTTTTCTTCTGTTCCTTTACTTCCTGTTTATCAGTTCGTCTGTATCTGTACTTCATTTATTCAAGCATCTGTCTGTCTGCGTGTCTGTCTGTGTATCTATCTATGCCTGTGTCTGTCTGTGTGTCTGTCTGTGAGTCTGTTTATGTGCCGGTCTGTCTGTCTATCTGTGTGTCTGTCTGTCTATCTGTGTGTCTGTCTGTCTGTGTGTCTGTTCTATCTATCTATCTATCTGTCTGTCTATCGGTCTATCTGTCTGTCCGTTTATTTGTCCTTCTATCTGTCTGTCTGTCAATCGGTTTGTATGTGTGTGTCTGTCTATCTGTCTTTCTGTCTGTTTTTCTGTCTATCTATGTGTCTGTCTGTCTGTATGTATGTGTGTCTAGCTGTCTGTCTGTCTGCCTTTTTGCCTCTCTCTCTCTCTCTGAAGTGTGTCGAGATTCTCTGAGACTCTTCGGCTCCCCATAATCAGAGTTTGGAGGTCAAAGGTCGCGCAGTTCTCTGATAGATAGCAGAACTACACTGTGGTATCACTCACACACACACACACACACACACACATACACTCTGCTCCCTCTATTATGAACAAATTGTTCTGCTGAGAAAGACAGGATCCAGCAGTCTTTTCCCTCCTCTTTATCTTCCCTTTTTTTGCTCCCTCGTTCCCTCCTGCATATTTTCTCTCTCTTGTGAATAACCTGCCCTTTTGCTCTCCCTCACCCGCATGCACACAAGCGTTCTTTAAATTTTTCCCATATGGCTTTGTTTATTTCATCTCGCTTTTAAAAAAAATGATCTGATTAGATTGAATTTGGCCGTATTGATTTAAACAGGCTATCTGCGACGCGAGGTTAAAAGCGTGTGATCCTGAGGTTTAGAAGCAAATGGCTGCTAATAATTGGAGCCATTCGATAAAAATTAACTAATGCCAGACTTTTTCAACTCGGCAGAAAAATGGACAGTTTTAATATTCAGCTGTGAACCAAGCACATGGGTTAAACATTTTCACATTAATGACTACATTTTATTTTGATCACACGTACAGACACAAACGAGGAGGCGACAATTTGATTGAAATCTTGGCATTATCGTGGATTCAGGCTTCAGTCTCAAGAACAGTAACTGAATCAGAATTTTATCATCTTAGAAACATCACAAAACCATTTTATACTCACTTTTGTTACTCTAATTGGTCTGGCAATATTCTCCTGTTCACTAGGTGGCACTGTGAGAAAAATATCAATTTGAATTAGCTCTAGCCGAGATATACTGGTTAGCTAACTTCTCATATGTACCTTTTTTGGCTCCAAAAGCCTTGTTTAAATAGAAAATGCTAACTGGAAAATTGCAATGTGCTGTCCTAAACTGTAAACTTTGCCTTTTCCAGTGTTTTACGTCATTTATTTCCAGGAATTCAACATAACATTGTATTTTCTTATGGGCATGTTGTGGAGATTGTGAACTGCTAATGTGAACACATTTTGGCCGACTAGACCCATGTGACCCGTGTGAGATGTCAAAACCAAGCATTAGAAAATTTCATCCATGCCGTCATCTCCAGCAGGGTGGTGTCACGCTTTTTGGTTGGAGTCGGGAAACTGGGGGCGATGGATACAGGTGCAAGCCTTTTATTATAACGCGAAACATACACAGGTAACTACACGAAACAAACAGAACATATACGCATATGACAAGCGAATCATAGACGAACAGGACTGAAACACGGGGATACTTATACACACACTAATAAGGGGAAACAAACAGGAAACAGGTGGACACACTTCACGTGACTAGACAGGGTCGTTAACAAAATGAAACCTCAACATACAGATTTGCATGTGGCGTTCGTCGCCATGGCGACCACCACATGCGGTCACGTGCACCGGCGTATGAGGTGGCGTGCACATGACAGGTGGGTGATTGTAGATTGTAGTCTCCTCACTGTCCTTCCCAAAATCACCATAAACATACAACTCGTTCAAAAATGCTGATGTCAAGAAGCACATCACTGCGGTTCTCAGACCCAGTTCTTTACAGAATTAGTTATAAAAAGCTGCTGCTAAATCACTAAACATCCCACAGCTGACAGATATGCTTGAAAAACACAAACCCTGTTAGATCAGCATGGGCGGAGCATGGGTGAGATGGTGGGGTAGGTCAACTATCTACACTATGTAGTTCAACTATTTTATTTATGTCGTAGCAAAGCAGTGTTTATAACTGCTGTATTGTTACTTTTTTTTTTCTTGTATTTTTTTAGCTGTGCCGCTCAGGAGTTCTGTTAGTCGATTGGAGCACAATTGCGGTGTGTGGTAACGTGTAATAAACTAAAATATTCAGAAAGTCTTTAGAGCATTTTCTCCTGTTTTAACTTCTTCCTGAATGTTTTATTCTGTAAAAACCTTTAACATTTTTGAAGAACATTTACATTTTAGTATCTGGTCGTAATAATTCTCACATTATGATCTTTTGAATACAAAGAACTCTGATCCTATTTTTCTTTCTTTCTTTCTTTCTGATCTGGTTGTGTTGTTGTTGTTGTGTATACTTAATGTGTTCTGTGTTTGTTTATACTGTCCTGTGTGTGTTTTGTGTTGTTGTATACAGTGTGTGTGTGTGTGTATTGTATAGTTGTGTGTATATTGTGTAGCTGTGTGTATATTGTGTAGTTGTGTGTATTGTGTAGCTTATTGACTTGTCTGTGTGTGTGTGTGTGTAGTGGTGGAGGAGCTGCAGGTTCAGATCCTAAGGCTGATGCTAAATAACAAGGACAAAGGGACGGTATGTGAACCCAGCGGCCATGTTTATTACACTTCACTGACGTCAGCGGTCGCAGCTGCGATTTTTATGGGGCGTCGTCTCTGACCTGGTTTAATCGTCTCTGTCTTCATTTAATCGTCTCTGTCCTCGTTTAATCGTCTCTGCCCTTGCTGACACTGTGAAAGAAAAGTGTTTGACACATTGTTTAATACATGACACAGGTTTAAGCTGTAGTCCATTCCTACAGCGTTGCATCAACGTCTTTTTTGCTGTATTTAGTTTCATTCGCTGTCTCTCCACCACAGGGTGAAGCCTCTCGCTACATTTTCCTCAACAAATTCCGCAAGTTCCTGCAGGAGAACGCAAGCAACCGAGGGGTAAGAAAATGCCTAACGTTAACGTTTTTAAGTGCCCAATCCTTGTATAAGCATCTAGACTAGAGGGGGCGTGCCTGTGAAAAATCATGGTATGATAACTGTTCACCCCAATATCACGGGTTTCAATGTAGCATAGTATTTTATTACAGAAATCATGATATACTGGTATAGGGGTTACGGAAACTGCTAGAGCATTTCATAAAAATGGACTATGAGCGATTTATGAAAACTGAAAAACAGTTTTCTCCCATTTTGCCTGTGTGTGTTTGTTTCAAAAGTCTACACTGGTATAGGCCAACGTTAACGGTATAATTATTTCAGGTTTCCATATCATGGTGTACCATCATATAGGGCTGCACTTTTAATCCAGATTACAATTATAGCTGCCAAGATTTAACAATCACAAAAAATCTGGATTATCAGTTCATTTGTCCACTTGTTTATCTGCTCGTCTGTCCACTCGTCTGTCCACTCGTCTGTCACTCATTTGTTCACTCATTTGTTCACTCGTTTATCAACTCATTTGTCCACTCGTCTGTCTACTCCTCTGTCTACTCGTCTGTCCACTTGTTTGTCCACTCGTTTATCCACTCATTTGTTTAGTCATTTATCCACTCGTCTGTCCACTCATTTGTTCAGTCGTTTATCCACTCGTCTGTCCACTCGTCTGTCCACTCGTTTATCCACTCGTCTGTCCACTCATTTGTTCAGTCATTTATCCACTCGTCTGTCCACTCGTTTATATTTCTTCACTTGCATCAGCACTCGCTCGTACATATGCGTCCACCACATTCTCGTCTGCTAGCTAATATAATGTCGGTTGCACTGATTAGCAGCGATTAGCATTTCATTTAGTAATCCTAAAAAAACTTTTAAAAAGGAAAGTCAACAGTTTTCAAAAATTACATACCATTAAATGCTGTGACGTGTGTGTGTAATATATATATATATATTAATTTTTTTTTAGTTGTGTGATTAATGGTCCCATTTAAACATAAATAACATTTATGTTGATTTAATTGATGTTTGAAAACAGCAGTTAAATAGTTTAGGAATACAGAATCAGCTTGATTTGTTTACGGTGTGCATAGAGGATATGCAGTTCCCATTACGAACTAAGTATTTAATTATACCTCTGTTAACCAAAATCAATTAGCACAAGTACAATATCGTGGGAATGTTTAATACTTTTTTATTATTATTATTTTTGTCATAAGGGGCCAATCTAAGAAATGTCAATCTGTTATGCTGTTTACTTGAAGCCATTTCTATGTCCTTATCAGTAACTAAAACAGCCTGTTGAAAAGTTCAGTCCAGTGTAACCCTAGCTGTGAGGCGTTTATTGTGTTTCAAAAGTACTCGGACTTTGAACTTTGCCAAGACAAAACGGACGCAAACCATTTTTTTACCCTGACATTTCTGTTATTACTTCCATCTCTGTGAAAAGCTTCTGGCCCTGGAAGCGTTTCATGCCATTGTGTATGACACCACGTAGCCCATCCTGTCATTCTCGCAAAAAAAAAAAAAAAACTTGGCCAAGGCTGTCAGAGTGTGGATTTTGTCTCTTCTTAGATTATGTTCGGTTCAGTGTGCGGCCCTGAAATTGTGCTGGCGAAATTGAACACTGGCCCATTTTCACACTGCAGTTATTGACTTATGTGGTGCAACAAATACAATATTTTGCCTATATTTGTAGAACTTTATTGTCCACCACAGTGAAAATCTGCCTTTGGCTTCACCGGCTGGTTAAAATTTGACACGAACAACATGACAGTAACACCTCTACATAATAGATGACATTTTAAAAAATAGATAATTAGCCTACACTGTTAAGCAACATAATACGAAAGCCAGTAAACACAATAAGAGCAATATGAGCAATAGAAGAGTTCAGTCATGTCATTGCATTTGGAAAAAAAGACTTAATGTACACGTTCTTGGTTGATTCGACGGCTCTGTAGCGTCTATATGAGGGCACCAACATAAATTCTTGGTAGAGAATGAGTTGACTTTGTGTCTGCTCTGATCGTTGTATATACTAATCAGCTGTTTCTGCCCTCTTCCTGCTTTTTTACAGGTCCTATTTACAATATTTTTTTAGTCATGGCCACAAACCAGACTGTTATCTTAAAAGATTACAGTTAATTAATGATAGAAATGTAATAATAAAGAAGAAATGACTCTACATAGATAATTCCAGTATATTATTTAAGTCTTCACTTCAAGATTTGATCACCGCTTTCCAAAAAAAAGAAGCATTCTGGGTATATTATATTAACATCACTCTTGATGCATTTTGGAGTCATCATTCTGGACACAACGTTTTACAGCTTTCTACAAATGATTTGAAACCTAAAGTGCATCAACACTAGAATCATATTACAATCGTTTTATACATGGATCTGAAACAAAATATCTGATTTCAAACTTTTGAACCAGACTGTTACATTAAAAGAGAAAACTTTCTCAATGAGACTTTAATATCCCAACTCTAAGATATCCTTTCTGACCACATAGGAACACAGCTTTGAAAAAATAAAATAAAAAATACAATAATTGCATTGCTGTCTCAAAAATCTTTTTAAGAAAACATTGGTTTGTACGTTAGTCTCCAATCTAAAAAGGTTCTCAGTTATTTAAACTCTTCCACCGTGCACTTGACGGTACGATTATAGTGTGAGGAATAATCACGGTTAACCGGTTTGACTTTTTTTTTTTTACAACTTGGCCAAATGAGTCTCAGCCCTCAGCTCCTCAGTTGAAACTGTATCACTCATTATGTGTAAGTAGTAGATGGTGGCTTTATAATAAAAAGATTTAGAAGTGACAGTGAAAAAAAATGAAACTACCAGAGGGCTGCTCGGCTGTGAACTCTTTAGTGCGAGCCCTGACTTAACTAGCCAGCTTAGCCAACTAATGCATAGTTAGATTGCTTGTTTCTCGTTTAAAAAAAAAAAAATTACTTTAGCGTGACTCGTGTGAAACAATGGATGATGATCACAGAGATGTTAAAGCAGATTCGACGTGTTTGAACCTTTTGGCAGCCACTTGTTTCAAATTGATTAGCTGTAATTTCGGACGACACCCATTTCTTTAGATATCCAAAAGCCTCTCAGTGCTGAGTCAAGATTTTTTTGTTTCTGTGAGAATAACTAGCACGTGACTTGCCCGCGAGAGGAATTTTCTGAGGATCTTGGACTGCGAGGCTTCTAAAACAGAATTTTGGGGTCGATCCTAAAGTCTCAGCGGTTTGTAAACCGTGGTTAATTGTGAACCGGTTAAACTCAACATCTCAAGTTAAAAACAAACATGTATCATTACTAGTCAGGTGTCGTTGTCACACTTAGATCAGTCGTGGAGTTTTAAGTCATGTAAAGTGATGTGGTACGTATAGCCGCAGTGAATGACTCTTTCTCTGTCTCTGATCAGAACCCCACGGTGCTGTGCCCTCCGGAGTACATGGTGTGCTTTTTGCATCGCCTCGTTACAGCAGTCAGGAGCTACTGGGACGAAGGAAAACGCAAGAGGCCGTGCGCCGTTAGCAGTGAAGGTGAACACACACATCCTGTTCCGTGCATGTGTTAAAGTCTCAGTTATGGTCTGGCATCACTTTCAAATTCAGTTATGCTGCTGCTTTAGCACTGTAAACACAGGAGAGAGGAAAGAAGAGATGTAGAGAGGAAGCTACTATTCATTCGGTCAATACCACTGACGCCTATTGAGGCTGTCTCTTATAAACCTGCTTCCTGCCTTACTTACTTTAATACTCCTTTCCCACCGGGACAGCGGCCGTGAGGGTTCAGGAAATCGGCAAATGTTTTTTTTTAAAAAGAGGCGTCCCACTTTTCCCACTTTTCCACCAGTTTAATACATAATCAGACGTGGCAGTTTCCTAATGAATGGCATAACATTAATAATAGCAACTATGGAGAATTTGACAAGTTTTGAGAAAATATTTTAGCATCCAAAGTTAAATCCTTCAGGGTCTCTACACAGCATAGTGATATCATTATGATCATAGATATAGGAAACCTAGATGCCGCGTTAGCTACTGATGCTAAATACTTTGCTATGTCAACGTCCTCGCCACTTTAGGAGGGGTGAGATTCGCTCGTAAGCCAATGCAAGTCTATGAAGGGATGCAGGTCGACCCTGATAAATAGCGGACAGTTTAATAGTGGACAGTCTAAACTTAGGGAGCCCGTTGTCAGAGGACCTGAGAATTCGTACAGGGGTGTAGGGTCGGAGGAGCTCAGAAAGGTAAGCTGGAGCAAGGCCGTGTAAGGCTTTATATGTTGTAAGCACAAGTTTGTATTGGATGCGGGCTGAAGCCGGTAGCCAGTGTAACTTATGGAGTATTGGAGTGATATGAGCAGATTTTGAAGTATGGGTGAGAAGTCTGGCGGCTGGGTTTCGTATATATTGAAGCTTCTCTGTGATTTCTCAGGAGATCAATAAAAAGGGAATTACAGTAGACAAGATGAGCGCTGATAAAGGTATGTACCAGATTTTTTTTTGGGTTCAGCAAGTGGCGGAGGCGAGCAATATTGCAAAGGTGGACAACATTTTGAGTGCTCTAATGTGAGACTCAAAAGTAATGCCCAGGTTCCGCACTACAGGAAAGGTTTAAAAATGACCCCATCGCTGTTAATGGCATGGTCCGGACATTTAGAAACTAAGGACTTGGGGCCAATAATTAAAACATTTATTGGTGTTAAGTTTTAGAAAATTGGCGTTCGTACATAGTTTTATATCTCGAAGACATGATGTAAGAGCAGAGGGTGGTATGGATTTGGTGGATTTCGTGCTCATAGGAGAAAAATGGAAATAGTAAAAAGGAGAGGACCAAGAACTGAACCCTGGGGAACACCGTATCTATAACACCAACAACAATCATTGTTATAGATGAGATACTTATTTTTAAAAAGGATTTCCTCCTGTGCAATCTACTTTTTCCAACAATATGTTTCAAATCCTCCCGCACTGTTCACGTCTTATTTTAATGGTGGTCATGTAAAAAAACTCGTTGCTTGAGTTGTTGTCATGACGACAAAACGATCCCACCCTCAAGCCCCTGATCTTACCGTTTTTTTGGTTCCAGATCAGCAGAGTTTTGGCCGAGAACCGGCTCTTTTGCAGTAGAAATGCGTGTAACGCAAATAAAATATAAAAAAAATACTCTAAAGAGCATTAAACAGTAACAAACTAAAACAAATACATTTGTTGGTGTGAGCAGCCTTTGCCTTTAAAACTGCATCAATTCTCTTAGGCACACTTTTGTGCACTTTTATAAGGAAATCTGCTGGTAGGTTGTTCTAAGAATCTTGGGAGAACTTGCTACAGTTCCTCTGCACAGCTTTGGCTCTCACTTGCTTCTGTCTCTGCAGATAAAATCCCAGAACAGCCTTGATTCTGTTTTTATCTAAAAAGTGC
>JAOUQW010000001.1:13086186-13100235 GCA_028565825.1 Olivaichthys viedmensis
CAACATACCAAAGCAAATTCCTTGTATGTGAAAACCTACTTGGCAATAAACCTAATTCTGATTCTGATTCTGATAATAACACTTAAAAGCAGTCTTAATGAACAATGTTGCTATCACTTTATTGAACAAAATGATTTACACAAGTTAATTCATAGAATAATTGTGTGAACCTTTAGCATAATGATTTCTAGAATCTAATTGGAATCCGATCTTTCAATTAATTCAGATGTGAAGTTAATCTGTCTTGTTGTATAAAACAGTATAAGCCAATTAAAATAAATTTTACATTACATCACCGAGCAAACTTACTGACTAAAAGTTTGCTTTAATTACCTGAATGTTCCATAGCACTAGTGCAACAGTGTTTTGTGGACAGATAAAAACAAATGTTGAACTTTTTCACGAATGTACACAACTTTTTCTTTGGAACAAAACCCACCCACACCTTATCGCTATTGATATAGAGCTGCTTTATTGCCTCAGGCCCTAGACAGCTTGCAGTCATTGAAGGTCCAGTGAATTCCAAGTTGTATCAGGATTTTTTTTAGCAGGATGTCAGGCTGTTTGTGACGCAAAACCAAATAGAAGTTGCTCCAAAACACAGGAGTAAATCAACAGAGTGGATCAAACAAAAGAAATGATGTATATTAGAAATGGCAAAGTCAGAGTCCTCACATCAATCCCAAGTTAAAGCAAGCCGTGCAAGCAAGGCATATCAATAATATAACTGAAATTTTATTTTATTTTATTTTATTTTTTTTACACAGTTTTTTTATAGAGTACCCAAAACACCCCTAACCACTGTGCAAGACTAATCATCAGCTACATTCAGCATTTGGTTGAAGCTGTTGCTAAATAATACTGTCTCTATTCAGATGAAGATCAAATCACATTTACAAGCCTGATATTTCCAAAGCGTTAACCAACTTTTATTTCTCACAACTTTACACTGGTGGAAGTGTTGTTTGAAAACCTTTATTGATCCAGTACCTGATTGGAGCTTTACTCTAAGTAATACTTTCTAACCATGGCCAAAGCCACTAGTATGTTCTCCACATTTGTATATCTGGGTTTAACTAGCTATGTTACTATATGTTTGTAACTATGTTTTGGGATGAGAGGATCATTGGTGATTCATTGTTAATAATCTAACAGACGTAATGCAGTGGCACATGCATGCGTCTGTTATGGCACATTCTCTCTCATGAGCATTAGAAAGAAAGTGCAGTAGTGCCTGCGTTGAAGCTTGTTTCTTGCTGAATGCCTTATTTTATGCCTGATGTACCACTATTGATTTTAATTCCAAGGATATTTGCTTCAAGCTATATCATTAAAATATTGCACTATAGTGCCTCAGCAGGGTTCCTAAAGACAGCTAATATGTTGGAATTGTGTAGAGTATGTGTTTTTTATCTGGAATGAGTAATGCTTAGTGAGCATTTGAATGGCTGTAACTGTGTAACTATGTTTTGAAAGAAATCTTATTCCCTTATAATGTGAACAAATTATACATAAATGGTGTCATATACAGAGAAGAAAACACAATGTGAGTATGTTTAGACTTACATACCATCTGATACATATAAACATATAGACATACATGCACTGTTGGTACATTGATCAGTTTTTAATTATTCCTAAACTCCTAATTTAACACACATGATTCAGTTAGTCAAGCGTTCATGAGCATCCGAATGTCAAAAATGTAGATAATTAGGGTTGCAATAAAGTTTTAAATGTGAAAACAAGTGTGACTTCGACCTATCCTGCCTTATAAGACAACACAGTTGTGGTTAACTGTTCTTCACATTTTTAATTCAGGTCATTGTAGTTTGCCCAAAATGACCTAAATGTTCCACAGCACTAGGACAGAACTAATTGTTATTGACAGATTGGGGTTTCCAATACTGATATCGCAGAAACCTGTAATAGGCAAATTAGCCCTCTAAAAAACAATTGTTTTGTTGTGTTCTATAAGAATTCTGACCAATCACAGAGGCTCTAGATAAGGTTTATGTGGGTGTTTTGAGAAAATTGTGGCATTAACATGATAAAAAAAGAATTAATCAAAGGATGAACACCCCCCCCCCCATAATAAATAAATTAATAAAAACAATACAAATATTGACTGTTGTGTTTTAATATATTTAATATATTTTTATACAAGTTATATAGTTATATATTTATAAAGTTTTATAGCATCAAGAGTGATGTTAATATAAAAATTAATACCCAGAATGCCTCTTTTTTTTGGAAAGCGGTGATCAAATCTTGAAGTGGATACGTCAAGGGAGAAATTACTATACATAGATAATTCCAGTATATTATTTATCATTTAAGATCATTTAATAAACTTTTTAAATGACTTTTAAATGACTTTTCCCCCAAATACTTTAAATACCGAACAAACCCTCTAAAAAAAGAGCTTTTGGTGTGTGGTTTATATATTAGATATATTAGATCTACTACATTGTATAAGAGTTTAGTGAATGGAATAATGACTGTTCATAAAATATGACGGGTGATTTATGGGTGATCTATTTTATTTACATTTACAGCGTTTAGTAGACGCCCTTTATCCAGAGCGACTTACAGAAGTGCTTTGTAGTCTCCATCAAAAAAAACATTCTCACGCTAGTACAAATAGGCCATGGTCTAGGGATACCGTAAAACTGTTAGAGAGGAGTTAGTAAGAGAGTTAGTACAGCAAAGAAAAGAGTCCAAGTTTTTAAAAAATTTAGTTTCCCTTAAATGTGTCGTGAAGAGGTGGGTCTTCGGTCTTTGTTTGAAGACAGCCAGTGACTCAGCTTGTTCGAACAGCCAGGGGAAGTTCATTTCACCACCTGGGTGCCAGAACAGAGAAGAGTTTTGACGCGTCTTCCTTCCTTTCGTGTTGAGGGATGGCGGGTCGAATCGAGCCGTGCTTGTGGCTACAATGTTGTTTTGTTGACGCTAATATTTAGCTAAATTCTACATTTTTTTAGGCGACCCGGGATCCACGTAAAAAATCTTTTTGCAGGAATAAGCACATAGTTGAGTTGAATTCCAAATTGCTTCCTGTTCACTATAAATGCAATATATGCTATACTATATAGGGTATATAATAATGACGCTGTAGAACCTACCTAGTGCACTATATGCCCAATAAAATGGCAATTGGGATCCAGCCACAGAAAACGAATCACTCCAATAAGAGCCTGTTGGAAGGTTTACTACTTGCATATCATATCACTTTTAGGACACGTACTTTGTCTTTATGTTTAATCAGAAAATTCATACAATAATTAAAACTATGTGAAAATTAAGTATGGCATAAATATGCCAAGCAACATTTAGCAAACAATGTTTAGGAAACGTGTTTCTATAGAATTATGTTAGGCAACTAAATGTAAAACATTGCATCTTAAACATTCGAATGTAGATTTTTTTTTGCTTTTAAATGTGTAAATGTGAAAATGCAAATCGTATTCGAACACGTGAAAGTCATTCTGACAGCCTTAGTATAGGCTTATGTATTTTTGCAAGCCGAGCACATGACCACATGATAGTATGTTGAACAATTAATGTAAGGTCTCTTGACTTTAAGTACAGTTTATTACCATATGTGCATCTGTCATATGCAGTGCATACAGTTGGCTCTTGAAGTGTTATAATTTTGAGAAAAGCTAGAACGACATATTTGCCACTGGTGAAATCAATCACCTTAAACCATTTCCCATTATTACCTAATGCTGCTCCTGTTCTTTTTCATTGTGTCTCGAATTTGTTCAAATACCGTGTGTCCTTTTTGCACCATTTTCTGAAAATAAAGTGTTTTTCTTCTGCCTGACATTTTGGTCAGTTCAGCTGAATTGCATTTGACTTGATGGCTATGTTTATTCCTCCTGAAGCACTTCAATATCCATCAGGCTCTCTCGATCATGAGCCACTTGTCTTGGTCTCTGTGGCTAGAATGTGTGAACTGTGCCAAGACCCACTCTTCTGAAATTGGCTAATTTCAGCCTTTGTAGATGTAATTTTGCTATTTCCTTTTCCTGATGTCCATTAGAGGAGAGGCTCTGTCCATTACACAGCTGAAATTGTGTGTGTGTGTTGTGTGTGTGTTTTGTCTGTGTTTGAGAAGGGTGAGGTCGGGGAGCAGTAATTGAGAGGGTGGTCAGGGACGCTGTGTTCGGTCGTCATGTCCTCTATTACTGCACGTGTTCACATGCTTGAGCTTGAAAATTTCCAGCCATTTTGCTCTCAGCCACAACTGAGTTTTTTTTAGTTAATCTATTAAAAACACATACAGCATGTGTAAGTATAAGGAATTTTAATTATAGTGGCCTTTTGTTAAAAACAAAATCTCCATCTTAGCACTGTTAGTTTTTTTTAGTACTGGCTGAGTATTAATAATTTTTTAGTACTGGCTGCAAATTAATTTTTTTAGTACTGGCTGAGTTATTAGTTGTTTTTGTTGTTGTTTACTATCGGCTAAGTATTTTGGTTTTAGTACTGGCTGAGTATGATTTGTTTTTTAGTAATGACTGATTATTATTATTCTTTAGTTCTGGCTGAATGTTATTAGTTTTTTTTACTACTGGCTGAGTATTATTTGTTTTTTTAGCACTGACTGAGTATTATTAGTTTTTTAGTACTGGCTGAGTATTATTTTTGCGATTATAAACGTGTTGCTAAACTGTCTCACACGCGGCTGTGGGGTGGCGGAGTGCAGCGTTGACACTGATTCAAAGCTGGTTTATGCTTTTGTCATAGAGTACCATGTAAACGACAATAGAAGAACTGTGCGGACCCTGTGATTAAAAAGTAGGCATCACAATCAGCTACCATACAGTAAAACAGAGCGGCTATGGGTGTTTCGGGCCATGTTCGCACTAATAAGGATACATTTGAAAACGCACAAGTTTTTCTGCGTTTTGGCCTTTTGTCCACCCTGAGTCTTTTTGAAAACTCTCTCCGGCGCCGGACACATTTGAAAACGCTGTTTACGTTTTGTACGTTTGTAGTGTGGATGAAGGAAAACAGATGTTTCAAAAGGCTGATGTCTATTGTGATAGGCCCCTGATTAGCACGTGATCTAGCTCCAGCACATCCAGAACAAGGGGCGAGTTAATTTATCTCCTGTTGATGCTGTTTTAGTCACCCTTTTACAACTGAATGGAGCTGTACAATATAAATGCTGCATGCAAGACAAAGTACTTTGTATTCACTGCTGTACGGCCGTGCTTTGCATGCTCAATGCTGTTCCCGACCGTATAATGTCTTTTTTTGTCACTTATTCATTATTGCTAGTGCGCATTACATCAAAACAGTGTAAAATGGCGTGAACTTCATGGTTCAGGTAGCGTTTCAGTGTGGACAAAAAACTTTGATACGAAAACTGTATTTTCAGATGTATCTGTATTAGTGTGGACATGGCCTCAAATCCACACGACCAACAAAATGAAGAGGGAGAGCTGGCTAGGAAATAATTAGTTTGGAGTGATGTATGTGAACCTTTTAATGGGATATTAAGAACATTAGCTATTTTTGCACTTTTGCCAAAGTGGTTTATGGCACAGCACCAATTGATGCTCAAATGTTTGTTTTTTTTTGGTACATTTGCTCTCTAGTTTAATTGCAGTTTCACATGTCTGGCATTTAGGCCCCAACTGCTAATTCTGACATTTTAAACCTTTTGCTAAAAGGTCTGAGAATATTCAAATGGCTCCTTTTGACTTTATCGCTTATCTCCCTCTGAGCAACATTGTGACCCAGTTTTTTCTCAGATTTTTTTCTCTGACTGTAGAAGGCCTTATACTAGAACATTACTAGTTTTTTGTGTCACTGCCGAATTGATATGTTTCTCAGCCCACAGTAGAATGTACTTGGGAGTACTAGTTATACTTAAAATAGAACCACCACCAGTTTTACTATGATGGGTTACCATACCCATTGATTATTATATGTTGAATGATCTGTAGGCAACATTGGATGGTGGAAACTAATGAAATAAAAGATGTAGTATTTTTTGTGGGTTGGGAGCATATTAGTCCAATTAGTTTAATTAGTCCAGACAGTAGAAAGTTGTGAGTTTAAATCCCAGGGCTACCCCAGTATTTGTCTTCTCAGTGTGAAGCCTTGCACCATTGGAGGAGACGAAATCTCACAAAACTCTCATGAAATTTCTCACTTTTGCCAAAAGGACTTTTTTTTTCTTCTTCATTCATCGTGCATTTATAAAGTGTGCAGATTTTTTCACAATGAGTCCAAGACCAAAACCCTTTTGGCACTTTAGAAATAGCAAAGTCCATAGGCTAATTAGGAGTTGGGCAAATTGATCTTTTTCTGATTGCGTGCAGTCCCCTTGATGAAGGCCGTCATCTAAAGTATATGCTTGGATTAGATTTGGCCTCACTGCTAATTGAATTAAATGCAGAATTGTAAATTAATTGGAATTTAGCCCTTTAACTATATCAAGTGGTGTTTGATGCACTCTTAAAAGTACGCAAATTATATATTTGTTAGCAATTAATATAAGAATAATATGATTAGAGTGCACAAAGGCTACTCTAAAACAAATGCTACGTGAAAGCTACCTGATCATTGGAAAGCTTCAGATCTGCTCAGCTCTGCCTCTGTGGATGAACATCCTTGAGTACCTGCGTTATTTCAAGCCTATCTGAACTAGATTGCAAGTTTTATGGTGTTATTTGTCAGCAGAGCCACACGTCAAACCTCCAGCAAGCAAGAATAGCTCCTCCACATCTTTGATCAACTAGTGGGTGAAGAAACTGTGTTGCAGTTCCAGACAGAGAACGCAAATGCTCTGAATTAACCACAACTCTTTAGACTAAACAACATACCAAAAGGTTTTATTATTTCAATAACATATGTGTAATACGGCTGTCAGAACAGATTTCACTTTTTAAATACTATTCAAATTTGTATTCAAAGGCATAAAATCCACATGTTTAAGGTCCCATGTTCTATATTTAGTTGCCTAAACACTAAACTAGTTGTCAAAATGCACGTTTCCTAAATTATTTTGGCGAATGAAATTTAACTATATATCAGCGATAAGAAACATTACTGTGGATAAAAATAAATCTTAAACATTAAAATTTCTGATAAAATTAGGATCTTCCTCATGATTTTCTTTGCTTTATGTAATACAAACACATAGTGTAGCCTTACTGTGGTGTCGGTGCATTTGAGTTTTTAAAGGAATTAGACGACCCTGGTATTTATGAAGTATGGAGGCACTTTAGAAATAGCAACGCTGATAGTTTGATTAAGTTGTGCAATAGGATCTCTTTCTGATCATGTGCAGTACTTCATAATCTCACAGAGGGAGATTTACAAACTTAGAGATTTTGGTTTCTTTTTTCATGATAAAGAAACCATCAGCTAACCAAGCTAAGAGGCAAGCTGTAGCTATATCTCATTTTGTCAAGATTGATCTGGAACCTGGAACCCAACATGAGGAGTCGAGTTTCCTTAGAAGAGCCCTGTCGTGTTCAGACCATTTTAACTACTTTTGAGAAAGTGGTCAGTGGTATTTGTTCTGCCTGGAGGCTCTTTGTGCTGCTTGGTGAAAACTCACTCGCCTTTGGTGGGTTTTTCTTTCTTCTTCTTTTCTATCAGACATCTACTGAGCTTTGGAAAAAAGGGTCAAGGGGGTACACTTTAAAAACAGTTCGTTCTTTTATTTTGTTTTCCGATTTGAAGTTTGTCAGTTTATAAAAGAAGATCCTTTTGCTCATACCCTCGTTTTACCTGAGGCACGTTGGGAATAAAGAGTCGTGTCAGGGAGACCTTGTCAAAGTGTGAAAAATGTAATGTGAATCCGGCTAAAGATAGACTTGCCGCAAAGCATAGAACCAGAAAAACAACTGTCGCCCAAAGCCGATTGTTTCGCTCCTTGCAGTATATTTCTGTCCGGTTGTGTGGAATGTCGTGACGCTCTACCCAAGCAGTATTATTCACAAAGAGTCTCGGGCCAGACGAGCAAACCAGCGCCGGGCATAATCAGACTTACTTGGTATGCTAGACCTGGAAGGCATTGCCTTTTTCGAAAATTTTTCAAGTTTCAATTTCTGCCTGCAGTCTTATATTTTAAGGATTTGTCTGAAAAATAAGCTTGTATACGTGTAGACCGTGTATCAAGGCTTGACCATGCAGAACGTTAAGAATTTGCTCTTGTATTCTCCTCCCTTTTCGAACCGCTTTCGCATTTCTCCTCAGCGTGCTCAGATAAGACGTGGCCTTTTCCTCGTAATGTCAGCCAGCTCACACTACACGTGTCTCTATTTTACAAGCTTTCATCTTGTCCACCCTCTTCACATACTGTTAATAGACAGCAAGTCAGTTGATGATGGTTTTTCTAGCCGAAGAAAATTACATTTCCAGCTTCAAAAGATGACCTTTATTGGCACAAAATAAGGTCACTGTATTCATATCTCGGTCTAAAGGCACAAAATACAGCAGGCAAGATCAAAAAGGCAAGCAATTATCTTTACTGTTGTGTCTGAACAATCTTGTAGGTTGTTATGCAACCTACCCTAAGCAGTTTTTATTTCATTTGAAATGGCTTTTGGTGTATATCTATTAGAATGCATATATTCAGTTGCTATCCCTATAAATTAGCTGTAAGGCTTGGTCGAGTGTGTATGCATGCATGACATAGAAATAGGTTATAACAGAGTAAAAAAAAAAAGAAAATGCCACTGAACAGCATATTCCCATTACTATTTTCCATTGTGAAAAATGCAGGGCAGGAAATAGCCCCAGAAACACCTTTTCTATTTTAAGGAAAAGTGAAAGAAATTAACTACTGCTGTTCTTGGCACAAAATACCCAGAGCAACATCTTTAATGAGGAAAGTGCTGGTGTGACACAAGGCACATTCTGTCTTTCCGAATCCCTGCCGAGGGCTTTGCTTGTACACTTCGGTTGTTTTCTTGTCCCCATGTTCATGCTTTAAATGTCAAAAAATTTCATGTTTTTTTTTCTTTTCTATTGGAGTAATTTAAATCAATTATGTGTTGTTGTTTTTTTCCAGCAGAGCATCTAAATATGCATCTCGTATCTAGTAATCAACCGATAAAGGTCTTGCTAACACTTGTAATTAACTAATCAAGAACAGCATTCACCTCATTTAGGTTATTCATTGCGGAGTGCGTACAGATGCTTGAATGTCGACTGGGGAAAGCTTGATTTTTCCATTATAAGTGGACGAAATAACATTTGGTAGGAAACATGTCATAGTTTTGTAATTTTGCAAGTAGTTTGCCTTGTGTGTTGTGTGCAAACTGAGTCTCCAGTGCCAAATAAGTTCTCTCAATAAAGTTGACTATACTGTTAGCAGTTAGCCTCTTTAATCGGATCTTAGCACAGGACACTTACCAAGTACCGGAAGGTGGCAGATTTCGTCTCTGGGTATTAAATGATTACCTGCTCGCTGATATTATACCATTACGTCTGGCTGCTAGTTCAAATTGGCTCAATTTTTTTTTTACTTTCTGGTTACACGTTTATAATTTGCGCCAAATGGCTTACGAAGGCTTTATAACACTTTGAAGCATTGAAATAAAATCTAGTAAATTTCAAAACCAACAGCTAGCATAACACTAGCTAACTAGCAAGCAGTGTTTCAGTACGTTCAGGAACTAACATTATTCAGCTGCTTCCACAAATTTAGCTACTGCCTTTCCTTTAAACTCCACCATTTATGTGATGTATATTAAACTGAAAGGTTAATCTGCTATACTGGGAAAGAAGTCTGATTAGCCACCTGGAAAGTGCTAGAAAGGTCTGAATATTACTTAGAAACATTGTATGAACCCTGTCATTATTAGTACTTTCATTGTCCACAATTAGTCTATTGGTGATATTGGCGGCTTTTTTCATCAACTGGGTGAGTGTAAGGCTCTCAGAGTCAGCATTCGATCAGCATTATGGGAATATCTATCATTATTATAAAGTATTACCAAAGATTTAATGGGTGGGAATGAAAAGGTTTGAAAGAAAGAAACTGAATGAAAATGAGGGTTCATTATTCAAAATTTTGTTGATTGTGAACAGCACAAAAACCTATTTAAAAAGGATTAATCATTAGTATTGAGTGTGCTTAACACAATTCAGAAGAAATTCCAAACCCAAACAACTCAAGGAACTTTCAGTCCTCGTGCCTAGACTTTTTTAAACATCCAAAAAATAAATAAATAAATGTCGAAAGAACACTGGCATGATAATTTCACCACTTATTAGGGTTAGTACAGTTACACTGATGTTTGATTTATTATTTGTTTATGTCATTATTAGATGCTTGATATTAATATGCTAGATATCACATAAAGGGCATGTGCAACCAAGTATTAAAATGTTATAGTACTCAGATTTAATTAGGGTTAATTTTTCTTTAATACTTATGCACATTTTTTATCTGAAGCTAAAAATGCTATTGTTCCAAAAATAAAAAGTGTCCCAACACCAAGAACAAGAAAATAAAACACTGAGGAATAAATGGTACACACCTTTTAGCCTTTTAACCATCTGTTTTATCTTTAATCTCAGCCAAACAGAATGGGAAAGAGGACTATTTCTGTGAAACACTGCTGGAAATATTTTGTGGCAGTGGTACCGAGTGGAATACAAATTAAATCCTAATAAAAACAAGATAAATTGGTTTCTACTTTGAAGCATTTTCGTTGTCAGTGATGCTGTATATTTACATTTTTTTTCAAAAGTGAAGTGAGGCAGAATCTAATTGAAGCATAAAGCTGAGCAGCTGAGAGTTAAGAGTCTTTCTCAAGAACTCAACAGTGGTTCTCTGGCAGTCCTGAGATTTGACCTCGCAACCTTCCGGCCAGTAGGACAGAACCTTAACCATAGAGCTACCACTACCTGTAGGCCAATAAAGAATATGCACTAAAGAACTACCCCTGGGTTCTGTCTATCTGAGGTTGCACAGAGATTGAGGTGAGCAATTTCTTTTGGTTTGAAGGCCGGCAACTGAACCAATAAATCTTTCTCTTGCAACACCTCATAGCTTCGGACTTGTTGATTCCTGTCGCTGTTTCTCCGCGAGCCGGTCATTGGCCTCTTCAGATGCTGCTATAAATGGCTGCTGCCTTCTTTTGATGGGTTTTTGTAAGGTGCGAGGAAGGTGGGAGTCGGGATGGCAAAAAGGTTTCCATGGTGATGACTGGCACTGAACAGAGTGCAGGCAAAGATAAAAGTGTGTAGAGTTTGCAGCTCTGAACTGCAGGAGGCACAAAGACGCAAGAGCCACACATACCACAGTCTGTACTTGAAAAGATTGTCAGCGGTCAGAAAGAAGAAAGCCGTTTTTTTTGGTGGATGAATACAATTTACAAGAATAAAGAAGAATTCTAAAACAGTGGCTACCTTTCATGGGAACATGGTATCATGATTAGGGCTGGGTATCGTTTGAAAATTTTCGATACCTTGAATTCGATACCGATACCAAAATGATACCTTTTTTCTACTTGTGACCAAAAAATAAATAAAAAATACATGAAAGGAAGAATTATTAAGGGAGGACATTTATTTAACAATTTAACAAGTCACAATCTGTTGTGTTGCCTGCAAATGTTTCATCAGGTTTGACGTATTACCTGACTTTGCAACTACTAGGCTAAGGCATTTATCTACTTTTACAAAAGTACAGCCAGACTTTAGACCTCTGCGACCAGGGCTGTATCTAGATTTTTGAAAATACCGAGGTCATGAGACCTTCTAGGGTGGTCCGTGGGCATTTTTTAAAAACTGCATTATACAAACGTGTGCACTCTAGCATCAACTGCACAGCATTTAAAAAAAAAAAAAAAAAAAAGATTTTTGGTATTGTAATATTGCTGCAGTGTGCCATAATCCAGTTCTAAATATGAATAGAACTCTAATTAGATCTCTAGTCTATTCGTTTAGATGCCGTGAGCCACCTGAGGCATACTAATAATAAATGTAATGAACACTGGACGATACGTTGCTAGCTAACCTTATCTAGCTAGGGAACTGCTTGAAAGGTAGCTAACCTGACCCCCGTGAGGTCAAATGTTTAATCTCTCTTACGTATTAAAAGTAGTTGCCAAGATAGTCAAACCCCTCAAAACGGAAAGGTTGCCATAGCCTCAAACCTGGTTTCCCCGGACAACGGCAGTTGATGTCGCGCGCTGATCATAGTTTTTCAGATAAAAGCTTTTTTGATAAAAAACAAAACAAAAAACAGAAGTCTTTATGGGGACCGGCCAAAATGTCCTCACGAGGTCAAATTGTCCTGTATTCATTTCATAAGGATATCTGGTCCACACAAATGGCTAAAGACCTACAGACACACAGAGAGACACAAGGCCGGAGCAAGTGCTAGTACTCAGGAGTGCCACAATCACTACACTCTTACAAAAAAAAAAAAGGTTCCATGTAGCACCATAAAGAGTTCTTCAGTTTGGCCCTATGTAGAACCCTACAACAAAGGGACTATCCTAGTCATAAAGCTTGATATAGCCTTACAAGTCGAAGAAGAAGAATTTACAATAGACAAAAACCCTGTTTACGCCTAGTCGTGTCATGAATCTTCAGGATAATATCCAATAATATAGATTTTATGCACATAAAAATGCAGGTGTAAAGACGCAGTTTAAACAGATTTGAATCCAGTCAGTCAAGCCACTTCAGGAGATCTGGGACATTTTAGCCAGATGTTATAGTGGTAATACATACGTCTTTCCGAGTCACATTTGACAACTCAAACCCCTCCCAATACATCTTATAAGTTGGTTGTTGACAGCTTATGTTTATAACGTATAAATACAAACCCTGAAACTAATTTATACATGAGGTGAAATTGTGCTCTTTACTAATTATAATAAAACCTACATTTTCTATTCTATAAATAAAAATGCATTGCACGTTAAGCGCGGGGGAAGCGTCTTGTACTCTTGTGTGACTTGGTTACGAAAATACAGTATACACACACATTTAGAGAGAGAGAACTGAGGGTGGGTTTTTAAAAAAAACATTTTTACATAGGTTTTTTTGATTAAAGTGTTGGATTGTTGCAGGAAAATCTGCTTTCAGCATTTCATTTTTTAAACATTTAAACATACAGATGGAAAAACCTGAATAAATGGGGTCACTGGCTCGTGGTGGCCCAACACCATACGCTAACACACTTTATGTTGGTTTTTCCTTTAATTTGTCACCCATTTGTAAATTGATCATTTGACTCACTTTTATGCTCTGTAGGCATTATGCATATTTGGAGCTAAAATGTATAAATCAGTTATACAAACTAGATGATAATTAGGCAAATTTCTGCTTGCATTAAAAACCTTGATTGTTTAAAAAAAAAAAAAAAAAAAGACTGGCATGTATTTAGCTGGAGTTTGCGAAACTATGTACAAGCAATAATATTTTTTTTTTTATGTATCGTTATTTTACAAGAATTTCCACATGCAGATTTAATGTGCATGCTTCATTCATATTGTCTCATTTTGTCACAGTTCCAGATTAACATTAACAGTAATAGGCCAACTGGAAAATCTGAATAAATTAAGAAGTGTTTAGTTGAACTTCAGTTAAGATTTGTATCTTTACAGGTCTGGAGGCAAAGTTTGTTAATGAAGGTACTGTAGCATCCATCATATACAAGACTACAGCAAGACAATATGCTGGTGCTAAACATGAATGCATGTCAGATCTTGTAGAAAATGCCTGCTGCTTGTCGGGATTTTCTCAGTTGTGCACTAATGGCACATTATTGATTTCTTAGCGTTTTTGCTCTTTTATTCTGTATTGAAATCGTCATAAGTAGGCACCAAGAGAAAATTACAGCCAATGCCACTTGATAGAAAGTGAAGGCTATTTTAACTTAGGCTATTTATTATTAGGGGCAGTGGTGGCTCAGTGGTTAGGGCACTGGGCTATTGATCAGAAAGTCAGGGGTTCAAACCTCAGCTCTGCCAAGCTCCCACTGTTGGGCCCTTGAGCAAGGCCCTTAACCCTCCCTGCTCCAGGGGTGCTGTATCATGGCTGACCCTGCGCTCT
>JAOUQW010000001.1:13105147-13125885 GCA_028565825.1 Olivaichthys viedmensis
AGTTGTTCTGACCGCACCAGGTCACCAGATGGTCAATCTCCCACCTGTAGGCGGACTCGTCCCCCCCAGAAATGAGCTTTACAATTAGCTTGACAATTTATTCAGAAGTTAATTCAGCTTCATACATTCACAAACTTCTCTTTTTGAAGGTGTCTTTTTGTTCTTTAGAAGCCAGGAAGGAAAGCTGATACGAACTGTAAGGTAGAAAAAACAACAAAAAAACCCCTACTTTGTGTAACACAACAAAAAATTTGAGCCCTCAAAAAAATTCTCCCTTACAAATTATCTTTCCACTGTTGTGGAGCGCCGGAAGGGTTAACATAGGAAAAAAAAAAAAAAGGGAAGCTAATTGGCTAAAAATTCCCATTTTATACCAACTTTGATCACAAATGGCAGCTGATAAAAAATTTTTCCCTTATCCTTTGTAGGACCAGGTAAAAAAAAAAATGCGGTGGAGCTAACTGATTAACAGTTGACATGTTCTACCAGGTTTGACCACAGGTTTTTTTTCCTTATCTTTCGTAGGAACAGGTGAAAGAAACTGCGGGAAGAGCTTAGCTCAGTGGTTAATAGTTAGCTAGTAGCTGCTTTATGTAACATAATGAAAATCATGTTACAGAAGGCAAAACAAATAAATAAAGTAAAAAGATTCACTCTAAAAAAAAACACTTTAATTTTTTTTACCCTTCAGGGCTTCTGTACATATGGAAAATTAGTCAGATGGTAAGTCTGTAGCTCATGTTCTTTCAAGTGTACTACAGAAAATATGATGTGATGCTTCTATGTCTAATTGTTATATTTCAGGCCCTGTTGAAAAGTATTTATCTAAGTTGAGTTTTCCTGACAAAATGAGGATAGGTTCCAGATAACCCAGCATACAGTTTTTCTGTATTTTTTTCAATACTCAGTAGTAGAAGTGGTAGTTCAGTGGTTAAGATTCTGTGCTAGTAACTGTAAGGTTGCGAGTTCAAATCCCAGGATTACCAAAGAGCCTCTTTTGGGCCTATAAGCAAGGCCCTTAACGCTCAGTTGCTCAGTTATATGCTTGGATTGGATTTTGTCTTTTGTACAAGTCAGTTGGAATAAAAGCGTCTGCCTAGTGAATAGGGGTGGTTTAAATCATTGATTCATAGATGCATTGCGATTCATTAGGAATTTTTTTGTAATTGAAAACTGTTAACAGTACCAAACATCTTTGATTAAAACCAAACACATCGGAAATACATTAAGCCTGGCATTTTTTCTTGATAAATGAAACGTTTTACTGTAATTAAAAAAATGATGTAATCATAATGTAGGCTATAGAAATTGTAAGCCATCAAGATGCATAAAGAGTCGTTTTATTATCACATTTTGGCACCCTGAATCAAAATCGAATCGTGAGGTGCCCAGAGGTTCCCACCCTTACTAGTGAATACAGTAGTACCAGTCACCAACTTTTGGGCACACTCGACTGAATTATGTTTCTTAAGAACCTTTTGATCTAAAGGCTTATATTTGAAATACGTTTCTAAGACAAATATAAATAGTAAAGATGATGAGCAAAAGTTTTCATTGAGACGTTCTCAGTATGTGGGAACTGCAAGTTGTAAAAGCAGCCCAGGTGGTCCCTCATGAAGCTGGTTCAGAGACTGCCAAGAGTGCGCAACGTTGTCATCAAGGCTACTTTGAAGAATATAAAATATAAGTTTTGATTGGTTTGAAGCTTTTTTGGTCATTATTATTATTATTTAATTTTTTTTGTTGGTCATTTAGTTATTTCATTCAATTTTGATGTCTTCACTAATATTCTGTGGAAAACGGTAACAATAAGGAAAATCACCCTGTCCAAACGTTTGGTAATGTATACATAATTTTGTGTCATGTAAGAACAGCTTACTATAATGTACTGATTCATGCTTTCGAGCTGGTCCTCTGTATTCCTCTTTGTTTGCACTGGCACAATTTCTTTATTTTGTTAGATTGTGAGTGTAATCCAGGCTAAAGTTGAGACTTTTTTCCATTCCCCCACACCTAAGCTGGTGAAATGATTTTCATATTTTCTGCTGACACTTGTATCTTCTTGCGTTTATATGCAGCTGCTCTGTTGACTGATGAATAGTAAACGGAATTATTAATGTTTACTGGACACTGTTTCACAGATTGATCCAAACTGTTGGGAAATACATCACCCTTGATTTGTGTCCTGTTGAAAACGTTATCGCTGGCTTTGGCAACTGCTGAATTGAGCCATATGCGGCAGAGAATGCTTCCCATTGCATTTCTCTTGCATCTGTTTTCTTTGGCATCTGTTCATCTTGGTCATCTTTGAAAGTGTGCTTGATACGATTAGTGGCATTTTTCTTTCAGTTGGATTTGACACATTTGCAATGTCGTGAGCTTCAGACTTTCCTTTTATTGTTCCCTACAAAATGTCATTCTCGTTACTCACTATATTACAAATGGTGAGTAACACAAGGATGACACATCACTGCTGTCACAGATATAGCAGACATGAGGTACATTTGACACACAAATTGGGTTATTGTTCAAGATTTATTATTGTCAATGCCTTATTGTCAACGATTCTCAATATTCTCTGCTGTCCACACACATTAATTACACACTTCTGACTAGACTATGTTATTTCATTCATCATTGCTTTAAATGGGGGAAAAAGCATCTTTTGTGAACCATGGATGGCTTTAACCAGACATCTCCAGTATCACCATTTTGAAAATGGCATTTTCAACATGGCTTGTTCTCTTGCCAGTGAGCACAGCGTGGGAAGAATCCATTACATCTGTTGTTTGAAATTGTGTCCCGTGAATTCATTGTTTGTTAGCGGGGCTTGCATGGGGACAAATTTCTTGGGTTTTCAGGCCTGTGGTGATGCAGTTGCTTGTCTCAGAGATCAAGGTTAAAGAAGATTGTCCTCCTCTCAAAAGTTATTGTGGAGTCGAAAGGGTGATCCATATGTCAGGGGTGGGAGAGTGTTTGCCAGCTGAGCGATAGGACTGACACACCTGGAGAGGAGAAAGGGGGGAAAAAAGAGCAAAAAAACCCCAAAACATTTTCACGCTGTGGGTTTATTTTCTTGTGACAATTATTGTTCTCCATGCCATATACCTTTCTTTAAAAGGTGCACTTATTATTCTTACCATTACAAATAACGTGGAAAAATCTGGGGAAGAAGATGAAACATGATTGTTGAAACAATGTGATCAAAGCCAAGTGTATCATACACCTGAGAAAAAAGCGTCATAAGCAAACAAAAGAGGATGAGGTTGAACGCTGAATGAGCTACATTTTCTCTGGACAGGTGATGAGACCATTAAAGTTATAAACTGGTAAACTGTTCGGATCAACAACTGCAGCAGCAAATTAGTAAGTTACTTGGCATGTCAGTATTTCGCCTGTTTATAGCTAACTTTGTCATAACTTTCCAAGTAGAATGAGATGATGGAAAGTTAGCTACCTAGCTACCAAACTAACATGGATGAACCCCGCTGGCCACCGTAGACTCTGGGAGGCGAGACTTCATGTACAAGGGCATAGATGGGGTCAAGGAGCAAACAAAGCATTCCAATGTTTTTTTGTAGTCCATCATGTAACCACTAGAGCCCAAATGTTACCCAATGCACCTCTAAAGTCCTTTATTATATGCCATTTTGAACATCTCACAGTCAGTTTGTTCTATGTTCCATTGCACACTTGCAAATGAGTATTTCTTACCATCTGAGCAGCTCCATCACTTGCTAAAAGTGACAGCTTTGCTTTTTACATGTTACCGTTAATGAACTGGCTGTCCTTTTAGGTGATAGGGAAGTGTTATGGTCAGCAGGACTTGTAGCACACCACTCATAGCAATAGAAGACTTTTCTCTGTAACTGGATTCATTTTCTGTGGACAAATTAAAGCCACATGTATTACATGAACAAGCGTTTTTCTGTTGCGTGCGAAAAGACACTTGCAATATTCTAGTCAATCGTTGTCAATATGCGAAATGTCCATATATAGCCTAGAAACACCCTTCACCCTCTTTGGTGAAAATGGATGTATCCTTGATGCAGCCATGGAAGTATAACCATTTTTATATGTAAAATGCTGTAATAACCAAAACTTATAACAATATTCTTTTCACTTTTCACTTTTATATTTCAAGTAATATAGAGTGCAGGAGTTTAGGTTGTCAATAACACATATACTGCCACATTGGTCCCTTGGAGAAAGCTAGGCTTAGTTTTGAATGTTTTTAAATCTCAGCCATTTTAGTAAGCATTTGAATTCCATGATGAAGAAGAATATCAGAATTACATGTTTTTTCTTATTACATTAATATATCCTTTCACCAGTATCCTTTGAGAAACCAAGGGATCAATTCATGTGCCAGATGACAGTGATGTCAGGGTTCAGGAAAAGGTAATTTGCCATTTACAAACATGTTTTGACATATTTTGTCTCTTGACTCAAGGATTAATTTGGTGAGCTGAATCATCATGTGATGTTACACTCTTGGTTAGTGATAGCATATATTACGAGTAGCTCAAATAGCTTACATTTGAAAACAGTATAATCACATAACCAAAGAAGATATTATTAACTTGAGCAAGGAACTGAATTTTGTTCAGTAAGCACCTCAAAGTTCTTTTTTAATTTTTTAATTTTTTACAAACCTCTCTTGTCCATTTGATCCCTGTGACATTTTAAGTTATAAGGAAATGATAAAGGGATCATTCAATAGATTGTTCAAACCTTAAGTCTTGTAAAACCGGTGAAAAATGCAAAAGTACATTTTGCTCCTCTGCCACATCACCTACACTAGGTAGTCTCTAAAATATTAAGAGAAAAAAAACCACTGTATTTACTTATTCATATTAGAAAGAGTTATAATTAGCATGAGCTGTGTGTGCTTCACCACTTGTTAATTCTGAGATTATTCAGATGTAAGCAGCTTAGATTTCTGGCCACAAGGAAAAAAAAACAAAAAAACATTTACCAGCTTTCAAACCAAGAAACAAAATGGGGTCTCAAGCAATTAGGTAGTACAATTGTAAATAGTTTTGAAAAGAGAGTCTAAACTGTGCATGTGATGAGATAATGGAGAAAAAATGCTTTATCTTACATTGCTAAATGGATAGTCCAACCAATACTCGTGTAGCTAATGATAAAATAATGAAAGGTAATGTATCTTGATGCTAACTGGCAACTGGGTTGTTGGCTAGATCGGCAAGGTTTAGTTTAACCGTTCCTTTAAATTACTCATCTACTGTGTGCAAATATATATTATATTCCCTTTGGAATGTATAGTGTAAAGAAACATGCAGGGTTTAGCGGAGTTAGCAATTCGGTTGGATTCCCCTCAGCAGGTGGCCAATGTTCCCAAGCAGCAGCTGCTGGTTTAGTGCTGCATTTTCACAAACCAGCCAAATGGAACTCTGACAAAATTGTGCCTTGCTGTGTAAAAAGTAAAGTGAAAACAGGGACCAATTTTGAGAACAGACCATTTATAAGCTGTAAGCACAACCATAACTAATGTTCAGGTGTACAGCGGTTCATACACCTTAAAAGCACAACATAGAAAAAAATGTTGATGTAAAGTCATGAAAAGTACATTGGGTCTGGCTTTGGACCCAGAACCAGAGTCGTTGCATTAAGTGACTCTCTCCTTAAGCGAGTAATTGCAGGTATTTGTGCAAACCTAAATAGACCAGGGCTTTTTAGATGGTGCTATTTACACAGCCTTCTACTGCTTTGAATAGATATCAATGGCAGTCATTATCAGCGTAGGTAAATGGTAGAAGGTGGTATTGTGTGGTGTTGGCACTCTCCGCCGAAATACTAATCCAAATGATTATCTTTATTGATTTTGTGACTTTTGTTTGCTGCAAGCTCTCATCTCCTGATCCGGGCTTGTTAAATTGAATATCGTCAAGCCTCCACTCTCCACCTGCTGATTTCTCTCTCCTGTTTAAGAGAATTTCGACTTGAAACACATTCCACACAGTTGGTGGATGGGATTTCTTTCGTATTCTGTCGGCTGCATTGACTTGCCCATTGTGTTTAAAGCGTACCCTGTTAGTAGATCAGGGTGAAGAGCGAATGCTTTCGTCTTCAGCATGGTACAAATCTGCCCAGCACTTCCTCTGGTTCATTTCTGTCCTTTAGCTGAGTCCACAGTAGACCCACCAAGTGTTTGGAGCTCTGAACATCTAAATATTTTGTCACCGCAGAGATTTATTTTAATATACTCCAAAGCAGGGCTTATAAGGCAATGGCCTTGGAACGCGAGATACACAAGATGTTTTTTTTTTCTTTTTCTTTTTTTCTTTTTCTTTTTTTAATAGTTGCCTGTTTTGAGCAACACACTGCTGGAACCATGTCACTGGAAGAGACCCCAGGTGGCGTCTTGGCTCTGGGTTCTTATTAGCAATGTCAGATAATTAACTTAAGCCGACTCCAGCCTTTAGCCTCATGTCTAAACATCCTGTTAGGCTGCACGTCAGAGAGTGTATATGTATATATGTGTGTGTGTGTGTATATATATATATATGTATATATATATATACACACACACACAAACACACACACACAATAGGAGGGAAAATCCTTCAGGGGTCACGGTATTGATACATAGTGCCGAGCAACAAATGCAGAAGAGCAACAAGTGCCTCAGGTCAGTGGTGTATTAGCAAGAACTGGAACTTACCATACCTTATTGGAAGGAATAGGTATTCCAAGAATAGCAGCCGTGAGTTGGTATAATGGCTTCAGTATGGAGCACAGTATAAAGTGCCTGTATAAATTATGGGTGTCAACTGATAAGCCAAGGTTTGTAGTGGTGGTGGATCTTCATTTCTTTCGTTCAGAACAACTTGATTGTGACGCATCAGCTTGGTCTTTTATGCTCATTTCCATAATAGAAGCGGGTTTCGCCACGTTGTTTTTCAGCATAGCACATTGATATTGGTTTTCTGCTTGTTCTGTAGAGTAGTGAATTTCTGAGGATTTGATAAATTCTTAATGACGGCAGCCCTTAGGCTTTCATTGGAAAGCCATTCATTATGGAGAGTCTCCTCTCTGGATATGCTCCCTTTTTTCTCAAACACATTAGAGCCCTGGCAAGGAAAAAACGTAACCTATTGTAGCCATGTTCGAAACACATTTACCCAAACTTCATCAACACCTTGTTGCACCTCAGATTAATGTTAATGAAAAGGGTTAGCTTTGTTGTCCATAAACCTTTGTGCTTGCAGTTAGACTACTGATGCCAGCACTTTCTTTCTTTCCAATTCAATTAACATCAACTTCAAAAGTCAAACCAGAGGCAGGATGAAAGATTTACCTTGTGTGCAATTTATAGTCAAACACATCCAGCGTTATTTATTGGGGTCACTGCTTGTTCTGAACCTGTGTCCCTGTGTCTGAGCACACATTGGAGCAAATATAAATACTCTTGAGGGATGAGTTCCTAAACCAGGCCTCTAAATCTGAAGTTTGCCAGTAATCAAAGGACTACAGATGGACTAGGATGTATTAATTCTCTAGAATCCTGTGGAAAAACAGGACAGGAATAACACTGGAGAATGCTCTTTACCTGTGTTCAGAAAGCAGACATGTTATCTGTGGAAGTCATTCAGTAGGAAGAGGGAATTCATTGGCATTCATATATGCACACGTGTAGTTTCACAGATTTTCTTAGCCAGCTAGGTAACATGAGTGAACCTGACAGGATTTCTAAGATTTTTAAGGCATATTTATGCATCTTCCCTGCTAAAGCTAGCCTACTAGCTACGATACGCTAACCCGACAGGATTTCTGACAGGATCTTTAAGTCATATTAAAAATGTACATAATATTCACTGTTAACGCAGTTCTAGATACAGAATTGACAAGATAGAATGCATGTATAAAAGCTAAATTGGGAAAATAGAAGCTTGATTTGGTATCTGCATTCCCGATATCTCACCAACTGTTGTATACGTGCCTTTACATTACATGTTATTTTACTCCTCATCTTTGGGTTGCTTTTCCCAACTGCCAGAGATTCCAATTTTAATAAGTTAATTAAGTTGACATCGTTTGCTTCCTTTGCCTTCTTCACCAACTTTTACATCCCATTACACGCTAAGAGCTAGCCAATGAACACAATCAAATCAATTACACATTCACCCGTTCACTTCACAGTCACAGACTGTTAGGCAAATCTAATTGGATTTCTCCAGCAGAGTGTCTTAACAGTGGAAAGCTAACTGAAATATTAGAAGATGGAAACTGAATCACTTTTACCACATTAAGCGAGGTGGATTCACATTTCCGTTGATTTTTCATTTGATCTACATCTACAGCAACCCGTTACCCGGCCTTTCTTCTGCATAATGATGTCATATGTAAAAGAAAATAGAAGGGAAGCCCCCTTTTTTGTTAAATTGAAGTTATGACAATCTAGTGGAAGCCAAAGGACCAGTAAGGGAATCTAACAGCCGTGCTGCCTTCTGGCGCAAAACTGATAGGCGCTATGAATAAAATTAAGCTGTATGTGACAGCAAAATTTTGACTGTGGGTTTTGTTCTGTGGGTTTTGATAGCTCTCTCTATCAGAGAGACACAAATTACAGTCTCATTGTGTCATCTGTCTTTTTTATCTGTCTAGATAACTGTATACTTTCATATGCAAGGAGATCCTTTCGATTGATTTTGGAGACTGATCGACTGTAGTGTTAATATAAGTGCATGTGTGATCATGTTCATCTGCACTCGAGGTGGATATCTTGGCATGTGACTGCAAGGTCCTTATCGTGTGTGTGTGTGTGTGTGTGTGCGCGCGCGCCCATTCCTTTCCTCCTGGGCTTGAAAATCTGCCTTTTCCCAGACACACGCAGATGGCAGAGTCCCTCATAGGCACAGACGTTACGCAAATGAATCAGGGCTTATCATGTTCATCTGGCTGGCCTGGCTTCCTTGAGCTGTTATGTCTGCCATGGCTAATTGGGAGCGATTGGACCTTTTTAAATGCAGGACCATGCACACACACATGTATACACACACACACACACACACACACACACACACACGCTTGATACTATTTGTAATGAATAGACCACATGGATCCCTACCCTTGTCATCTGAGTGACTACATAAACCTTGGCTTATTAAAAAAACATATCTTAAGTTTCCTAGGCCCTTTAGGACATTGCCACTCAGTCGTGTGACAATATTGATCCGTGTGATGAATAATGAAGTAATCAGGTTGGCCTCACACAGTTTCACACTGCTCACGGACATAGGGCATGTGCCATCTGACTCGAGAGCTGCATACAATTCCCTCTTGGCTGCCTTACATGGTATAAACACACAACCCTGACAGAGCTGTGCCAAATAAGTATGTAACATAGCCAACTGTTTGGGACTGTTTGTGTTCCACATGTATGTCTATCAAGGTTTGACATATATAAATTACTATAGTAATTTAAGTAAAGTAACATCACATAGCACAGTGATAAAGACAGTGATGATGATGGTTCTGGTAATAATGACGGTGATGATGTCTGTAATGAAGTTAGTTCACTTTAATTCAAAAACAGATGAAGAGGAGAATTTAGTATACAGTTATTCAGGAGAGGGAGAGCTTCGGCGCAAGGGTAATGTTCCGTAGTAAATATGTTTTTGTTTGTATGTCACAGCATGTTCCAAAACCATAGACCTATGTAATTACATTTTTTGTCTTCCACTTACAGAGCATTTTGGAGTTGCATTGTGTTAAATGACCGGAATGAGTTGCCTTTGTAGTTAGTTTATTCTGTAGCTCCACTGTAGTGTAATTTACCAAAAACACAGTTGAGCATAGATATTTGTGCTATGATAGAATAGATTTGTTTAGGTCTGTTTATTACACATATGATATGTACTTCCCATATCTTTTTGATATAGATAACCATTATAATGCTCTTTCTTAATCTCTTATTCAGTCACTCAAACATTCATACACTTGTGTACAGCTGTGTTGCAGTTATTTAGCACCAGAAAACCATCTTTGCAGTAATCGTAATCTTTACCAATAACAAGGAATGCATTTACCTCTGGAGTCGAAGCACAATGGTTTATTAAGAGACTGATAAAGAAGGTAGCTGGGTGGAAAAAAACAGTGGGAGAAAGGGTGGTGGAATGTCAAGGGGTGTATTTCAGTACAGAAATTGTTTCCTTTCATCCTTTTTATGGTCTATAGTCTTTCCATTCAGATGTTAGGTACTGCCTGCATAACTGAGCATCAATAACAAACTTGCTGAACAGATCAACCAAAAAAACATTTACAGGATGTAAATGATTCCCCTCAGCCTTTTCCACATACTCTCACAATTTTCCAAAATGCCTATAAGGGGCACATGTAAGTAGAAAATCAGATATTGATAAAAGTTTACATTTTAGACTTCTTGTTTTAAAAAAATCTAAATCAACTACCACATTTCATCCTCTCTAATACCTGTGCTATTTTTTTGTAGAATAATGGGTTACAGAGCAGAGGCATATAGCTCTAAACAAGGCATCTACTGTACAGCTATCATTCCTTCAAGGCTCAAGCAGGTTGAAAGGGCATCCAAAGCATCATGCATACCTTCCTCTGTACCACTGTAGCTCACTTAGGCCTTAAGCTTGATGTACATGTTCTGGGCAGTGTTTGGCTACATCTTATCTCTCCTGTGGCATTTTTACTTCCTACTCTTTGCTTTGCTGGGTTTGCTATGCTCCCTGTTTTGCCAATGGATTTGTCAAGCCCTCTCACTGCTCTGTCCTGAGAGGCAGCAGAAGTTGCAGACTGCCACATTGAAGGACCCACTATTTTAGTGGAATGGGGGATTGGGGATGAGGACAACCTCATGCTATGCCACAACAGTGGTGTCTGAAAAGACTGAGTTGACAGAGTCAGCATTGTTTCGTAGTACGTGCACCTTTGGATTCTCGGAGATCAGTGCCTCCCTGGGCCTCCCATTCTGTACCTCCTTGATGGGCTCCAGAAAGACCACATGCTTGTTGTTACTGACCTTGCGGCCGGGACCCTCCGTGGTGGCAGGTGGCGTAGGTGTCAGGATTGAAGACTGGGCGCTGCATTCGTTTGCAGGACTGGGTGTTGCAGGTGGTGGCTGTTTGCGGCACCAGCAGCGGCAGGGTGTCAAATACAGGTATATGAGAACCAACACCAGGCTAACCACACATCCCAGTAGAGTGGTAAAGCCAGTGTTGAACGACTCAGCCTCGTGGTGATACATTGTCACTGTTATGTTTACCTCCCAAGTCTCTTTTCGTAATTGTTGGCGGTCCAATGCCATGCACCAATACACGCCAGAGTCCTCCACTCGCGCTGCAATAATCTCCAGGCTGCCGTTTGCATACATTCGCATTGTACCATTGTTGCCCGGTGGGATTATATATTCCTTGTGAGGGGACACCCACTCGTAGGTGAGTTGCTGTCCCTTCAATGAAGTCTGACATTCCAGCAGCACTGAGTCTCCTGCATACACTTGCAAATTACTCTCCATATCCACCAACTGGCCCTGTCCCTTTACGGTACAGTTTTCAAAGAAGCGAGTGTGTTCAAGGAACTGCACTGTGGCACGAGGTTCCCCATATACTAAGCATGTGTGCTCCACTTGGTAATCCCTGACTGAGATGAAGTTTTTTTGCTCCCATTGTCTGAACATGCTATACATCGCACACTCACAGATGAGACTGTTGTTGTGCAAGAATAGTCCACTTTGCACTGAAGCTGGCAGAGCTGCAATGTCTTCAACAGGAAGCTTGGGCATACGGTTAGAGCTTAGGTCCAGCGTAACAAGAAAGGGATGGCTGTGCTCCTGAATGGAAAAGAATGGGAAGTCAGTCAGACGATTATGGCTGAGGTAGACCTTGCGCAGGTTGCTCAGGCTGATCAGGGCTTTGCTCTCCACTCTAACGATTTGATTATTGAAGAGAAGCAACTCCTCTATTACCACAAGCTCTTGGAAGTAGTGATTATCCACCTTGTTCAGCTGATTGGAGGAAAGGTCAAGGTGGCGCAGACTGCTAGTATTTTGGAAGGTTCCAGGAGAGAGGTTGCTTAGCCAGTTGTGGGCCAGCCGCAGGGTTACAAGATGGGGAAGACCAGCAAAGGTGCCTTCCTCTAGCTTTGCCAGATTGTTGTGGTTGAAATCCAAGGTGGCGGCCGTTACAGGCAACTCTTTTGGTATCCACTTCAGTCCAATATTGCTGCAGCTTAGGATGTCTGATACTTTAAGGCAGCCATCAGGTAGGCTAGCCCTGGCCAAGTGCAACAGGAGCGAGCTCAGCATCAGAGGGGCGGCCACACCCTGAGCACACAGCATTGTGCCGTCAGGATGCTGCTGGAGGTTGGCAGAGCAGCCAGAGTGCTACAGGGGTAGATGCCCACACATTAAGAACACAGTGGTTTAGACAAGATGGGATCTGAAGCATACACACTAAACCTGATAGAAAAAAAAGAATTGTAAGTAAACAAATTGCAAACCCTTGTTCAATAACACTAAATAGCAAAAGAGGGAAAGGTTGACCTATCACAAAGTTATGTTTGTAATTAAATACCAGGTTGTAGTGAACACCATGTTATTTACCAGAGTTCTAAGTTAAGATTGCTTAAAGTAAGAAAGTATTTCTCACCTACAAGATGTCAATGGTTACTCCTAACATCCCAGTAGATCGAGCACTGTAACTTTGCTTATTTTCTTATCTATAGGTCTGATTTTTTTTTAAAGCACATGGATTATGAGCGCTGCTCCAGTTTTGAGGGCAGGGAGCTTTCAGGAGTTAGCCGATGGAGAGTTGTAGCTTCTTCCCCATGCCCGAGGCAGATATCACCATTCTGCACACTGTCGCCTTAAAAGTCTGTGTTGTCATCCAGTCGTGGCATTGAATTATGGCAGGAGAGCCTTAAAACAAGACTTGGTTGGCTGCTGCAAACTCGTTTAAGGTCTTCATGAACTTCAGCATTCTTCCAGCTCAGTTAAAATAAGTGTGAGCTGAGTATTGCACTCATGGCAGTTCAGAGAGGCAATCTGTTTGCTTTACCCAAAGGATAAGTGAATCGTTACTTACAAGCAGTACTACGTTGTTTTTGAAGAATGCAACATCATACCTTTATTTCAGAAATAAAAAGCATTCTTAAATTATTTTCCAAACCAGTATGATGTAGCGTTGCACTATTTTGGTCCTTTGTTTCCACACTTTCTTGTATCCACGTGTTATCAGGAGAAACATATGATGAGTTATCCGCCCTTTTTCCTGTTCCGATGCTTCTTCTAATTTCAGAAAATTAATATATCCCTCCCTTTTGTTAGGTCTCAGGCTCTGCCTTTTTTCCTTTCTTTCGTTTTCTCGACTTTTCTCTTCTCATTTCTCGGTCTCTCCCACTCTCAGGCTGTCTCCTACAGAGCTTTTGTGTACACCACGCTGTCTCTCTCTCCTTCTCTCTTGCTGCCTCTCTCTCTCTCTCCGCTCTTACAGTTTCACAGTTCTAGAGGAGGGGCTTCAAGGGGTTTCTTCCCAACACTGATTGGTTGAAGCTGGGGACTATGAAAAAGGAGGACGGTTTGGTGTTTTGTTTTTCTTCCATGTATTCCCCCTTTTATTTATTTTTATTTTTATTTCTTTTATATGCATTTCTGGCAGGTTATTTCTTCCTGGCTGTGATGTCTTAATGACTCATTGGTTTGGTTAGTGGTTGGAGTCAACCTTAATTAGCAGGAATAATTGGATATTAATGTTAAGCAAGGGAATAATGTAGTGCTGTACGCTTTTGCCAGTAATTAAAATCTGAGCTGCAGATTTTAATAATGTGTATATATATATATTAGGCAGATATTATAAGGGGATTTGGATAATTTTACAGATGCATCTTTACGGGTTTATGGTGTAACATTTGATTGAAATATTGCTAATTATTCAAGAAATTGGTTAGAAGAAATTATAGTGCTTGAAGCTTTGTTTACATGCCGTAAAATGGGATTATTAAATTCATGTCTCTGTAAAACAACTGAATGACAAATGTCGCAGTCCCCTTTTAGTGAAATCTGCAAATCTTACAATAGTGAGGAAGGAGGCCTATGTATAGGACAGTCAATGAAGAAAAGAAAAAAGAAAAGAAAACGTGGCCCATCTGTAGCTTTAATTATTAATTTATTTCTTAATTTTGCTATAGGCAGCATCACAGTAATTAAGTATAAATGCCAATATTTCTTTTTTTCTTTATTTAACTATTGTGGAACACATTTTAATTTACTTAAATTGCCAGCCAAAACTTGTTTTATTAGTTTATACCATATTCAAGATGTGTAGACAGTTTTGAAATTTTTATTTTTATTTTTTTATCCATTCTTTGCCTTAGATAAATGTAGGATGATGAGATGCATACAATCATTCACACTGCATACTTTCATTGACAGTTCCATGAATAAAAATGATGATAAAATAGATTTATAGTTTTTTTTTTTCATTTAAAATATTATTTGTGCCTGTAAGTCATAAAGCACTGTTTTTAATTTGAAATATCCCTGTAATACACTGCATTTTTCTGTATAAACGTGTGATTCAGCAACATCTTATTTGTTTAAATCCTTGTGATGTGCATGTGTGTGTGTGTGTGTGTGTGTGTGTGTGTGTGTGTATCTGTTGACTAGGAGCTTTTCTTTGCCTTTTGGTCACAATTGCACCAACCCTTACTGCTGTCATAGTTCATTACACTCTGTGTACCCACAGCTTTAGTACACTCCCACACACAGAAACGAGGCCCTGCTGACATTTTCACCATAGCAGCCTCTCTGCTGGAACTTATTTGAAAAGTTATGCACAGCTATAAATGATGGACCGAGGGCAGCTTTTGCAGGTTAACCTATGAGTGGCGCTTTGGTCAGCTGATTTAACCAAAAAGCTCAGCTCAAGGCCTCCTGCAGGGGCAAGTTAGTTGGTCAAGTAATTTCATTTCACTCTGTTGTGTAATGACTCACCATTGTTTGTTTTCGGAAGTGTCTGGATCACATGTTGGCTTCTTTCAGAGCATGTTTAGTAAAGTAGGTCAGACCCTACTCCCCTGATATGTCACTCTTCTGCTAAATTAATTTGCAGATCTTCATCTTGGCCATCTTTCAGAACAATACAGTCTAAATTGGAAGGAGGTGTGAAGGTTGAAACGGAGACCATGAGGTTAATAGCTTGGAGCTGCTTCGGTATGCTTCCAGACAAGTATCAATTTGACATTGAAGTCTCTTTACACACTGCAATTCTTCTCTGTCTGGGATCACAAAAAAGCATTGAGGTGCTGATTATTATAACTCTGTTAACATCTTTACTGTGCTGCTAGCAGCTTGACACATCCACCTGCATGGGAACCCATAACACCTTTCGAGTCATGTAAACTGAATAACATTACATAGTTAAGGGCGCTTTTTCACCTATTAGTCCATTTGCCGAATCAGAATCAGAATGAAATTGATACTTATGATTCGTTTGCTCTTTGATTTGGTTTCACACTGCACATAACAAAACCTTAGAATTATAAGGTTTATTAGAACCTTTATTAGAAGTCCAAGGTCTTGATAATTAAACAAACCAAAACGCAAAAGACAGTTGTTGGGGCTTGTGGTAGAGGTGGAGCTGAAAATGTAGTTGTAAAGCTCTTTAATTCATTGGTAAGAAAATGATGGAAAATGTGAACAAACCTTTTGCAGGCGCGCATAGAAATCACAGAAATCAACCGAGCATGGAGAACACAGATCCGGTGTCAATAAATGAATAATTATTATATAAATAACTGTTTTATAACATCAGTAATTTTGTAAACTGTAACCAGCATTAGCATTTCTTTTCTTTCTTTGTTCTTTGCTCCAAATATCCATAACACATCGCATTTCTGCAGCGCTACAGCTCTGTCCTTTGGCTCAATTTGCATCTCGCATGTCAGTTTAGCAGCTCGCAACCCTAAATACACAGCATGTTTAATTCATTTCCT
Organism: Olivaichthys viedmensis; assembly: GCA_028565825.1. Lineage (NCBI taxonomy): Eukaryota > Metazoa > Chordata > Actinopteri > Siluriformes > Diplomystidae > Olivaichthys > Olivaichthys viedmensis. The sequence continues at coordinate 13,121,135 of JAOUQW010000001.1, forward strand.
GCAGTTGGGCCGAATCATGTTCTCACTGCATTTGAACTGCACTAGGTTTCTCTTAGAAGCGAACTGGGACCACCTCCCTCAGGCGGTCAGACCGGTTGATTTGATCCTCACCCGAGTGCGATTGCTGTGTTCACACCTGCCTTCGAGTTCGATTTAAATGGACTAAATGCTGAATACGTGAAAACGTCTTTAACCATGTCAGAAAACGTGGCAGATGTTCATCTCCTTGACGTCTAATATTGACAACTTATTTTAACAGATAAGAATAAGAGTGACTGTAATAAGCATAAATCATAGGAAGCATCCGGCCACTTTATGTCCATTGAATGAAAAATAAAGATAGGCATCTTCTGCAACTTTCTCAACACTGATTATGCTCCATATTTAAATGTGATATTTACTGCCTATACAGTGCGTACTTTCCTTTGTGCTTCGTCAGAGACGTCAAATAGTGGAACAGAAAATGGAAAAGAACTGGGATCTTTTCTTTCTAGAAGTAGCTTTGCATATTAAGCATTCAGTGGAACATTGACTCAGTCTACAGACAAAAGGATTTTTGAGGGGTCTCTCAGCCACTGTTGTCGCCCATTAAACCTACAATGGTAATTATTCTGACTGCCTTTCTCTCAAAAATCAATCTCTCTTTGTTGCTCTCTAAAGAATCAACAGAAAAAATAAGGCTTTCCATGTTGCGATGACATGGGCTCCACAAAAGCCAGAGGAGAGGGTCAGCGTCTTGTGGTGGAGAATATGACGCTTAGTCCGACCTTTAAAGATGGGAGAACCTGTTCTCTCAACTCGGATGAGTCGAAAAGCGTCACATGTGTAATTAAAAATAAATAAATAATAAATTCTGAAAATTGGCAGTAATTATAGCAGCCACAAACACAAGAAATACTTTAGAAAGCACCAAGAAAGAGTCTAGCAGATATTGCTATTGCAGTGGGGCAGATTAATTTACCAAGTACAAACTGTACATGGAATTTTTTTATTTAAAATTCAAAATAATACAATAGCATTAAATAGTTAAATACACTATAACTACACAATTACAATACAATACAGTACAGTGCAAAAATGCAGTACACAATATGCCATATAAATACTGCCACTAGTGTAAAGGTACGCAAAGGATGCAATGGCCATTATATACGTTATATTTATACTATATTTATACTAAATATTGAATAATTGCAAAAATCTTTCCAAAAAAATCTGTATATTGATGGAGATTGTTTGTGCATTTATATTGCTATTGTTATATGCAAAAGTTGAGATCTTATTAGAATGTGTATTGCGTATAAAGCATAGAGCAAATATGTCAATGCAAGGATCTATTAGAGATCATTCTGTTCTTATTTTTTTATTGCATTAAATAATGCAATGGAATAATGAACTGGTCGTAAGAGCAGGTATTTAACTTGTTGTCTGGTGAAGTTTGATGTCATTAGGACAATGGCAACTCTTTGGGCAGTGGAAGCTATAGTTCAGTGGTTAAGGTTCTGTGATAGTGACCAGAAGGTTGTGAGTTTAAATCCCAGGACTCCTAAAGGTTTAACTGGTAATAAATCTGACCCCTCCATTTTTTATGCATCACTCTCAGAAATAAAGGTACTAAACTGTCCCTTTGTTGGTCACTGAGGTGGTTTTAAAGGTACACTACATTTACTTTTCCAAGTGAAAGATGCATACTAAAGGTACAAAAGATATCCCCTTTGGGGTTCCACTCCAGTGACAGCAAATTTACAGTTTAGTACCTTTTTTCTGAGAGTAATTTGTGTGTTTCATCTACTCGCACCTAGTTTCACCTAGTTTACGAAACTCAATTACACTTTTAGTGGTGTATCCTTTTTTCTCTTGATTTGAAGTCTGAATATTTATTCACTTGCTGATTTTAATCAGTTGTGTCTTACCTGGCTAAACAAACGCCCCAAACGTACCAAGTTAATTATGCTAATTAAGCATGGGATGAAAGTTGCAACTCATGAAGGTTACCTGTAATTAATCTGTTTATCACATGGTGACGATATGGAAATTGAATAAATCGTCCAAAGATCACCAGGACGGAGTAAGTATGGAAATCAAAAAGCAAAGTTGTGGTGACGTCTTTCCATTCAACGAATGAGCTGCATGTTACGTTGTTGAGACCTAAATTTGCACATCATGCTGACCTTTGTGTGCTATCTGGAATTAATTAACCTATTATTAACCATCACAGTCCAGCTTGACTGCCCAACCTCATTAGCGATTAGTCATGAAAAGTGTCTCCGTCGTGAGTTGCGAGGCATGAACGTGCATGCGTGTACGTGTTAGGAGGGCATGTGCATGTGGAAGCGGGGCCAGCGTGCCTCCCCCACACTCAGCTGTTAACATGGAGCCCAGGGGGGTGCAGACCCTCTTCATCCACAAATAGATCACTGCTTTTAAAGGCCTCCAGCTTGGAAACACCTGCGAGATGTTTAAATTTCTTGTGCTCGCAGTTTTTATGAATATTTTAGCATTTTATTTCATGAGATGAAGGCGGTAACTGAAATCTACATTATTTTGAGTTTAGTGCGACACGTGGTTCTATATATGTGTGTGTGTGTGTTTTTGTGAGAGAGTATTTTAGTGCCAGAGCTAAGAGATGAGTGGGTGGGAAATGGCTTACTCAGACAGCTGCAGAGTAAGAGGCTTCAGGGCTGTGTGTGTATGTGTGTTTCTAGTGTTGCAGTTTGAAAAATCCCTCCCAGCCACTTTCTGCCTCTTCCAGTAGATCAGCAGGAGGGCAGCCAGGTGCTTTGTGTGTGTTTGTGTGTCTGTGTCAGTGTGAGGGACAAAGTGTGAGTTGTAGAGTCATTGGACCCACGTCGCAATGTATTTGTTTACCAGCCTTCCACTGTCCATCCCGGGAGCGTTAAGTCAGTGTGCCAGTTTTTGCGAGTCAGTGTCCATGTGTTTACTAGTGTCTGTACTAAAGATTACCTATATCTCTGCATAGATTCCTTTGTTTCTCCCAAAGTATCTTTGATCCACTGCCCCCATGCTGTTTTTTCCAATGTGCATCCTCTGATAGCCTTTTTCCACCGCTGGTTCCGGAGCTGATTCCTAATCTCGACCCGCTCTGTGCATTTTTACCACGAAGGAGCTGGTTTTCAGCTTGCAGAATCAGTTTAATTCCAGCACCAAAATGCAGCTGGTCTGGAACCAGGGGCTTAGGGATGGCCTCATTTTGTCACCACGACAACAACCCGAGCACCTCAAGTTATATACACTTGCATTAAATACACTCATTTTATCAGGTAAACCTACCATATAGGTGCACTTTGTAGGCCAATGATAACTGACTATAGTCCATCTGTTGCTGTACACAATTTGTCAGCCCCCCTCTACCCCACGCATCAATGGAAAGGGACCACAATAGGACCACCACTGAGCAGATGTTATTTGGGTGGTGGACCATTCTCAGTACAGCAGTGACACTGACATGGTAGTGTGTGTGGTGCTGGGTACACTGTGTACACTTACTGGCCACTCTATTTGACACACTTACAATGTCGGTCCACCTTGTAGGTGTACCTTTAGAGACTAAAGCTCACCTTTTTCTATGCACAGTGTGTGTTAATCATCCTGTAGCCTTTGACAGTGTCAGTTTCTGACCCCAGCCCCGCTGTTGGCTGGATATTTTTGGTTGGTGAACTGTTTCTCAGCCCAGCAGTGACATTGAGGTGTTTAAAAACCCCAGCATCGCTGCTGTTCTTAAGTCACTCGTACCAGCGCCACATGCACACTACCATTTCAGTGCCTGTGATGAGAATGGTCCACCATCAATAATATATGCTTAGTCGGGGTCCTATGGTGGTCCCTTTTTACTGATGGATGGGGTGAAGAGGGGCTGACAAACACCAGATGGGCTACAGTCAGTAATTGTGTACCTACAAAGTGCACTTATATGGCAGGTTTACCTTATAAAATGGTCAATGAGTGTAGTTTCAAGGCAGGTATACCTAATAAACTGGCAACTGAGTGTCTAACTGTTTAACTAGGAGTTGCAATGAACCAAATAGGTGCTACACTGCTAATTCTAAAAAAACTTCTTTTCAGCAGCTTCGCACTAGCTAACTAGCTAAAAAAGCAATAAAATCGTACATATTTGTATAGATGCTGAAGGGTTTGACTTTTGATGGTAAAATATGTTCTCAAAGCCAGAGGTAGAACTTGTAAAATCATTTTTACGATGTGCAATATTAAACTCCTACATTTTAGTGCACAATAGTTCGCCTGTTAAACTGGTGGAAATGCAGGCCGCTTCTTTAAAAGGTTTGCTTGTTCCTTGAACCAGTACCATGTTGGTGGAAAAGGGATATGATGCTCTAAGCCAACCGTTGAACAAACAGATGCTGTTCTTCAAAATAAAATGGCAGGCCTCATCTACTATGGGTAGTAATGAAAAGGCTTTTAACATCACGCATCAATACAAGAAAGCCTTGTTTCTGTCCACTTGCATCACGTGAATGGTTGTCGGAAAAGTGCAGGTAATATACTCACAAGTAAAACTGGACGTAAATAGCAGGTGTTTCTGGGAAAAGTGAAGGGGAGCACTGAGTTTTAACACACAGCCGTGTGGTTTTAGCCCAGCATGGACTTGTGTGTGTTAATCACCATCTTCATTTCCTCTCTCACGTTCCCTTGCCTCATGGTCTGGGTAAGGTTTTGTTTAGCTTTATATCGTTTTCTCTGTATTCTCGGTATTAGACTAGGTATAAGCTCAC
>JAOUQW010000001.1:13152743-13193183 GCA_028565825.1 Olivaichthys viedmensis
AAAAATGCATTTTTGGAAATCTAAAAGTTGCTCTTATCTACTGACATACTAATGAAGAAGACATAAAATAATCATCTCAAACAAAATGTATCTCAAAAAATCTAGGGTGCCTAAGACTTTTTACAGCACTGTATATAAGTCCTGGAAAGTTATTTCCTAAAAGGAGTGTGAACCCTGTTTCAGTTTGAACTTCACTCGAAGTCCCAAGTATAAGGTTGCAGAACAAACAAATCCCAACGTTATTACATCGACCGATGCGTCATTTTGCTACACCATAAGCTCTCCGGGGACACATAACGTCAAGCTAGTGCCCGTCTCTAATATCCCATTTTTAATCAAATAGCTGAGGCAACAAAACGATCCAAATAGATTAAACAGTTGTGGCCTCTCATCAATTCACCCGACACTTTATTATATTTGTATGGTAGTGGCTACGGTACACTTTGTCATCCTCAGCAAGGTGTGCGTCGTAAAAAGCTGCCAGAGCATGACTCAGCACACTCAGATATAACGACCGGATATCACTGACAACCTGCTTGTTTTCTCTCTCTCTCTCTCTCTCTTTTTCTCATTTCAGAGCCTGCATCAATCAACATCTGATGAATAATAAGGACTGCTTCTTTTGCAAGGCCACTATCACTGGAGTGGAAGATTACAGCAAACCTGCTGGCTCTTAGCATGCCCTTTAGACGCACACGCACACACACACACACACACACACACACACAGACGCCACATAGCCTTTGGGAACTAAAAATCAATGACACTCACCTCTCCAAAGACAGCCTGTTCCTTCACACACTCGTATGTACATTCTGGACACACTCTCCTCACACACATGGTTCATTGAGCCACCAACAACCTCTACATATCCTTTATTAACACTGGACTGTGACTTTAAGACACACCACACAGACCCTAACTCGGTTTGATCGCCGTGCCACCTCATGGCAGGAAGCGTGGCACTGCTTCAGCTCGTGCCAGCTGGTGGAGGTCTGGCTCTAAATCATGAAGCCTGGCAAGCTGACAGAGGGCCGATTGGCGAGAGACACCTTATAATCTCCTTCTTCCCTCTCTCTGGTCACTATTGCCAACCGCATTACACCATAGATATTGATCAGGACGGGTGCAGGTGCTCGTCTCAGCCTCTCTCAGAACGCTCACTCTCTGCACTTGATAGCATTTTTATATTCAAATCCGACAGCCATATTTGAAGTGGCAATACCCACCCGTCCCTGCGACAGATTTTAGGGACAGGTGTGCAAAAATTTGTATACGGTTATGACAAAAGAACCTCATGCTCTGAAGCGCAGCTACATTAAGCTGTTGTGTATGACGCTTGATCATGTTAACAGTTCATTACAGCTTTATTAACGTTTTATAAAGCATTAAAGGACTACTTCAGCGTTTTTCAACCTCATCTCTATTCACTGCATCTGTAGTGTATGTATGATTACAATGACCAGTCATTTCTACACATTTCCCTGTACTGTGGAAAAAATGCTAAATCCTTTGACTCGAATCTCACTTCTATTATAAGTCAAAGGACAGTTCTTGAATTCCGTCAATGAACTTATCAATATGCAACTATGTTAAGTGGATTCAAAACTGCAACCATTAAACTCTAACAATAAAGATCTTGGGATGAGACAGACATGAAAGAATGTCTTACCAAGGCTTTTCTTATGTAGTTTAATTCAACTGTAAGCTAAAAGTAAGTCCAGTTACTTAAGGTTTTGTGGTATCTATGCATGATCAGGCGGAAACTGTGGCACTTCTTTGTTTACTTTGACAATGTTGGTAAGGCAAAAACACAAATTCTTCCCACTGAAAAAGTAGTCCTATTTCTGAATGGACGATTTTTTTATACAGATTTCGAGCTTAATTTACGAATACCTTTGAACCGTTGATGAAAACGTTCTACAAAAATACATAATTCACATATACGACAACTGCCCTTGGACCGCCATTATAAGCGAGTTTTAAAAGAACAGGTGTTCCATTTTTTGTCAGTACAGGGTAATGTGTTGAAATTATTGACCCTGGTAATTACACATACGCTACAGATGCAGTTCATAGAGATTTGGTTGAAAAATGCTGGAGTATTCCTTTAATCCGATAGATCCGGTTTCACTGCTGACAGAAAATATAAGTTGCACTCATTTGGTTTGTGGTAACACTTTTATTGGTAATGCATCTTATTGTTAAGGCGATCGTTTGAGCGTCTGAGCTATACAGTATTCACGATCATTTTCCCACCTTCATTCTGTCCTTCTACGGTGTCTGATTACTTCCTATCCAAGACGAACCCTTCTGCCGTCTGTTCTTTCACACCTGTTTGTCATAAGCTAAATGTCAGACCTTATCCCGTTTTCCAGGCACCGCTCTTTCTCTTTGCCCTGTGAGCAGATGTGGTGCTTTTCCACTGAGAATGACGTTCTCCATGTCTGTTCTGGCATTGTATTGAGAACTAATGTTTGTATATCGTAAATTCCTCTCTTTACCTACTTGATCCCCATCGGTTCAGTTTTTATGTTAGGAGTGCCTATGCTACAGGTTCGATGTAGACCTTAATCACATCTTGTTTCATCGAACTGATTTCAGTTGCTGTTTAAGGCTTTACACACGTACACACACATATGAACACACAGATACAATATATCCAAAGGTTTTCTCTAATTCTCATCAAACCCACTGACACATGCATTGCCTTGCTACAGGTCCCTTTAAATGGAGAATAGGGCACTGCACTGAAAAAAAAGAAGCTTTTATCCAGCAAATAAAATGTATATTTGTCATTGATACAGTTACACAGAAAGGCGGCGTCACTTTCTAAGTGCCCCTCACTGCAGAACGACAAATCCAGTGTGTGGAATCGGACCTCATCCATTTCCTCCCATGTTGTATTTTTAATTGGTCCAATGGGTGAGATTTAATTGCAAGTAACCATAATGACTAAGAAAATGTTAACTTGGCATATTTTTGCAGACCAAATGAAATACTAGTTAGCATCAACCATCTTGATAATTTTAGCTTCCTAATTGCTGTTAATTTTGCCTAGCTAAATCAATGCTAGCCATCTGACAACCTGCGTCACCTAGCCAGTCAACTGTCTAATTAAAACACTAGTTCTAGCTGATATTAGCTACACTACTGTTGGGCAAGACACTATCTATCTAGCTAAGCTAGCTACTCAGCATGCTTGCTAGCATTAACATGGCTAGTTTGTTGTCTACAAACAGTGGATTTCAGGATTTCTAGTTATCGTTAACCCGCAAACTGCTCACATTTGTTAATAATTTTGATTGCGGACAAAATTAAAGTGAGCAGGTGTCTGTTCTCTTCAGTTAATCAAATCCAGTGACAGTTCTTGACTAGAAAGCGGACAGCTTTCTTGTCCTGCGGATACACTAAAAACAGCTTTATTCATGGAGCTCATGTTTGTTTCTCAGATGCTTGGGATGTTTAGAAGAAAGAGCTGAAGCTGTTGTAGATTAATTAAGACATATTGAGACACAGTTGAATCCAGGTTGGTCTCCAAACTATTTAGCAGGTCTTACTCTATGACCATTTTAGGAGTGCTAGAGTGACGTATGATCCCCTCGAGTCAACACCAATGGGAACAAGACATGGGTGGAGTTGGTTTAGGTCTAACTCCACTCACTGGAATTCTGCAGCGACAACCAGCTCTCACTTTCTAGTAGACAGTGGAGGTGAAGGAACACGCAATGCACTTGTATTGGGCTGTTGTGATGTTTATTTGTTTTTTTAATTGTCCAAAGTCTAAATGCGGTTGTCGAAATATGCTCCAATTTAATTGTTCGCTCATAATATTTTACCAAGTTGGCAAATCATGTCACCTGCTTGACATCTGACATTACTTAGTAAATCAGTTCATAGATTTGTGAACTTGGGTGTATTTTGACAACTGCTAATCATATTTGGACTGTTGAAGAATTTCTCACTATAAGTAAAAAAAAATAAAAACCTTTTAAAACTAGGGGGGTGCATGTTGTGAATTTAGGAACCCCATATTAGCTCTTACTTAAAGTGTGTGGGAGTGTGAGCGTGGGCGGCTGTGCTTGTGTGTTCTCAAATTTTATTTAACAGTAAAAGGGTTCCCACTCTCAGGCTTCAGCTTCAGTCAGCCAAGGGGGATTTAGGTTGTACAAGCAATATTTAATGGACTGTTGTTTTTATTTTGCTGTTCGGAAAGGGGAGAGCATGGACCTTGTCCATTTTTGTTTCTCCTTCTTGAGTGAGAGTACACATATATATTGATGGTGTAACAGCATTAAATTATTTATCCACAATGATGGGCTACTGTGGTTGCTTTAGTAAAACTTTGGGTTGGTTGTGTTTGAAACACGACTTGCAGATTGACTGAACCATGAAGATGGATAAAAAGAAGTGCATGGAGAAAACTCCCATTCCCATCCATTAGCTCTCTTTCTGGCCACAGAAGATAACTGCGGGACTGTAGCTCGACTATGCTATTGAATCATGATATCGTGTCTGCTGAACTTCATGCTGTGGTGAAACCTGGACACTGATTCTGACAATCCTAACAAGAAACTGCACTCTCTGAATCCTGAATATAAAATTACATAACAAACTAATAGACTTTGATAATGATAGTGCTAGAACACACTTCCGGATGATAAACTGCTTTCCCGCTGAACATTTGGACAAATTGCAGTGTGCAGGAACCTTTAGGCTGTGTAGAACCACCAGTACCATTATCTACTCCCCAAAGCATTGGTAACACGGTAGCTGCTATGAATTAGTCATCATGTCTGTCTTTTCATCCTCCCTCTATTCCCTATAACCCCTTTTCTCTTTGATTCTGTATCTATGGCACTCAGGTTGGCAGCGCTTTTGAGGCGGTGGAAGAGCTGCTTCTCCAGCCTGGCCTGGTATGGTGACATAATTATGCACACAGCGGCTGTGTCTCAAATGCCAGAAGGCTTCCTCTTTACTCCAACCCGATCTCTCACAAACAACATAGGAATTCTCACAAGCGAGCCTTTAAATTATTTTTCTAATTGTATTTATTATGAAAGACATACTAATTAATGCGACCTTTAAACCCACCCAGGGGTTAAATTGGTTCTTCTTTCATGGGTGCCAACAATATGGAAACAGTACCATTCAGTTTATGTGTTATGACATCGAGTTATCAACACTGATATCATGGAAATGTGATTAAAACAAGTTTTTGGAATCTGTTTCTTTCCTAAGGGCTTAATTTAACTAACTACAGTTAGGTGACTCGACCTTAAGTTTTCAATTTTCCTTGTTCGTCAGTTTTGGCATCAAATTAATATCAAAATATCTCCTGACTCTATATTTTCTGCCAAAGATACATGATACAGTAAAGCCTTTAAACAAGCAAAATGAACACATTTTACTTTCATCCATAAAAGTCCCAGCTTTATTCAGTTATTTATTTTAAAGCATATTACCCATTAACTACTAGAAATTATTCAGTAACTACGCTAAAACTAATAGGAACACACCAGCTCTAGCTGACATTAGCTACACTAATGATAGGTAAGACACGAGCTAGCTTCCTAGCATGCTTGCCAGCATTAACATAGCTAGTTTGTAGTCTACAAACATTTCAGGATTTCATGATAACGTTACCACTAAAAAAAAAAAATCTTAGTGTTAATAATGTTGATAAAACTGGGTGTCTGATCCTCTTGAGTCAGTTAAATCCAGTGACTTTGATTAAAAGGCTTTTTATCTGTGGTGGATGGCTTTCTTGTGCTGCAGATAAACTAAAAAATATTAGAAAATACAGCAGCTGAGGTTTGCTTCGTGGAGCTCATCTTTGTTTCTCCAATACTTGGAAAATTTGGTAACACTTTATTTGAAGGGTACCTACATAGGGCCTTCATAACACATTCATAAGCATTGCATGAATCTTTTATAAAGTAATACTGGCTTTATGTAAGGCTTATGTCAAAACTCGTGAAGTGAAAAAAAGGTTTTTATGTTGTTATGTGACTTTACCAGAAAGAGAGAAGAACCCTCAATTATCATTATGGCTGAACTGTTCCAGACTGTTCCAGTAATTTATGTATCTGTAATTTTTATTTATTCTAATGCTACAAGTTATCAGTTTGTCTTTACTAACAGCACATTAATGAAGCTTTGAGACATCGTCTTTGAAGTATCCACGATCATCTTACCTTTTTGGAAACTGTATTTACTGTATCTACTTCTTATAGGAGACTGAAATTGCATGTTCTTTAACTGAAGTGGTGGTGGTCAATTTGCATTCAAAACTGTTATGAGGCACCATTCCAATACAAGTTTACGTATTTAAGAAGCCCATATGTCAGCTGACTTAATGGTTTTTAGGCCCTCAAACTAAAGTGGTAATCAAATTTGCATTTATAACACCATGTACACCTTTTACACTTATTTAAAAAGCTCATATATCAGCTAAATTAATATGAATGAAATAGATACTTCATAGAACACTCAAATGTTCTTAAAATTATTGTGCTGTTAGTAAAGACAAACTAACAACTTTCAAGATGAGGATAAACAAATTCACGCCATCTTGAACAGTCTAACCATAAAATTCTTCTCTCTTTCGTGTACAAAGTCATATGCTACATAAAACCTCTCATGTCACCTCACAAGTTATGACATAAGCCTTTCATAAATTATCCAGCATTAATTTATAAAAGATTTATGCTCATGAATGTGTTATAAAAGCCCAATGTAGGTACCCTTCAAATAAAGTGTTACTAAAAGTTTAGATATGAACAGAAGAAAGAGTTGATCCCGCCCCTAGCCTTCCAAATTTCCAATCATGAGACCATGTTTTCTGTTCATGCATGAGCAAAATAGGTCTGGAGCCCAAAAGCTGTATGTACTGTACTTTCTTTGCTACCTTTGAAAAAAAAAATTCCTCAATTGAGACAAATCCAGCCTCTGACCCATTTCTGTCTATATCACAGATGGAAGAATGATGGAAGAATGGGAACCACGGAGGAGGCTCAAAACAGGGAACTATGTCCGTCGTATAATCCCTGCAGGTTTTCCATGTTTTTCAGCCTTTCCTTTCCTTTTTCCCCTCCTCCCTCCCCCCTCCCTTCCTCCACACCAAGAGCCCCTTTGCTGCAGTGCAGCCCGGCCTTGATCTCTTCAGCACTCCATTGATCAGCCGCATAGAAACCGAACCCCAGGCAGAGTGCTGCGGGCTGTATAGATCGCCCGTGGAAATAGCCACAGCAGGGGGGAAAGAGAGAGGGACACCGGGAGGAGAAGTCAGAGAGGAGTGAATCCTCCCTCCCCTGCACAGCTGGCTGTGCATATTTATAGCCCAACAAGGCCTGGGATCGATAGGCCCCTTGATAGGGGACGTGACGCGACCTGTTAACTGCAGCTCAAGGATGCAGGGAAGTACTGGGAACTGCAGCTAAACAGGTATCCCATGATGCATTTAGGCGGAGGACCAAGGTAATAAATTCTGTGAGAGATCTATGGGGTGATAATTTTAATGATAATTTAATGCTAATTACTGTTTGATAAATACAGGGGGTATTAGTACATAAATATCAGCAACATTTGTTTGTAGCTTCCAAATATCAGTCATGTTTGTCCATGATTTTCTATTTAAGCCCTAAAGATTTGGTAGTATTTTAAGCCACGAAGGTCAATAGGACAGAAAGCCATGCTGGTTATCAGTGTTTGATCAGAAGTGTGCCATGCGAGTAGTAACTAACTACGAAACATGGCTATTAAGCTGAAGTGAGGATTTTCTGCACATGAGGTAAGGCATGATAGGCCTTGACTTAAAACACATTTTTTGCATGGGAAATTCCCATATAATGTAGGTAAATACAACATATAGATATCCCCCAAACAAAATATTCAGTACAGAAAACCTTTCCAAGATCTTGTATGGTTCGCAGAGAGAGAGAGAGCAATACTGTAGATCTTAGGAGGGTCTGCCCTAATTTGAATTTTTAATTAGCATATTCTAGAGGCAAAGAGCGGCCAAGCATTAAAGTGCCACAGAATCAAGTGCTGCTGCCCTCTTGAGCTTTTAGAAACGATCGTCAAGAAGCAGCTGCTGAGTAATAAAGACTGAAGTGAGTCTACCATCTAGTGGCTTTTTGGTGGTGCACTCAGTTTTGTGATGAATTGTAACAAGCTTTAGTCTTTTATGTCTTGATGAAGAGAATTTAAGAATACAAATTTCACCCTGAGACTTTTGACTCATATGGGTTGTATATATGTTCTGCAATATGTGTAAAAACCATTCAGGCATAGGCCATTGCAGAAGTACCTAAATCTACTTTTAGCTCACAAGTGACTGTGGCTTATATGTGCAACATGATTCATTATTACTAAAGACTGCGCTGCAAACGTATATTGTTTCCCATAACACACGTTATATTAATGTCTTTACTATAGTGAACATTGTGGTGAGCACTTCTATTGAAAATAAATTAAATGCATCCACAATTGCCTTTTTAATACTTTGATTACATTAATTAGTTACAGTAGATGTGTTCGATAAGAATGTGGTCCATGTACAGCTCTGTGTATAGACCCAATGTATATACAGTCAAGTGCAAAAGTTTGCATACCCGTAGGACAAAAAAAGACAAAAACATTTTTTTATTTATAGCAGGGCATTTAATGTGTTTGGTTTTCCAGATGTTCCTTCATTATCACAAGTAACAAAAATTGGCAAGTAGTGTATGTTAAGATATTAATAGTGGAAAAGAAATACAGTATATCACTTCAAAAGTTTACATTTCTATTTCTGAATGTAATATAAATATTCTCAAATAACTTGTTTACCCACCCTTTGCCTTTATAACTGCCTCCGGCCTCTTTTGTATCCTCTGAGCGGCTTTTGGATCCTCTCAGTTGTTACAGTTATCTGTTGAATTTGCCTGATGTCATACACTGCCTTCTTCAAATTCTGGAGTCAAAGAGGCTCATGACAAAACGACTTTTTAAATTATTTTCTGTTGTTTTTGGATTGATGTCTTGATGTTACAGGATACACCCACATTTCTTTTTTAACATTTCAGAATTCTATTTTTGTTGATAAATTGTAAAATAGTTTTCACATTTTTTTTTCCAATCCAAAACCACCGGAGGATGCAAACTTTTGCACTCAACTGTACATACTTATCTGCGAATCTGTGAATAAAGGGTGAAATAAAATGGAATACACATATCATTTCTGACTTTTCCACTGTGTTAACAATATGCTCAGCAACCAATTGCACACTTTACTCAATTCAATTGAATTCAAATCCAATTGAATTCAAAAGGAATATGACACTCAAACATCCCTCAACTGACCGAGAACAGCTTGTCTCTAAATGGCACAAATCAGGCTGTCATTTTTGGCCTACTTACCTTTCCATAGAATCGTCAAATATGCGCCCTATCATTGGGAGATTCTGAGTACGAACTTTTTTTCCTTCTTTTTCTGAGATGTTTGTCACTTCACCTTTATGCTTTTTCTCTATAAGAAAACCCCTTGATGTACTACCATGAGTAGTTTTATTTTTCTGTGTGCTTAAATAGGAATGTCACTGTTTTTCTTTAGAAACATAGCATCTATGAATTTGAGGCAAAAAGCAAAGAGAAGAAACCATTTTGAACGAGTTATGGTCAGTGATATCACGTAGCATCAGGTATTTAGTCTGGGGAATGGAATTAGCACATTGTTAACAACATGTAGGTAGCTAAAAAAGCAAACACGTATGTCTCTCTGGATGAACAGAGTGGTTGTGAGTTCAAATCCCAGAACTGCCAGAGAGTCAATTCTGGGTCCTAGAGCAAAGCCTTTAAACCTCAACTGCTCAGCTTTATGAGCAGTTGTAAGTCACTTTGGATGAAAGTAAATGAGCAAATGTAAAACATTGTTCATTCAGTAAAAGGAAACTAGGCAGCACTTCCTGATGATGCAAGATGATTAAGGGGACAAGCAGCCAATAAAATTTCCGTTAAGTAATTAGATGACTAAAATGCCTAAATTAATAATTTTGAAAATATGAGATGTTAAGTCTGTTCGGTAATAGTATTTTGTAATAGTAGCATGTGTTCACAAGTGCTAAATCTCCTACTGCATCTAATCTCCATCTACTTGAATATTTAGCGCCAATGTAGGCACTAATGCCTTTGGTGGATCCAGAAATCTTCATAGAACTCAAAGCTGCTTGCAGTGAGACATAGAAATCACTTAATCCAAAGACCTCATAGGCCCTGAGAAATAAAAACTTTCTCTCCTAGGACAAAGTAATACTGTGAAATATAGAAAACACAGAGCTTAATTGTACCATTTTAAATCATATAAATTAGAATTCATTACTACTTTTAAATGGATGCCAAGTGAGATTTGTTTGGTATATTCACTGCCAAAATAGATGAAAAAAGTAGCTCTTACAAAGGCAAAATAAGTTTTAAGCTGCCCAATCTCAAGTGAAATAGTTGTTTGGTTTGGATTTTCTGCAAATCCGTCTTCCTCAGTTTCTAAAAGCCTCCTTCGGGGTAAGTAAAGACGAGGCAAATGTTTCACGTCTCATTGGAGTTTGCAGCGTGTAGACTGCAAACATGGGATACACTGACATTTCAAATAAAGAAATATCTGAGGCTGCGTGTAAAAAAAATTATCACCTCATAGAGGATGTGACTGTGAATGTGAAGTTCAGCTTAAGGTGCAACAGGTTCATCAGGCATTATCTATAAGGAATGAATTATTCACACTGGATACATGACTAACATTTAGATTCCGTCCAGTAACATGGCCAATGGAACATGTTTTAATTACAGTATGTCCTTCAGTATATGAATTTGTGGAAAATAATAGTTTCTGAATTATGAACATGTAGCCTACACATCACCTATATACAGTATATCAGCACAGTACAGTCCATCAGCGTTTGTATATCAATCGATAATGAGTGTATTTCCCTGAGGATGAGGATTCAGTGATTATGGGGTACTATGGAGCTTCAGATTCATCTCTCAGTAAGTGGTTCGTTAATCTCTTGTCCCACGTGGTCTGAAGGTAGTGGAAGAGAGCTATTTGCTCTTTTGAGTGCTGTTAAGTATTTGTAGGCTGTCATTTAGTAAAGAGTTCTCAGGCATGACTTACTTTTACCGTAGTACATCGGGTATAGTGAATGTAACTGGACAGTGACTGTTATTGTTGTTTTAGCGCTTTACTCCAGCACATTGGGTTTGAAGGGAAACAATGACTGTGGGAATTAGTAATGTTAATTCCTTAAGTAAAATTAATGATTTGCACTGTAATGGAAAATTCTGACAAATCTGTGGAAAACCAGAAACTAGTAGGAAATATGTATATGCTAGATATACATATATATATATCAGGGTATTCTACTTTTATACACACAATAATCTTTTTCAATCTATTTTTTTTCCCCAGGGAAGGACCAGTTGACCAATATTCCAAGTCAAATCAAGTCCTCGTATACAGTGTAATGAAATGTCGTTTCTTCAGAATTATGAGGCAACACGCAGTAATACAGAAGCACGACACAAAGGACTACACAGAAGTGACGAGAATGTAACATTGTAAGACAGGTGCAAAGACAAGAAGACAGTACAACATAATATAATAAATACAAGGGACAGTCCAATATAGTAAATACACTGGACGGGGCACAACACTGTGCACACTGACTGTACAGGATAACAGAAGCATCATGCAGATGAGGTAAATGGCATAATGTGCAAAAGCTGAGCAGAACTATGCGGAATGTATAATTGTGCCAATTGTATATCATTCATTTATTCAATCATCTTCAGTAACTACTTCGTCCTGGTCAGGATTGCAGTGGATCCGGAACCTATCCTGAGAACAGACCTTAGACGGCGCGCCAGTCTATTGCATTTCTTCTTTCGCTTGTTTCACCAAATCCTTAGTCCCAAATCGCGTTCTGATAATCCATGGTTCTCATTTATGCCACGAGAACTTGTATAGACGCAACTTGCCTACCAATCATCCATGTAGCTACCTGTATTTAATAATATATTTTAGTGAGAGAAATGTCCTTCTGCTTTCACCATAAGGAATGCAATGGCTGTGTTTCTAGATTCACCATTGTAAGCTGCTTGAAAGAGCTTGAATTACACAGACGGCTGCTGGTCTGCTCCAACACACTTGATGGATGACATTTCAACAAAGTTACAACATGCTATTGATCTCAACCTTTTAGAGTAAAATCATTAGTTCTACAGTGTATCTGCAGGTATGGGTTAGTCTTACCTCTTGGGCTAGAAGTATGCTGAATTGGACATGCTGTAGCAAGATGTAATTGCAGTGGTAACTGCATAACCTGCACAGGTCCGGGAGTTTTGTGAGGTTGAAGCGTGAAAGGATACAGTGGATTGTGATATCACATGGCTATTCGTTTGTAATGAGGAATGACCTCAAATGAAGTCCTGTTTCAGCAGTGTATCAGTTATTATTTTATTAGTTTTTGCCAGTGCTTTTACCTAGTCTCTAAACTGGGTAACTTTCAGCAAACACTTTTCAGTTATAACTTTTCTATTTACTCGGATTTTAATCTGTGGATGTAAAACTTTTTTTTTTATTAATAATCTGTGGTTCTGTGAAGAAATGCACAAAAATCAGTCAATTAATGATCATATTTTTTGCAGAAACATTCACTGACTTGCTGAAGCAATTCAATTTATTTACCTGTATTCATTTGGCAGACATTTTTATCCAGTGTAACTTACAAGTGAGACAGAATTCAATTGAAGCATATAGAAAGGCAGTTGGGGATTAAGGGCCCAGCAGTCCTCAAATTTTAACTCACAACTTACTGATAACTGGCACTGAACAATTACATATACTAATTATATATATCCAAGCCCATGAAATGGAAACCAGCGTTCTTTGGTTTGTCCCTCTGGAGGAATGCTTAAAGGTTCTATGTCGAGCCCTACAACAGAGTTTACCTTTCAGAGAGGGTTTCAACTAGAGTCACTTTTGGGAGGTTAGAACCCTTAACTATTCAAATAACTCTTTGGAAACCCTTTTTTCTAAGAGTGGCGACACCGTCAAGCGATATTTGAATTGATATTTTCTCAATTCTATGCAAATTAGGTATGACGCAGTAAAGTAACAAATCGATTGGGTCCAATGAATTCCTTAAACCAATCCTACGGCGCGGGTTGTTCGTTGTCCCCCGAAACCTCTACTCTTACAACTTTAGTTTCTGCCACATTTAGCACTCAAAAATGAAGAAAAAAAAGCCACAGCCTCATATTTTCCTCTGTCTAACGATATAAAATAGATTTTAAACAATGGTAACATCATGATGTGTATAAATTTTACAGTAGAATGTACATTTTGGTCACTACCATCTCATATCAGAACTTAAAAAAACCAGACAGTGCATGCCCACAAGAGACAAACTCCAAGCGACATCAGCGCTTGCTAGTGTGAATGCAGGGTAAGCATCCTGAAATGCAAGAGCTTCATGGTTTGGTTCATGATGTGGCATCTCCACCAATGGCAATTGGATTTCTCCATATGCTTTTAATGAACCATGAGAGAGGCTTGGCTGACAAAAAGTCACCAAGAGGGTAAGGAAGCCACCAACCAAACCTAATCACGTATAATAACCATTTTTTGCTCTCATTTCATTAGCAATACCCAAATGGTCAAATCCCGAACCGCACTTTGAGCCATTCAAGCCACCCTTCAAGACACAAGGAAGACAAGCATTGAAACTCTTCTCTGTACTGGCACGTCCCCTGGCTGTCCGAATCACCTAGCTGTCTTCAAACACAGACTGAAGACCCACCTCTTCCATAAGTACTTAACGCTAATCATGCAATTAAAAAAAGCTCTTACTTTTATATATACTTTTACACATGTATGAGAACTGACACGTGTTTCTGGCAGTGTCTTAGCTTGTTGATATCTTTAGACGCAAGCCGATCTTTAAGGCTAGCATAAGGATATGTTTTTAGAAGATAACAGAGCACTTCTGTAAGTTATTCTGAATGAGAGCTAAATGGCATAAATGTAAAATGAATGTAAAAATATGTCCAAATATTTTGAAACAGCAGTGAAACAGATACATGGTGGAGCAAAGAGAAATGTAAGCTTGAAAATTTCTGGTTGGTTTTATGATGCCACCAGCTATAGCTGCTCTAATTTCTGTTCTTCAAACCCACCATCACATCTCTGTTTAGTCTCTAAGAGCCGCTTGGCTACATTCATGGACCTTCTTTGGCGAAACTGTGCGTGAAGTCAGCAGCCTGTCAGGGCCGCCGTTCCACGGTTCCAGTCCACAGAGCTAAGTGAAACATGCCGCATCAGTAGAAGCAAATGGTTGGCTTACCTCTGTGAAAAGCAAAGGATATGACTGATATTTGTGCTTTTACGCTTTTCGAAGAGATGTAGGAAAAGCCTTTCCTTGCAGATAGAGAGAGAGAGGAAGAAAAAAAGAAATCCAGCCGTGGCTCTTGGATTGACCCCGTTATGGCCCCAGTGTGTGTTTGTGTGTATGTGTGGGAGTATCTGGGAAGCGGAGGTGTTGGTGTTTTGTTGCGGCTGCTATCACACTGAGCAGCTGACATTAGCCTGAAGCCTTTCCTGTGTAGCGAAGTAATGGCCTGAAAAATATTTGTACCCCCTGACTGTACGTTAGCAGTGTCAGTTTGTGTTTATTACTCCATATCGAGTAAGTTTTATGCTTCTGAAAAATGTTACTAACCTGCACCCGTGAAATGTTATGACTCTGCAGGGGCACTGTAGTGTAATCTTGTTACCGAGTCATAACACCCTCTCGTCTGGCTGGTGCAGATTAATTCTGGATCCATTTTTGATTTCGTTCTAACTAAATTCTTCTCCTTTTTACTAAATTCTTGCCCTCATCCAACCTGTTTTTCCTCCCTTCACACTTTTTCTCAAATGCTCTAAAATGATGAATTTGCCTCCACCATCGGCATAACACCAAACACATTAAACTTCTCACACCTATATTAGCAAGGACATTTCACAATCCACCGGTCCTGCCTCTTCCAGCTCTGATCCCATACGTTTGGCATAATGAAAGCACCACGTTGGAAAATGTCTTCCTTTCTCCTGTCCAGCCAAGGGCAGCCGCCTGCAGATGGGGCTGTTGTGCTTCACTGAGATAGAAAACTAGCTCCAGCACGGGGCTTCTATTGTACATGCAAATCCAAGCTCATTCAATCAGGTGCGCTTCCCAGATCGAATTTGCACCGTTGGAAAAGATTTGCTTCTCCCAAGTGGATGGGCAGCAAAAAAATAAAGGGGGAGTGAATCCTTTAAAGACGTTTGAACATGTTTCTGTGACTGTGTGTCTGTGTATGCAGCATGGAAATGCTCACCGTGTAGGAGGCATCGCTGCATTAAGCTTCTAGAGAAAAGAACATGCAGCATACAAAGAGCTGTTCGCCTTCTATTACTTAGAGACTGCTGTTAATAGCAGCACAAACACAACCCTCACAGTTGCTTCTATCATCGCGCGTATGTGCCAGTCAACGCAGGCCATTTTGATCTATACAGTGATCTATACAGTGCATTATGAACCTGAGCTCAGGGAAAGTTTGCCTTAAAATTAAAATTGATTTTGTTAGTCTTCATAGGAATTAAGTCATTAAGTCATAAACAAAGATACGACTTCTAACCTCACCCTAACCATGACAATTCGTAACTTTTAAAGTTACCCTACATTTTATAAAACTGTGCATTGACTGCTCAAAGTGTTAACATTTGGTCACTGCAGTGGTTTTGCCGCATTCTTTTAGGAAACAGGTGAAAATGTGACTGGAAAGTGTTATTGCGTCATAGAATAAAAGAGCCAATCATGTTCCAATATGCGAATTCAGGCCATGCAACACCAGTTTACCATAGAAAGGGTGGTGTGTCTAGTGTTGGTGGCGTTTCCAATTTACATATTCATAGAATCTGGATTTCTTGATGAGGTTAAAAGCGTAGATGTTTCTGCACCTTTACCTGTTGTCTAATAACATTTTTTGTATAAACACCCCATCAAGCAATTTATTACTCAATACAATTATGGTGACTTTAAGGGTGCTGTCTGTAATGTGAAAACGTGAATAATCATATAATTTTAAAGATACCTTGCAACATTGCTATGAAATAGATCTGTCTAGTTTCTTAATTTAGGGCTTCTTTTTTAAATTTATGGTGGTGGTGTCGGTTAGTGGGGAAGGAGAAGTATTGTCAATGTTTTAATTGCCATTGCAGTTTGATACACAGCCAGCAGAGGGCTCTGGACGTTACAAACTGCT
Organism: Olivaichthys viedmensis; assembly: GCA_028565825.1. Lineage (NCBI taxonomy): Eukaryota > Metazoa > Chordata > Actinopteri > Siluriformes > Diplomystidae > Olivaichthys > Olivaichthys viedmensis. The sequence continues at coordinate 13,169,061 of JAOUQW010000001.1, forward strand.
TTTTTAATACATGTTGGCTCATTGCAAATTTGCAATCATGAGACCGATATATGCACACAGTGGCATAACTAGGATCTTTTGGGCTCCAGTGCAAAAAAAAAATTTATGCCCCCCCCCATATGAAAATTACTTTCAATGAATAAAAAATTAAAATGTAATTTACTTGTTATTGTTATGTATCAAGGCATGCCACTCCACCCTTTCTCACCCCATGTTCATCTATAGAATACGGCTAAGAGTTAAAGGTATGGTACTCGCTCAAGTGAAGTTCAATCGACGTGCCTTGCGCTCAGCAAATTTATCCACGATAGCCTTCAAATCCAAATTCCTGGTTCTGGCATTTTCAATGGACAAAATAGCCAAACCATTAAGTATCTCCTGTCCCATGCTGCTGGGTATGACGCCCTCGCCTTTATATACTGCTGAATTTTATTCCTTTACTGGATTTGTACGTTTTTCCTCTATGGTGCTTCATCTTTGTAAAATGTCAAGACCATGTGACCATGGTTTTCAGCTGTGCAACTTAAAGTTATAGCTCATTTCTCCTTCAGTAGTATCACTCGGTGTGTGAGGATCCTGAGAAGCAGCTTTTTGATAAGCTGAGAATGAGCTACCGTTGAGGTGAAGGTTGTGCCACGTGCCAATTTACGACATGTGTGTGTTTGAGAGAGAGAGAGAGAGAGAGAGAGAGAGAGAGAGAGAGAGAGAGAGGGGGAGTGTGTGAGAGGAAACGGGGTTTAGGGAAACCTAGGGATATTGGATGAAAGAAAGAAAAATAGCTCTTGGATTGAACGGCAGCCTCTCTATCCAGCCATTCGGATGATAATGCGTCCCCCCCCCCCCCCCCCAGTTCTTACAGAGAAAAGCAGAAGCCTTCTTTTTGAACGTTGTCGTCCAAATGGAATGCTGCCCAAGAGCATCACATCTGAAATGCATGAAAAGTTCATCTCAGTTGTCTGCTCTGAGCTATATTAACTACTTGTATAACTGTCTCATGTCTAAAATAGAAACTGTCACTAAAAGTGAATCGTAGAAAGTCCACCTATGCAGCAAATGCTAGCTGATTCATTCAGATGGCCGACTTGTGTAGACCCCAGCTCGAACATTTAACACTGAATGCTAAATAGTTTTGACATGGCAATACATTGTACATGGTTAGGATGTTGCTGAATGCATTTTCCTAAAGAGAAGTTCACAAACTCTTCAACAATTTAATAAGCTTTTACCCAGAGTGTATGTTATCGATGTTCATTAATCTTTTTTCACTGACATTTCATTAGACTTAGTTCATTGGAGTTTGTCTCTTGAGTTTATATGTAATGTACCGACTTATTTGTCTTATAATGGGAGTGGATGGCGCCGTAATACAGACCACAGTTTGGCTTCTAAAACTCCATAATTATCCTTAAAGGGGCAGTTTTGTAAATTCTAAAAGTGTTTCTAGACCTATAGCAATCCTATCATTTCAAAGATACCTTAAAAAAAAAAACTGATTCGCAATATTATCTGTATCTGGCTAGTTACTTTATTTCAGACTTTGTGTCACTTTTACATTTTTCTGGCCCGGAAATTAGCTTCACCTCCAACCACAACAGAGTTTTCCTCAACTCATGAGGCGTATGTACAGTACTGTGCAAAAGTCAGAGACCGCCCTTTTGTTTTTTCAGTTTTCAATCAAATGGCCATTCAGCACTTATTGTTAATTATTTGGTGGCAAACAATAATGATGGCAAAATGTATTTAACAGAAAAATTACACAAAAGTCTTCAGCACTAAGTACAGTACGAAATCTGTAATCTTGAACTGTTTTTCACCCTGCCGCTAATTCCATTCATCCAATTTCATCAAAACAGTACTTACAGCTGTTTCATGCAAGTGGAGTTCATTTGCATAAATAAGTGATAAAACTATTACACTTAGTGTTGGAGGCTTCTGTGTAAATTGTAGATTAAATTCACATTTACAAGATTATTGTCTGACACCATAAAGGTAATTTGTTCGCCAACAAATAATTAACAATAAGTACTGAATGGCCATTTGATTGAAAACTGAATAAGCAAAAGGGTGCTCTCTGACTTTTGCACAGTACTGTAGTTTGAAACGAGGGGACGGGTCAGTTGGAGGAAGAGGAAGGCTTGTTGAGATTACATTGCAATTGCAATTGACCGCTCAGGCAGCAGAGGGTTCTTAAAACTATGAACTGCTCTTTTAACGTTACCACAGCAGATTTATTTTTTAAGTTACCAATACAATAATGTCAGCTGTAACTACATTAATATAAAGTAATTTTTGTCTGTTATCTCTGTATACTCTTCTTGCATGTAGAAGTCCGACAACATTCATGATCGGGCATCAGAGTATGTGTCCTGAGCTGTGTTGGAGTGGTGATGGATGGCTGCATGTACCGCATTGACATCTTCATAGAGTGTCAGACGTGGATGGGGTCAGCAAGCAGAAGACATGACAGGACACACAACATATTTGGATTGGTTGTGCAGCCTGAGGGAGTGCAATCACCCCAAAACACCTCGGGAGACAACACACATGCATATATATATAAAGTCACATGTGTTGACATGGCTGATTGGATCCCAGTTATTTGACATATCCACATTCTGGCAAGCAGCCGCCCACATGCGTACACACACATTTCAATACTTTTATTTGGATCAACACAGAACTCATTCAAATCCAAATTATTGTAAGAAATTCTCACTTAGACCTGCACGGCAATGGGTAAAATATTGAAATTACGATTATTTATCACAATTATTCAGCCAATTTAGGAACAAAATAGTTATATTTCACTTTATCATTCTACCAATTTAAATCAACAGAAAATAACCTTTTCACTTTGTGCATCATAAGCCTATATGCCTTTAAATATATAAATCTCTGAATCAAAATAAGACTGCTCATTAATCACATTAATTGCGTGCATATTAAATAATGACTATAAACACAATTAAACTCAAAATAAATAAAAATATATGAATGGGGAGGTTGTGATTTAATGCATCGGAATCAGTAAAAAAACAATGACTAATGTTAGCCATTTAGTTAACTTACATTTAATTAAATGAGGAAGCCAGAAATTATGACCACTATTAAAATCTGATTAATTGTGCAGCCTTAGGTCTGCTTCACACATACTACCTCTACGTGGCAAGTCTTGGTTTTCAATTCGGCGGTCATGTTAACAGGTTAGAGCTTTCACACAGCCCGCACGAGCAGTGCGTCCCAGACGCGGCACTGAAGCGGTGCTGCATCTAGAGAACAGGCATCAAGCCTATTTTTTCCGCATGCTGCACATGACATGCAACTGAATCCAGTGAAATAAATCGTGAAAACCAATGAAAATGAAACAATAAAACACTGAAAAACGAATTCTGTAACTTATATGTTATGTAAAGAAATACTAGTTAAATATTTCATGCTATATAAACTTTTCCCAGAGGTCTGTAGTCTTGAAACGATTGCCCAATCACAATTGAGAAAACTGCCGAGTACAAACAAATCCATGCATGTTTAACGTGATCTACTTTATCAAAATGAATGACACCAGGGTAATTGTGGAGGTAGAGAAACATTCTACATTTTAAAACTTAGAAGCGGTGACAGTTTCCAGTAGCCTTCTGTACTGTTCCGCAGTGCAAACGCTGCATGTGTGAAAGGGCAACGCGAGCAAGCTGTAGCAGTCACGCTGCTGCAACACTCGCGCCATGGAGATGTAGTATGTGTTAAACAGGACTTACTCTCACGAATGCATAGAAAAAAACAAGAAATGATGCCACATGTGACATCATATTCACAGTCAGCAAGCTACAGCATATTACGCTCCAGTCCCTATATAGAAAAATATTTTAAAAAGACAACTAAACAGACTCCTCACAGCTCCAAGGTCAGGGGTTCAAACCGGAGTTCTGGTTACTGTCTGTGTGGTGTTTCTTATGTTCTCCCCGTGTCCACATGGGTTTCCTCCGATTTCCTTCCACCTCCCAAAACATGCCGGATTGGCTACTCTAAATTGCCCCTAGGTGTGAATGAGTGGTACCCTGTGATGGACTGGCGTCCCGTCCTGGGTGTACTCCTGCCATGTGCCCAGTGTTCCCAGAACTGACCAGGATAAAGCAGTTACTGAAGATGAATGAATGAACTAAACAGACTTTTGGATGAATAAGTCTGAGCAATAAATATAAGCCTTCATAATTCTTCCTTGCAAAGCAATATCAAGTTAAATAGGCCTAAAGCCACATATGACTTAAAGAAGATTTATAATGAATAAAACTGAAACCCAGAATTCTGAAAGAGCCAATTACTGTACTGTCTTTGCCTGGCAATTCTGACTTTTAAGAGGATTCTTCTCTAAATAAACCAGACTGGATACCCAAAATAGAATTACTAAATAAAGTTTATTATAATTAGGAACATAAAAGCATATTTGAGGCACAAAACAGTATAATTCACCTGTTACAGAAGATGTGATGTTTAACAAATCAATGAATTTGGTGGAATTTACGCTTCAAACATTTGAGTTTGTTCATCAGCTGCAGCTTCTCTCTATTAACGCTGCGTTCTCGGAGTCGGTTGCTGATTTGCTCATGAATGACATGTCCTGGACTATATCATGCATGAAAATTTTCGTCTTTGGCATGAATGGCCAACAGCTCCTTCATTCTGAGTTGCTCAGAACATTTATTCAGCTACTCTTTTCTGTTTACCGTTGTCGCTTTTTCTGTGTTAATGTCTCAACTATTTGGCGTGGTTTTCCGGCATAGCGCAGCAAGATCAGATTAACTTTGTCGTCTTTTTCGGTTTATATCTTCATGAGATTTTATCACAAAACAACATTTTTAGAAACTGTAGAGTCTTGTTTTTTTTAAATATACCCACATGTAAATAATATGAGTATTTTAAAAATAGGTTAAGTAGACAAAAATACAGCTTGCCTCTTGCTGAATAAAAAAGCTCAGCGAAGAGTCCTCCGGCCCTTCAGCCGCCTCAAAAGGGGTCTAAACGCACGTGAGCCTGCCAATCATTTCCAGCGTTTTGTACAAGGTCTCGCCCCAGTAGATTGCCACAGCAATTGACCCAGGTTTTTTAAATCTGGCTTGCGCACACTTAGCCTCTTTCCATATATTTTGCCGTTAGATCCCTGCATAAAAGTGCATGTGTGAAATAGGTTTCTTTAAAAATGGTACCAGGAAATGTGGTGCCACCGGGGTAGCCAATCACATTTCAAGGGGCCCTCCATCACCTTCCCTGTAGAACCGCCCCTGCAGCAGAGGCTGAGCTACTGTACACTTCATCAGCCTCTAGGCACATTTTTATTCTACCCTACTATTAGCACACACTCTGGAGACAATCACACACTCTACATAACCACATCTCTTTCCCCCTCTTGTCATACAAACATACAGTTTGATCAGTCAGGCTAAATTCCTTATGATTGTCTGCTGACTGGTTTAAAGAATGCGACTGAGTGAATGAGATCAGAAAAAAATAAAATAAAAATAAAATCACCCTCACTAACCAGCAGGCTTCTAACTGATTACCGCCTGGAGAATTCTTTTTATTAATTAAACCTGCTTAGAAAATAGCAACATACATGCATTAACTTCAAACACTATGTAATGTATCGGACAGTTTTTAATCTTGCTCCCAAGCACAGTGCTGACATTTTGACTAATAATCTCATTAACTTTGATTTTTATCTGGTAATTGTATTGCATTCTTTAGGCTGAGTAGAGAGGCATTGCATGACCATGTGAAGCGCTTTAATCTGCTGAGGCCCACATGATTGGTTCGTGGTTTTCGCGAAAATCATTTGTGTAATTAACTGAATCGCAAAAGCGTAATGAAGAGGAACCGTATAAGAGTTTACATCGCCCTGTTGGCCAAGCATTAATATTGAAGCACATCAAATAAACAAGGCAGAGTTTAAAACTTAATTATTATTCTAATCAATGATGTGATGATTTGGTAAATAATGTATGTTACCTTGTTTCAATATAAGTGGCATCGATAGTGCCGTGATTTGTGCCAAAAAGAAAGGTAAGATCTATGGAACTATTTGGCCTATTTGTCTGATCTGATTTGGCTATTGTAAAATGTGGAGCACATTTATTGCATTAAATGCATTTAACATTGACAAGCCTTTCCTTTCCCCCAATAAACCCCACCCCCTCTGGTGAAACTAAGTATGCCTAGTGGGTTGCCTTTCAAGGAAAAAATAGGCAGAGCTGAGCAGCTTTCTTTCAGCTGGGGATGGAATTTCTGGGCTGGAATAATGTAAACAGAACCTGAAATGAAGAAACTTGCCAGATCCATTTAATGGCAATATTGTGAACCACGGTTTATTCTAAGGTTGTTTTAAAATTATACAATTATTATAGGTCTAGAAACATGTTCAACACCACAAACTGCACCTTTAATTTTAGTTATCGACTGAGTTAACCCCTTAAACTCCCAGGACCTGTTGGCAGGTCCAGACATGCATTCCCCACTCTTGTAACTACATACCTTTCCTATTAGTTTCACTGTAGGTACTGAATAATTTATAGTAGTTTCTGAATAATATGCTTTAAGATGAATAACTGAAAATCATAATAAACTGGAGTTTTAAGGGTTTAAGATTAATACTGTTAGTCTAGGACTGGAAGTAAGTAAACTAAGTTAGCTTATTTTTGGCATCATAAATATGCATGCAGTGAATGTCATTATATGATGCTATTGGGATTGTATGGTGTTTCCTCATGCAGCACATGTGGCTTAGAGGTAAAGAATCCCAGATACAAGAAGATTATAAGACACTTATACAGCATATGGCTAGGCAACACTGCTGCACTAATAACACCCTGCTTTCCCCTGATTATCATCCATGTGATGCTTGTTAAGATTAAGACAACGGATTAGAAATGACAACCTGACGACACCTCACTAGCAAAATTTGCAGATTTCTCCTCAGAAGCCACCCTATCATGCCAACATTATGATATTCCAATCACTCCCTAATGCATAATCAATATCAAGGCATGAAAAAAGGCCAGTCGCATGCTAAAAACCTCCCCGAGAGGAACTCAATAGATTCTCAATTATGTCAAGGGAGCAATTTTGGAGAGCTGAGTTTTGACAGTGTGAGACTCTTATCCGGCAAACATTTCATCACTTACGCCTCTCAGTGTTGAAAATGCATAGCTATGAACGCTTCAGGCTCCATTTCATTCTCGTGAAGCCTAATGACTGCACATTTCTGTATCAACCATCATGTTCTATCACAGATATTGACTCTTCCCTGAAAGCAGCACAGTGTAATGGTATAAAGATTATTGCACGGTAGTTTAATAACAATAGGTTATGGCTCGCTGTTTCCCCAATTCTATCAGCGAGGGGAGAGAGGTGCTGTGCTGAATGAGTAACAAGGATGGAATGTTTTTATTCTGTTACGAGTTAAAAGAGCATCCTACACAAAATCCATAATTTAAAAATGTGCTTGCATACTGCGAGGACAGTTTTGGAGGAAAGGCCTATAGTCATCATGCTTCAGGCACTCGACAGCTGGGGAAAAAAGCAAGCTGCTGGTGAACTCGTGGGTCACATTACATTACCACTTCAAAATAAAGAAATTAATGGTTGCTTAGCAGTGGCGTGTCAGACTCATTTTTGATGGAGAGCCCAAAAGTAGCACAGAATTAGGATGGTGGGTTTTTGATGAAAAATAAAATTGGACTCTCACATGGGTAATATCTCACGGTTACATTTTCAACATTTCCAACTACTTGAGAATCAGAATTTTTATGATCTCCATGTTGCTTCAGTTCTGTTTAAATTTGTACACATGTGCATCATCATTGACTTGACAAGCTTAGAAGGGTAAATTAATTACATATAGCTACAACATCCAGAATGATGGCTCTACTGTGTTTGGAAGGAATATAACACTGTTTTTGGTGTAGTAACGACAATGAAACCACAAAATTAAGTTGACGTCACTAACACTCAATGTAATGAAATGTTACTGTGCTGCATATTTTAAATTTGATGTGAAAGGAATTTAGAAGCAAGCAGATGGCAGAACAAGTGGATATTTACTGTACCATGCAAGGTAAATGCAAACGTATTAGGCTAATAAAGATACTGTTTCACAATATAGTTTTATCAGTTTTCCTCTCTAATTGATCATTAAATAGTTCTTTGCTAAATCTCCTCTATTTCCGTTTTCCTTTCTACTTTTATTAGCTTATAGTCTCGCAAGGCAGACCACCAACCTCCGTTAGAGAGTCTGGTACCTTTCGTCACTAACCGTGGCCGAGAGCCACCTACTTTAACAAGAAGAGACCATTTGACTGACATTGCAACTGACAAATCACAGACTTTTCCCTTGACTATCAGAGTGTCATGTTTACTCGCCACTCACTACTTTTAACAAAACTCTTAATAAACTTTTATAGATGTGATGCCGTGAACTAGTTTCCAATCCAGTGATAATATCTTGCTCGGAAAGGCTCAGTGAGTCACTGTGTTCAAAAGTTTGTTTTCCCATTGGAAACTGGTGTACGTATGGGATCCAATCCAAAAGCCTTCAAGATTGTGACACTTATGGCCAGAAAAGTGTACAAGGAGTATCAGACGTGGGCCATGAGCCTGAGGCCTACCCTAAATATTTAAGAACCTACGACCTTGGAGTCACACGCATTGCTGACACCGAACTCCACGTTATGTGCGATAGAGAGTGGATGCAAATCAGAAGTAAAGCTTTGTCAGTGCACAGAAAATGTGTTAAAGTGTTTAAATTTAACATGCTGGATGACTTTAGGTGGATTTAACTGATTATAAATGTTTAATTCTGTTTGCCAATATTCTAGGAAGGGCTGTTATTGGCACTGCAGGTTAACAGGTGCTGATATCATTGGGAATGTCCAGGTTTTTTTTAGTCTCTGGTTATTTGGTTGGTGCTGTTTGGGTTCAGATTGGGTATAGACAGAATTTTGTTGGGTGTTAATCTGTTTCGGATCAAAACTTGGTGCTGTGTGTTGGGCTTGGACAGAATGTTTTTAGGGTATGCTTGGGTCAGGTTCAAAATTTCAAGCCATATTAAAGCTCTGCTTAAAACCAAAACTAAACCCTATCATCTTAGTTAAAAATGTTAACGGCACACTTAGTTCTATGACTGACAACCAGCTGCCATCTTTAGTAGGGTGGGGGCCGGTGCCACCCCAGGTTCCCACTAGACACACCTCTGCTGCATGGAAATTTAAGTATTTTTATACCTTACTTTGCACGTTTATACCTTTTTATAATGCTATATTAAATATCTTAACTGTAAATACCCCAAAATTTATCTGCATTTCAATGGTGTCTCTGTCAGATCACCTCTGGACTTTCCTGTTCATCATATGATATGTTGTGATAATGAAAAAACTCAGTGTTTCCATGCTGGTTCTTTGATTCTTGTACTCAGCTTCTCCTACCGTCCCTTGTGGAAGAAATTAATCAATCAGAAACCGAACAGGTGCTTGTGAGCTCAGAAGGCGCTGTCCTTAGGCACATCAAAGTGTGGCAGCAAAAACTGAAAGCCCCCTTTAATTATGTTCAATATGGCGGCGAGGTGTCTAGTCCGTGTGCTGGTTAGCAGGTGCATTTGCATGGCACCGAGCAGGTCGTGGCAGCCGCTGCAACTTAAACTGCAACAAACACAATTTAGTCAGACAGAGCGGCTGCCCCTGTTTTACGCCAAACATGAACTGCTTTCCAGTGCAAACACACAGGCCTAGGCCAACACACTTCTCCTGCTGCTTCATTTTCTCCTCATAAGCAGCAGATCGCTCAGGGTCCGTATTCATCAATCCTCTCAGAGAAAATTCAGAAAGTGACGCAATTTTGGTCCTCCTCTAACACTTACATGTAAAAGCAATTCATCAAGATTCCTAATACATAAGAGTGCTCATAACTCGTCGAGAGGTGTCTTAGTGAGTTAGGAGTTGACAAAATGACTGTAGTTAAATGCAGAGCACGTACCTTTCAGGAACAGAGAAATGTTTCGGACAGCCTAAATGTCAATTGACAGGATTTTAGATAGAAATTACATAATTTTTGTTACGGACCTCATGCAGGATTGGATGAGCTGTTGGCGAATCTTAAAGTTATTGCCACATTGTGTTTCTTAGGACTGGGGAAGATGCAACAGTGCAGCAGTGATGATTTGGGACCATCAGGGGACAATCAGTAAAGACCAATAAAAAGAAACCCCACTGAGCTCATGTATATGGAGGAGGGTGTTCGGCAGCCCTGTGACGTTGCATGAGCAGCATGTGTTAGCTTTCACCCTTCCCGGTTGGTAGCCACCGTGCGATAGGGGAGAACTAACTATCGGATGGGAATTGGCAATGACCATACTGGAAGAAAATGTTAACACTGTTAGCACTTACAGTTCCTCACTTCATTTGACCATATGTTTCCACTACTGTTCGTCAGGAAACAATGAACAAACAGGCCGCCTTCATGCATCTCGTCGGCTTGCCAAGGTCCAATTAAAATGAACTATTAACAAATATCTCTCTTTCTCTCTTATGTAATTTATTTAATATGTAATTTTTCTAGTAAGCACCTTCATGGGACAAAGAACAAGTAACTTATGTAATATTTATGCATATTAATGATTTTCATGAGATTAATCATTCGTCATTTTTTCATTCATTAGTAGATTATATATTACTTCCTTATAAAAATAGTTTATTAATGGACCTTAACCTTTATACAATGTTTAATTAATCATTACTTAATCTCAATCATTGATTATTAGACTATACATTACTTGCTTATAAATAGTTTATTACAAAACCTTGGACGCTTGATAAATACAGGCCCAGGACTCCCGCGGTTCTCTTGTCTTGACAGATTTCTCAGGCCTGAGCTGAGGATCCCTCGAGCGGTATCGCCACCATCTCTTGCAAAAGCAAATATGCATAAGAGGCCATCTTGCATCACAGACTTGCATGGCTCTGTTGTGAGGGACATTTTAAAAGTTTAATGAGCATCCTTAAGAAAAGAAAACGTGTTATTTATTTATAGCGAGGCCTTTGGCATTACCTTTGCCTGTCCTGCATTCGTGCTTTTGTTTTGTGCAGGCACACTGCTCATGCAACAGTTCGGTCCCCACTGATCAATGACTCCACAAGAGGAACGTTGCTTTTAGAGATTGCCATGGCATGTTGAATTCTTAACTACAGGGCTCGTCAGCCAGGTCCAGGACTGGTCCCCGATGGGGTTCTTCAAATGCCACACGCAAAAGTCAGTCCATCTGGGGAGTATTATGTTTATTTGCTTTTCCAACAGATAGTAAATACAGTCTTCGTAGGAATTATTCTGCTGCACTCGGCTTTTTTATCTCTCAAGCAGGTCGCTTTCCCTCTTGTGCGCTAGCTGCGAGGAATCACTTTAATGTAACAAATAAATGGCAGATCGATCTGGTCAGCCAGATGGTAGAGTGGATTTCTAACATGGACCCGTGGTAATAATGGCCCCAGGAGATGAGGAGGCCCAGCGATCGGGCCACAGGAGGAGAGACTGATTGTTATTGGGTCCTTTGGCATTGATTTTATGTACCTGGCTATTTATGGTGAGAAAAGAAATACAATTATTGTCTTGCGGGCAAAAACGGTATTTCTTGCTTTTAAGTGGCTCCTGCTTTTAACCGCTTCTGTGCCAATAATTGAATCTTCCAAGCCATAGTCATCTGTCGAGTGACTGTGGATGTTGGAACATTGAAGCTTATCGAGGAATCTAATGTGCCGCTACATGATGAATTAGATCAGAGCACGGTGCAGAATTTCACTTCTCAGAGGAGATGCTTTAAATGTTTTCTCTTTTATCCGGAATGACTTTTGGGAAAACATAGTAGTGCATATTTTTAATGTACCGTACAATCTGTGGAGCCGTATTGACTTTAGTCTTACAAAAAAAAAAAGAAGCAACAATAGTAAGTATTTTATAAGATGAGTGATGGCATAAAAGTAAATACAATTTGACGGTTTACTTAATATTCAATCATTGAAAATCCTTGCTTCGTAAAAAATAAATTAACTTTTTTTTCCTTTTTTTTTTTTACCCAATTTTTCTCCCAATTTAGTCGTTGCCAATTCCCACCCACTAGCTAGTTCTCTTCTATCGCATGACAGCCACCAACCGGGGAGGGCAAGGCTAACACGTGCACCCTCCGAGACACATGAAGTCTACTGCTGCATTTTTTTCAAACTGCTTCTCATGCAATGTCACAGGGCAGTCCCACGCGCTCGGAGGAAACGGCAAATGCCCTCTTCCGTATGCATGAGCTCACAGATGCCCACGATTGGCTGATGCCGCTTTGATCGACAGGAGAGAAAGTGTAAAGCCATCCTTTCCACCCAGAGAGCAGGGCCAATTACGGGTAAATCTGTAAAAGACAAAAATATATTTCAGTTATGATTTTTGAGATTTCTAACAAGTCTAAATGAAAATGTAAAGATTAAAGAATGTTGTTTTTTTCAGGGAAATGTAATTGAGTAAGACTACACAGATTTTTTTTTTCAAATTCCCTTACAATGACAGTAATTACTTAAATACTTTGCACCTCTGATTATACAGTATATTATTCCCCACTCCCTTATTTTCCACACCCCATTCCTTCATTATAAAAGAAAGAACTGTTGTCAGTGACTAACTCAGTCTTAATATGTATCAGCTAGGCCTAGAAAACATTTTGTTTAGTATTCAACATAGTGAAGGTTTAACATTTCTCAATAAACTGATAACATTTTGGCATAATTGGCACCGCACCATTAATTAGTTTCAAAATAGCAACAGATAAGTCTAAAGGTTATCCTGTTGTTTCTGTGAAAGTAAAAAAAAGGAATTGATGAATATACTTCTTGTAACTCAATGTACCCCACAGAGATAAAAAAGCTCTTTTAACATCGAAAGATGAGCAACAATATGCATGTCAACCAATTAAGTCCTTTGACAAAAAATTATGATTAAATAAATTAAATTATGATTAGAGACATAAAAGGTCACAGGATATGGCAGTACTATAATGAATTCGGATTAAGAAAGATATCTGTTATGTTTGTTTTTGAACGTTTAAAAGGGGACATCAAACAAGGTGAACTCAATTAAAAAGATCAAATCAGGCACGCCACCGAAGATCTTTGAGAATAAAGTTTACTTCCTGCCTGATTCCTCATGAGAGAGGCAGAAATTTGACTAATATGGTGCACTAATGAGAAATGTCTTCACTGATTTGCCACTTCTAACAACCATCGCGAGATCATGCGTAATGCAGTCTGGTAAATTTAGTCATGCTTCAAACATCGCCAATTATTCTCAGTCATTTGGAACTACAGTATGTAAAAAGGGTCTTCAAGGTTGATGATGGGAGCATTTACCTGTATACTCAAGACTCCTCCCTCCCTGCCATACAGATCAATCACTATTTCTGCCAACTTCAAGAAATGGATTTTGCAGAAATACTGGACTTAACAGATAAACCTTATCAGGCTAGTCAGGCTCCCCTTGGCTGGGCTCATCCAGTCTGAGTGGAGATGATTGGACTTGATTAGGGACAATCAAACTTGGCCTGCCTTTCTACTTACTTTGCAATCAATTCTTGGCTTACTGGAAGAGCTGATTTGATGCTGAAGAACACTGTGATGCTTTCACCTGCTGCTCTGCTAGTCATCTGTGCATCAGGATGAAATTTCGAAAGTGGCTGGGAATACCGGGAGATCGTCTTCCGCTTTGGCACTGGCCAACAGAGAACAAATGAAATTAAAGCGACTTTGCACTGTACAGTACGGCATGGCACGCTAACAAAATCGGACCTAGGACTATCTGCATCCTGGTCAAGTAACTGTAACTATTACATTAACTATTACATAACGTTACCTGTAAAAGTAGGAGGATTTATTTGGAGGTTCTGTGGGGGTAGAGACTAGTGATGGGCACGGTAAGTAAAACCCTACTCTAAATGATTTTCTTTGAAACAAAAAAAATAAGCATATCTCATTTGACGTTTAAATGTACATGGCATTGTCGCTTGTCTCCCTCACAGGACAAACTACTAATCATGAGATACACCTTGAGTTAGCACCTTGAGAAGCCGAGGGAGCCAATACTTTAATCTAAGTGAAAATAGAGAGAGGTCTGAGTCAAAACAGACTGCATTTTGTCAGACGATATTAAAATATAACAAAAACATAAGGAGTCGCACATTTTCTGTGGCTGAATCTCAAATTGTGATTTATTTTGCACGTAGGGCACTACGTAGGGTGCACAACGCCATTATGTTATATCCTATGTCATGTTATATATATATATATATATATATGTTATAACCACAGTGAATAGGAAGCTATTTGCGATTTGGCCGGACTTGAAGATGGCAGATTTTATGTGGATCACGGCTAAGAAATGTATAATCAAGCAACAAGAAAACATTAATGTGGGTAAATAAATAAAAATAAATCTTAAATATTATTAACTCTCATGATAAAACTGTGATGTTCCCTCCTAAAGCTGAAAGAAAAAGGACATTTAAAAATAAAAAATAAAAAAGGGAAAAACTTTGGCAGTCACTACACTACTACTGAAGATTGCTGTGTCGTAGAAAAGCTGGACCATCAATAGTCTGCACTACTTCAAGCTCCATGCGTATGTCCCCGTGGTACCTGGGCAAGAAGGGTAACCAAATTCAGCATGTGTACTTAGATGCGGTACGGCTCACTTGGTGGTGGACACAACGACAAAACGTGGGATAACCGAGCCGTGTCCTGCCGCACTGTCCAGCGGACAAGTGCTATTAGAGGTGTGCTTTTTATTCTGAGAGAGAAAGTTAACTCATCAGGTGTGCCCGAAACTTAAAAAATGCTGCCTACTTTAGGCTGTATTTGGAGGCAGAAAGGCATTAAATCATGTCTGAATCGAATGTTTGCATAGAATGCTGCCTTCTGAGATCCCTTCATCTGGTCGATTTTTAAAGGCAGCATGCATGTATCCTTCGCTGTCCTACAGATCCCATAATCCTGTGCATCAGCTCCGTCAGCAGCCAGTGTGGACAAAATTGGCTGCGGAAAACACCGGAGAGAAGGGGCAGTTTATGGACAAATAACTTATTTGTAATTGTTTTTGACTTAAGATTTAATTTCTAGCTAGAAATGGCTGGTGTAGTTACAGAACATCCGTTCTATTTAACCTAACAGACTTTTAGGGTTATTGACCGTTAGCGTATGTCGGTATCTTGGCAACGTCATAGTGATGCCTTCAAAGCCCATCTCAAACTGTTTCCTTACAGATGTCTTCGTAGCTATCAAAGCGATGCCTGCTGAGACACTGACTCATGAGCCAGCAAGGCATCAAGGCAGCTGCCTTCTATTTCAGACACAGCTATTGTCTTCTGAGAGTGTTTTCTGTCAACACCTTCCATTTAAAAGGTTCGGCGTGTCTTCAATCAATGGCTGGGCTGTGACAAAATGTGGTGATGCTAGCTTTAAATCCTCACCACTAGGGCATCAAAGTGTGCTGAATTAGCTAAAACCGATTGTTTGAAGTGCTTAAATTCAGCAGCCTTGATGCTTGAAAAAGTTTCAGGAAGGTGACTTGCCAGTACTGTTTTATGTCGCTCAAAGGCCTTTTTATGTGAAATGGAGCTCGCAAAGTTCACATCAGGATTTGTTCCCAAGCACTCCAGCTTGAGTTCTTAATCAACCCTGCATCTTCTATACCAGCAAGGACAGAAATGATTACCAGCACACTGGGGGTCCCATCAATCATCCAATCACAACCCAGGATCATACTGCAGCCAATCAACATTACAAATGGAAGAGATTATTTGCATCCCACAGTTCCATGATTAAGGCATAGGCTGTAATTATGCCAGGTTTGGAGGCCACGGCTATTTTTCATTAATACCCTTTGCAGGCACTGCCAGGATGGGATGTTGACCTGCTGTTGGCGCTCCCAGCTTATTAATTGATCTGGTTTCAATCATTTTCACAAGGGGTCAGTTTATGTCAACCTGCAGGCAGTGCTTCTCAGTGCCTGAGCTATATATGAACCAGAAATAGGTGGTTAATTTTACGTATGTAATTATGAACCTGTCAGACATGGCAGAGGCAGTTTTGATAGTGATTACAGTGCTGGTAAAAATGCATAGCTGACTCAGAGCATGGTAGTCAGCCTGTCATTCATTGAGTAATTATACAAGTGAGAACTACTGTACTACTTCCTTCCTGATTTAATTTAAATATACAGTTTTGCCAGTCATGCTACAAAGGGGATGATCATACTATGTGAGGAGTGGAAATATTCTCCAATGATAATGCAGTTTTCTGCAGAGGTTGTTTTGTTTGTAGAATTTTAAGCACTTGGCATCATGATTAAGGGACAAAATGAACCATTTCTTGTGCCAGATGCCTTGATTCTGAGTCTGAGTATTTTCCCATTTGCCAGTATGAATCATAAATTAAATGCAAATGAAAGCTGCTGCTCTCCTTTACTGATTATTTATGAGTCAGACAGATGAAGTACAGGAATTAGACTGCACCAAAGTTTGAAAGAGGATTAAAACAAATCCAGGTTAGGCTCACTTACGAGGCTCATATGTATCAATGTGGAAGAAGAAAAACGTAGACCAATGTAATTACAGTACAGGAAATGGGCCTTTAGGCCATGTTATATTGGCACATCATTATACAAATGAATAGTGCATTAGTACAAATACTCCAATGATATATGGTATGTTACTATGCTACAGAGTTAGGGGCTTCATTCAAAGCACATTGTTTGCTTTAGGAAGGGCTTAGATGATGAGTTAACAACGCATGCAGTATGTGAAAAGCTGGAAAGACCTGCCTGAGCATGTCCTGATGACAAAAATGATCACATAGAGCTTGAGCTTTTAAATTAAATTCTTACTTGGACCACATCCATATACTGACACAGCTACTATCACATTATCACATTACCACAGATCCATTTGGAAGAATTAATGATACAAATCTAATTACATATTATAGCCTTTTGTTTAAACACAGTCTTAAAAATAGTTCCGTTTACATTAGTATTAAATATTGAATATCACAAAAATGATGACATGTCAGAGTTGCTGCATTAAAGGATCAGACTTTAATTTGTCTTTAATCCTTTCTTAAATATCTCCTTTCCTTCATGCCTAGCTCTTCTCACTCTCTCTTTTACACACACACACACACACACACACACACACACACACACATATGCAGGGGAAAGGGTTGAACTCCATTCTAGCCTCTATTCTTCAGAACAGTGAAGGATTTCAGATTAGGAAAAGGAAAGATAACATCTTTAAAAAAATAAAAAAAATAAAAGAAAACGGAGACTTCTTTAATTGCCTATCACTCCCTGAAGATTACTCTTTTGCTGTTATAATGGCAACTGATATAGGTCTTTGGTGACATTTTGACCAAAGTTGCACTTGGGTGCCTGGCCTGACCGTGGATTACGCAGACAGTGAACAACACCATTCGGTTATCCGCAGAAATACATTTACACTTGTCCTGCTTGAACAACCTAAGGCTTAAAAACAATCAGTTCGGCCAACGCAAAAAAAGGTACAGTTGTAGTGGACTTGCATTGGCATTTCAGAAATAATCTGTTCTTCATCCTCTGAAATGTATTCTGACTCGGTTCATAAATATCACTCAGCGGAATTGCTCTGGAAGCCGCTTCACTATGTGCGGCAGTAGTAAAAACACCCTTCACACTGGCGAAAGTCTGACAGGTGCTATTTCTTTCTTGGCTGACGAATGAAACTGACAGGGCACGATAACTTTAACAAATAGTTACTGTGTATCCATTATTTCTCTACACAAACAGCCCGTGGTCTTGTTGTGTTTGTGAAACAAAATCCCCTCATCCTACAGCACGGGAGAAATAAACAAGTCGAAAAACATTAAGATCGCATAAACCGCCAGATTAGTTTATACATCATGAATCACAATGAAAAGCCCCTTTGCATATGCAGCAGCATGTATTCCATTTTTTTACCCACATCTTAGTAACAACAATGGAATCAATATGCACTAAGTTGCCAGTTTATTAGCTACACCTACCTTGTAGCTACACTCATAACACAGACTTTATCAGATACATCTACCATATAGGTGCACTTTGTAGGTATACAGTTACTGACTGTAGTCCATCTGTTGCTATGCACAGTTTGTCAGCATCCCTCTACCCCATCTATCAATGGAAAGGGAATACCATAGGACCACTGCTGAGCAAATATTATTTGGGTGGTGGACCATTCTCAGCACAGCAGTAACACTGACATGGTAGTTTTTGTGGCACTGGTACGAGAGCTGGGATTTTTAAACATCTCGATGTCACCGATGAGTTGAGAAACAATCCACCAACCAAAAATATCCAGCAAACAGCACTGCTGTGGTTAGAAACTTGACAAGGGACAAAGGACAATTAACACACACTGTGCATGTGTAATTACAGTGTAATTTTAGCCGTACAGAGTCTTTTCTTAGTAATTAACCAACACGTCCGAGGAAAATGTTGATATTGCCAATAGTTCTGTCTCGTTTCATTATCACTGTGCCTTCCACTGTCCGTATAAAATAAATAACAGCTACTTGCTAGCTAGCTTATGTTTAGCGTCTCGCTTCCAGGCAACAGTATTCCCACGACTTTAACTGCGTACTTTAACTGTTTGCTTTTCCATGTCAAAAGCACAAATTCACAAGTTCCATGTGCATGCACCAATAGGCACTGCTGTGCTGAGAATGGTCCACCACCCAAATAATATCTGGTTAGTAATGGTACTATGGTGGTGCCTTTCCACTGATAGACGGGGTAGAGGGGGGCTGACAAGTTGTGCATAGCAACAGATGAGCTACAATCAGTAATCGTATACCTACATGGAAGGTTTACCTGATTATCTGGCAACCCAGTGTATTTACTGAGTGTGTCATTGTGAAATATCGTCTAAATGTGATATTTACCAGAAAGAGATAAGTTGTGAAATCTAATTAAGCATGACCTTTTCCCTTTGAAGACTTTTCCAGGCTTGTTACTGTAAAAGATATATTTTGGAATGACTGAAAATGTAATACTAATATCTGATTACAGGTTGGCATCTTTCTGGGTGGGAAAAAATTCTCATATTTGTTCAGCTGCCTGATCGTAGTACAAAGTCATTGTAAACTGAAACGCAATAACTTTGACAAATGGCTACAGTACAGCGAAAATGCAGCATCATGCATTATTCATACTGGCTTCAAGTGAAGTGTGACAGTGTGTGTCTTTTCAAACTCTTTCCACCCATTGGAAGTGCCGCTGAGCACACTCCGGTGAGGGTATCTCACTTCTAAGGCCCAGACATTGGCAATAAGAAACTGTCTCCTGACCCATCAAGGCCTTCTGAAGGCGCCTTACCTTAATGAAAATACTACTCTATAGGCAGCTCAATCTCAGTTCCTGTCCTCTCTTCCTCTGAACTAATGGTTTCCCAAACCAGCAAATGGACCTAAAGAGCATGGTAGGAGCAGATATCAGACCATAAAAAAACACAGCTTGACATTGCCAGAAAAGACTCCATTTACCCCACGATAACTCACTCTGAAGTTCAGCTTCAGCCTGAAAGGGACTTGTCCTCTTTCAGTCAATTTCACCTCAAAAGGCAAAGCGTTTGAAGACTGAAAGCAATCTGAGGGACATTTTGCCAAGATTATATAGCACCATTTTACCTGTGAGCCAATGTGACATAGTAATGTCAGGCTGATGACTATTTTTGAGAAGTTCAACAAATTAAGTAGTACAACCTAGGGCTTTAAGAGTAAAAAAGTATGGTATGACAGAAAAGACTACAGTAAAATGACTCCAATGTCAGACAGCAAGAATCCAGCTTGTCACTTAAAAAAAATATATCCAGCCTTCTTCTGTTTGAACAGTAGAAGCTTTATCACATAATGATACATTCTTCACTGACTTGACAATCAATTTGCTTGAGCCATACATGCTGTGTTTGATCAATAGTAGGGACGGCAAGCGTATTTTGTCCTCCGTGATGCGTTGCACATCCAGTATCTAGTAATCCTGGTCTAACTGCTATAATAAGTCTCCCTCCATTCTTTGCAGGAATACCTCTTCCTCGGGAATACATTTTTTTGCGCTTGCGTAGCTGCCCACCCAGCCTGTCTGATCTGATAGTTTTCATCTCATTATGCTCACACCATGAGGAATTTCTCTTTGCCTTCTCTCTCTCAGTCTTCCTCGTCTCCGCTAAACTGCTGAGGTGAGTGAGGACAGCAGAGCGAAACTTTTTGTGCTCGCAATCTAATGGCTCCTGGAGCTATGTCCACAGACTTCTGCCTTTCGTGCCGCTTCCTCGGAATTTGCGATTTCATCTCCAGCTTGACTCGGATGAACCTCTTCATAGTTGAGAGGATGACACCGAACACCCGGCTGTGTATTAGAGCTGAGGACAGAGAAAGACAGAGATGGAGTGGGAGATAGAAAGGGAGGGACAGTGCCTTACCGGAGGGCCGTCTGAGCAAATGTGATTTATGAGTAGGGAGCTGCTCGGGAGTTTCTGCCAGGACATGAAAGCCTCTTTATCTGTCTTGTCTTTAAAGGCCATAAGGGTGCCAGCCCTCAACATGGCAAAGGCCAGTGCAGTCTGGTCTGGACAAAGCATTGTAGACCACAGGCAGACCACAGGTAGCATTAAACCACCTCAGCTTCCGTTTTCAGACTCACTGTAGTAATTGGCCAGGAAACTTCCTCCTGCTCAGCATGATGGTCTAAAAGTTCCAGACATACTGGCAGCACAGATGAATAAAACTATCTTGAAAGGAATCCAACCCAGTATGCCATTTCAGACACTTATTGTAACAACCAATACCAGCAGAGTTAAATCTTTGATCCAGATATCATGTAGGAATGTGGTAATATCCTCATCTCTGCTAGGTAGAATACTGATTTGAATAAAAAAAAAATCCTCTATTTATTTGACTTTGCCTTCATTCATCTTGGCTGTTTCTGATCCGAAACAGGTTTGGGCATCTTGGTTAATCGTGTTGCTTTGCTATAAAACTTTTCTGATTAATTGGCCAATTAGTGAGGATTACAGAACTGAAAAAAGTGAGGGCCTATCCATCCACAGATTAGAGTTTATTACCATCAGGCAGTTTAGGAACAGCTTGTAGACCTATGTGGCGCCATTCCCACACCTCAGCTTATTACTTTATTGTCACAGACGCTGATAGTTCCCTTGTTTGCTTATTATTTCCCCTAATTGTTCAGAGGCCAGAAAGAGATAAGTCCTGAAATCTAATTAAGCATGACCTTTTCTCACTGCAGCCTCCCCAGCCTACATGATCTGATTAAGTAAAAATGTAAATAACGAGGACAATAATGTGAGTCTAATGGAATGGCAATCAACAATAACCGTCAATGAGCGCAACACATTTTTTGCCCCTCATCCACATAGTGCCTTTTGCGGGGAACAAGTTCTAATCTTGGGTCTGTCTCAAGAGTCTTGGAGTGAACTGTGGAGTTATTGCTTAGTGAGGCTGCTCAAGGTGAAACTCTACAAATCCCCATAAGCCTCTATGCTAATACGGTGTGATCCTGATTCTTAATAGTTCAGCCGGTGCGCCGATGCAAAAAGCGGTGAATATTACACCGTCATCCATCTGCCAGGGATGACAAGAGAAAGCCCATTCCGCATCTCAGATGGGATGAAACGTCGGCAGGTGGAGCTAGTAGCCCAAGCTCTCACTGGAATATATCACTCACTGGCGACAAATTTGGCAGGCTAACATTTGTTTTGTAGTGGCTGCGGACCCCAGGTGCTCCTCCGTCTTATCCTGCCACAGAGAGAGCATGAGACAGCGCACTGATTGTAGCCTCCAGACGAGTTTCATTACGTCTGCCAAAAAGGGTGGGGGCGGGGAGAAATTACATGATCAGGTTTTCAATAAGACACCAGCTGTCAATTTGAGGAGGTGAAAGGCACAAGGAGTGAAAGAGGGTGAGATATTTTTTTTCAATCCAGGTGCAAATGAAATTGGCTACAGTAACATAGTGCGGGCATTTACATTATTGCTCAAATTCCCAAACAAACCACAAAACCCACTTGTGAGCCTTCCCTTTGTCTACCAATTTGGTGCAGGGAAGCAAGCGCTGTTCTTTTGGGTGATTGCACAACAATTCATAGACTATGTTGCACCATTTTACCATGGTCTGACGCTTTCTGGGGAACTCTGGGGAGTTGCTTTGGGGCTTACTGAGCTCCTTTTTGTTGCCTTTAACTGTTCCTTGGCTATATCTTATATAAGCCATGGAATGATGTTCCTACTTCTGTAAACACCAGCTCCTGGGTAATATTAACATTTTAATAAAAATCAATTTGCCTCTGAGGTCTGCGTATTAAGCCTTGTAGCAATAGAGGCTCTGCAATTCAGCCTCTGTTTATTCCAATAAGTGCACGTTTTTCTTATTTGTGTTTTTAAGGAGGGCCAGTGGCCAAACATCACCCATAGGCATTTGACAAGGGAAGAAAATGCTAAGCTGAGATTCAGACTCTCTTTCTCTCTCTCTATTGTTTCTATACAAGGAAGAGAATAAATGAGGGGATGATCGAGAAGAAAGCATTGCGTGGTTCACAGCCAAAGAGGTCAAAGCAGATAGTCGGTTTCTCCCAGTGGCCTTCCTGCGCCCACTGGCGGAACGCCTACTTAATGACTCAACCCACGTGGGATCACCGAGGCAGGAGCCGATCAATAATGTCCAAAGTCATACTTAAAGGATATGGGCTTAGCTGTATTAAATGACTAGTGCAAGGAGATGATCAGATATGAGGATGGGGTTCTTAGGAATTATCTGAAAAAGGGTTAGAAAGCTTTGAGATATGTAGGTCAGAATCTGCGGGACTGGCTGACAAGAAGTTATTTGAAATTTCTTTGAAATAGTCAATCTTTAAAAAATTTACCAGCTGCTGAATTATAAAATCTGCTTATTTAAAGGCCATTGGGTTGTTTTTTTAATAAACATATCAAAGAGGGATATCGGGTCACATTAATATCCAAATATAGCATGTAGTATTCCGCCACAGTTATAAAACAGAAGGAAATAGCCCAACAACTGCAAGTCAGTTCTCATAAGTGCAGATTTCTCTTGTTATGACTTGGATACAAGGGTAACAATCATAGCTTTAAAAGTGTGAATTTTAAAATACAATTATTGAGTTATTCTTCTGTACAAACCAGATATTTTCACATGAATTAATGCCATAGGAAAACAAAAGCATGTTAGCTCTTATAATTGTGGCAAAAACATGGAAATCATTTGGAAATTGGTTATGTTTCAGTAATTTTCTTAGATAGCTATGGCTTTGGTATATTTTTAATACAAGCTAGCAAGACAATAATTTTTCTCTGTTCTGGTTTCTATTTTTCATACCAAATTGTATTTGTATCAAATATATAATTTTACATATTAAATTTAAGTAAAGTGATATTTTATACTTGGAGAGAGGGGTGAAATGTAAAGCCAAGTGATAACACTCAGACAGCTAGCTAAGTTTTACAGTCGAACATAATTTATTTCAGTGGTAGCATATTAAGCTACAACTAACATACTAGTCACTGAATCTTTCATAAATATATTGCCTACACCCCATGTTGCTCCATCCACTGGTAAATATGTAATTGTGTTGTATTTCTTCAAATCTATTACTGGACTGTATCTACAAATAGAGTACATTTACATTTAGTCATTTAGCAGACGCTCTTATCCAGAGCGACTTACAAGGCATGCAAACAGTTGAAGACGCAGCGATGCCAAGCACCCACTGAATCTGCAAGAATTCATAACCTGGAGGACATGAGGCAAATGCTAGTTTGTACAAGTGCTATAGTAGTCAAGGTACTAAAGACTACAATTTTACCCCTAACTGCATAAAAATAGAGACAGTCAGTGACGAACAGGACAATTTCAAACCTAAGTGCATACATCATACAACAAATACACAGGGCAATGCACGCTAAACAGGACAACAGAACAATATTAAATAGGGTAGTCTGTAAAGTGTCTGTAAAC
>JAOUQW010000001.1:13195047-13209524 GCA_028565825.1 Olivaichthys viedmensis
ACGACATTTCATTTCAATGTATACGTGGTATATGGAGAAATGACAATAAAAACCTACTTGAACTTGAACTTGAACTAATGCAAAGTTTTTACTCAGGTAATATGTATTATTCAAGAATACTTATGTATGCTCTTAATTGTGTTACTATTTTATACAGTATGTGTGCAAAACATTTTTTTAGATATATTTAAATTTCATGTATTTTGAATCATATATTTTTGAACACGTATTGCCCAAGTAAAAACCTTGCATTAGTTTTGATAAATGACAAACAGTTTTGACACATTGTGTTAATGGTTGTCATCTGAGTCCATAACTGACACCTGATATAAGTTGTTGGGCCTTATTTTCGTGATCATAACGCAAACGCAAACACAAAAATAAGGGATCAGATCACGCCGTTGATGCGTGTAGGTGTGACAGATATTTTTGGTATTTTTGTGACCATTGGTGCAGGCGGTAACCTGGTAAAGAGCGACGTGATTGTAAAAAGGGGTTGGGTTAGATTATGTACTTTATCGAGAGGTGTGGTTAGTTGATATCCGATCAACTCAACTTCTCGCAGTGACATTTTCATAGTACGATTAGTTTTTATTAATAGTCAATTTCACTGTAACATGCACGCCGCCTTGTGGCGATGCGCGTGATCACGCTCGGCGGTTGTCACAGCGACACGCACCATGTGCAAGCACCAAACGTTGCTGTGTGTGTCTAGTCCCGCCCTGTTGATTATGTCAAGTGCATCCACCTGTTTCCAGTCTGTCTCCCCTGATTAGTAAGTATATAAGAATCCCCGTGTTCCCGTCCAGGTTTGTCCTTGATTGTTTCATGTTGCATTTGTGTATCTGCCTGTTGTATGTGTTTCCTGTTTAGTATAAATAAAATGCATATGTTAATCGGCTTCGTGTTTGTGTCCTGCTTCCCTGTCTACAAACGTGACATTCACGTCGATATTTTAGTGGTAAGAGTAACTGGCCGGCTGACACGTAACAACGCGTTAACTGTCTGATTCACATTAAGTTGTTTTTTCATATTTGTTAAGGATAATTCAGTTGTATTTAGTTAGTAATTGGGTAAAGTAGCCTATTTATATTCAAGATGGGTAAACAGTGCATATCCACAAAACTGGGTTGGAAGAAATGGGACAGGATGTTTAAGCTTTCGCTTAAGTGATTTTGGCATTGCATTTGCACTAAAAGGCCTCGACAGGTGGTAACTTAAACCCAATTCTGGCCCAAAGTGGGTTGAAGATCCCACTTGGGCTGAATTGGAATATTCAGTTTTTGGTTTGGTGTGTGTGCCCTTTTATGAATTGTTAAAAAGCTTTTCATAACCCTCCTTATACAATATTGCTTTGACCATGTTAGGGAAAATCAAACTTTGGGAGGAAAAAAAAAATAGAAGAAAAATAAGAAGAGATTTTGTGATGACCGGCTCAAGCTCAGAGAATGACTCACCCTGGTTGGCGTGGGAGGAGAAGTAAGCGTGGAGTGTGGATTTCAGACACACAATAAATGAAAACATGCTCAGCACCAGATTTTTGAATTAGCAGTGGCGTTCTTAGGCATGTTATTATCCCCTGAGTGAAAGGAGAGACTGGTAGTAGAGCAGGATCAGGCGGATTCAGGGTGGATGAACCCCTGGAATTTTGTGGTTTGACATGTTTTGCATGGGAAGTTTCTATTTGTGCTGAAGTGAAGCTTGCACATGGGGTGACAGGAAACGTCATGGAACTGCTAAATATAATGGGAATAGAAACAAGAGAGCTCAGAATATACACACACCATGAAGAGAGAAAAAATGTATGTAACATAAAGCTGATGTACAGTATATGAACAATTAAACATGACCCAAAATATTTAGCATAATTGAAATGACAGGAAGGATCATTGTATTATAAATAATAAAGCTTTTCCTCTACAAGTGTAACATTGTCATAGTCTAATCTTTTTTTTTTTACATAAATCATACAATGTTTGCATATTGTAATGAGATGATATAAGCAAACAAGCAAAGGGTTTAAATTTGGGGGTTTTCAAGAATCCTGGTCATAAGATGAAGACAAGGTCAGTGGGCAAAATACAGCAGGCATAAGAGATCAGATAAGAGGCAGACAAAGTTATCAGTGGTAGATCTATTCCTCAAGGTCTATATACAGACAGGCAGAGGTCAAAACACTAGACACTTCTAGAAAACAAGATAAATAAGATAGAAGAAACTAGAAGACAAAGAACAAGACTAGAAGACTAAAAAAAAGTCATTTTTACCATTTCAGTCCACATTCCATAATTTTTGTACCCCATTTTTCCCTACTGATGAGGTGCCCCAGAAAAACAATTTGCATGTAATGCCAATTTTGACAACAAGGGGCAATTGATTATTTTCCCCTCCTTACCCTTTGGATGTGAAAAGAAATTTGCAAGGGAGCTAACTGGTTAACAATTACCAATTTATATCAGGTTCGGGGCACAGGAATTTTCTTTACCCTTCATAGAAAAGGGTAGAAAAAAATTGTGGCAAGACAGCTAACTGGCTAATAACCAAATTTTCAATATTGCAGCATAAATCACTTGTTGAGACTCACAGTATACCCACAAACAGGAAAGTTCTGTGACAGATATATTCTAGCTTAGTTGCATGTATGTCATTCCCCACTCTGAAACTGCCAGTGCTCGACTTCTCTGGCTCACAGCTGGTCCTTGGCGAGAAATCCAAACGATTCCTACAGCTCGGTTGGTCCATTATCCCCTTTAGACTGTATAAAATATGTAGCTGGTTCCTGCAGAAAGTATAGTTGTCTATGTATATTTATTACTTCATGTTAAGCTCTAATGTGGTTTGTTAATCATTAATAGGCAGAAATGCATTCAAATTTAGATTCCAGGATGAATAATATCACCAGGTTGCAAAAAGAACATGGCCAAAATAACAAAAAAAACTTTCCATGACTTTCAGCTTGAGTGTGTAAATGATTCCCTATTGAAAAGAACGAGGCGTAATTTCGCCTTTGTAAGTCATGGCGTAGTTGAAAATGCTATTATTGCTTCATGAATAAAAGGATCTGTATATCAAAGGAGAGCAAAGACAGCAGGAGAAAGAAGGGTCAGGGAGTGAACATCCAACCGCTGTTGAAACAGCCAACATGGTGACACTGATCATTCAATTAAAGAGTAATTCATTAAAATGGAACATAGTACACAAACTCACTGAGATAACCTTCTTATCATTGTATCTTTGGATATTTCCAACTCTATCTCACGCAGTATTCATAGGAATTCTAATGTCTGGGAGCAATTTAATAAAAGCTGACTGCTGATCCTGTCCCTAAACCTTTGTATCCGTTCATATGGGTCATCCAAATGTGTACAAATTTGTGTCGCACTTTATTAGAAGGTTATCTACATTAAGCCTTCATAACGCACTCTTAAGCATTGCATAAATCTTATTCCCTTCAAGTAATGCAATCTAGGAAGATTTATGTAAGGCTTATGTCAAAACTCACAAGGGGACAATAAAGTATGAGTAGTATGTGACTTTCAAAACTTTTGTATCTGTAATGTTTTATCCTTATCAGGTAAGTTATTAGTTTGTCTTTACTAACAGCACATTCCTAAAGATTTGAGTTTGAGAATGCACCTTTCATCATACCTTTTGGGAAGTATTTACTGACTCTACTTCCTTCATATAAGAGCAAGGAATTGGATGCTGCTCAACTGAATTGGTGGTCCATTTGTATAGAAAACTATTCTGAAACATAATTTTAATACAATTTCATGTATTTAAGAAGCTCATATGTCAGCTGATTGAATGGTTTTCATGTCCTCAAACTAAAGTGGTAATCAAATTTGCATTTATAACATGTATAAAGCACTATGTATATCTTCTCCAGCTTCACTTATTTAAGAAGCCCAAATAAATAGGAATGAATACTTTATAAACAACCCGTTAGTTAAAACAATGTAATAACTTGCAAGATAAGGAGTGTACGAATTTGAACAGATAAGGGTGATGGGGTTGGATTTCATTCTATTTCATACTAAGCTGTAAGAAAAGGTATGAATGCTTACCCTAACCATAACCCCAACCTTAAACTAAACATTTGCAACTCTCGCCAATTTGCAAGCTTGAGACCATTTTGAACTAGCAGATTCCTAGCTGGCTAGCTAAAGTTAGCTAGGTGACATTCTCCACCTAAAGTCAACAATGTAAAACTGGATCAGCGTCAATGTAGTTACTGAGTAATAGATGAAGTTAGAATTTGGAGAAAAAAAAAGGATTGGTGAGCATGTGTTTAGGAGGGTGTTCTTTTAAAATGCCAGCTTTCACTAAGAGGCCATGATGAACCCCTTTTCTGAGCTTAAGTGCATTGTTTTTTCCCTCAGACGTGAGTCTGTCTAAAAAGGCAGGGCATAACGGGTAAAACGCTGAATTTGATTCGAATTGTGATGTGAGGGCTAATTGCGGGTTTAGCCAAGGGGAGGCAGTCGGGATGTTTTAGGACAGAGAGAGTGGAAGAGTGGAGATGAAATTTGGATGAATGAGGAGAACAATTTTGAATGTCATGTTAATAGCTTGTATTCACAGACAGTACATCATACAATTACAAGGAGCTCCGTCCAGATGGGTTTTGGTCCATAACAGCGCAGCAGACATGAATTGGAGTAATTGAAGAAAAAATTGGCCATCAGCAATTAGTCCACAAAGCTTGGGAAGAAAACAAGTTTTTCAGATGATTGACAGAGGTTAGCAAGACAGGACTATGGTAGCCTTCTTCTTAAGAAAACATTTCATTGACGTTTCAAAGTTTCATTGACCCGAAAGTAAGGTCGTTGAAGGACACACTGCATTTTCAATAGATTACATTTACATTTAGTCATTTAGCAGACGCTCTTATCCAGAGAGACTTACAAAACGTGCAAACAGTTGAAGATGCAGCAATGCCAAGCACCCAGTGAATCTCCAAGGATTTATAACCTGGAGGACATAAGGCAAATGCTAGATTGTACATGTGCTAGAGTGGTTAAAGTACTAAAGACTACAATTGCACCCCTAAATGCATAAAAATAGAGACAGTCAGTGACGAATAGGACAATTTCAAACCTAAGTGCATACATCATACAACAAATTAAAAAAACCAAGAAGTAATACAAAATCAATGAAAGGTAAGTGCAGAGGAAATAAGGTGTTAACCTAGATACTGTCGGAAGAGGAAAGTCTTTAGACCTTTGCGAAAGGAATAGAGACATGGAACTATTCGGAGTGGAGGGGGAAGCTCGTTCCACCACTGAGGAGCCAGGACACTGAAGCAGTGAGATCTCGTGCTGCGAGCATGTTTGAACCTCAGAGAAAGACATGCCAGGCACCCCAAAGTTGAAGACCTGAGATGGTGTGCAGTTTTGAACCAGGGTACGTAAATAGTGTGGTGCAGAGCCCTTTGACACCTGGAATGCAAAGACAAGAGTTTTGAATTTGATTCTTGATGACAGTATATAGACGTATACACTTTACTTAATTTCAAATCCATTTCATTTGCTGTAGCATTGAGTTTATTCTTGTATTTACACTCATCTCTTTTCCTTGACTTTTGAGAGTGCTAAAATTGTGTTACATTTATGTGTCAAGTTATTTGGTTATGTTTTATGTAATATTTTACCCTCTTATGTGCTGTACTGGCTTTTAGTGCGTGTTGTGTTTTAGTTTTATGTCTATTTTATTCATTTATTTTTCCTTATCATTTTTTAAAATCAAATGTACGGCACTCAGTGGCTGTGTTTAAATTAGCTATATAAATACATTTAGTTGATTGAAATGTTTGCCACCATGTTGAATTCAGTTTTCAGTCACGTGACTTTATTTCCTGAGCTCGGGGATGATGTAGGTCTCAGAGGTGAGGTGGATTAAGAGAGGAGACACTTTTGAAAAGTACATGAATATCAGCGTATGATTTTATGCTTTCTTCCATTTTATAAAGAAAAGTATTCACCTCACCTCAAAGTCACTAAGTCTCATGACTCCGAGTTCCAGCAAGTCCAGCAATGAATGATGTCTGATTAATTCTTTAAAAAACCTGTGGTTAGGACTGGGTTAGGTGGAAAATAAGTGTAAGTCAGAAAAAAGAGGAAAAAAAAAGTTGAAACTGGGTAAATAAAAAAATATAAAAACATGGCAAGGACGCAGAGTATATGTTTTGCTTCAGGCAACTTGTGCTTCAAGACCCTTTTTGCCTAAAGCGTTTTGCAACCGAGGTGAAGCCCCAGTACAAATGTTTACTCCTGTTAATGTGACTCTTTGTGAATGTGAGGGATTCGAGATGACGCTTGCTTTCTAAAAGGCAACTTCTGCCAGCCTCTGTGACTTTGCCCTTTCAGAACTGTTGTTAAAGGCGGCAAGCTTTTTCTCGAGTCTCTGGGGTGCTGCAACAGGGTGAGAAATTACGAGATCGAACAGTTTTGCTTTCAGTACAATAAAAGCCTGGCTGCTCCTGTTGATTTTAAGTGGAACACAAATATCTCCTTTACCGGTTTGTCCCTGTATAAATAGTTGCTTACCTTTGCCATCATGCAGCTCATTAGCTGGAGGAGAAATGACTGCTGTGCTCTCTCTCTTTTTCTCGCTCTTTCAGAGCCTATCGGCATCTTTTACCACCATTTCTTTTCAGAATAAATGCAGTTTTTCTATGGCCTTCTTCTTGTTCGTGTCATATTTACTTCAGAGACTTTTCTTTAAAGGAATTATCTCATCTGAGTGTGAGATAATTTGCTGTATGGCTTCATAATGGATCCAATAAGACATTACAAAAAGGTTAAAACCTTGATATTCCCCTGGCGAATCTTTTCTCTGGTGACACACACATCTCCGTTCTGCACATCACATGGTCTGTGATCTCACATTAGCGCTGTAATGGAACGACCTGTGGATGACCTCGTCAAACCTGAGATGGATCATTTAACATGCCGGGAAAAGGCAGACACTTCTATGCAGAAGGTTCACAGAAGCTCCAGGGAGCCCCGCTATGCATGAAAATGGCCCTGAACCGTCACAGTGGAGGCCGATGATTACAGTCTGTGTGGAAATCATGAAGTTTGTCCACATGAGGGAGACATGTTTAGCTAATAAGACGAGCTAGAACTGAGTGAAGATTTTAAGGCTGCCGTTTTTTAAGCCGGACTCATTATTTCTTTTATTTTTCACATCTCATATTTGCAGAATTCGTTTTTACACATTTGCATGGCAGCACCATTTCTTCATTTTTATGCCAGACCTGACAATAAAGAACAATTAGCCAAAACTCTCTCACTCCTTCTAACTCTCTCTCTCTCCATCATTTTCTCTCTTTCCCTCTATCTCACTCTTCCCCCTTCTCCCTCTTTACATAACTTTTTCTGCCTGTCCCTCTCTCACACTGTCTCTCTCCATCACTTTCTCTCTCTTTTTCCTCTCTACCTTCTTCTTTACCCCTTTCTTTCTCTGCATCCATTTCTCTTTTCTTACTACTTTTCTCCCTTCCTTTCTCTCTCACTCTCAGTTGGTCTAGGTCACTTTCTCGACAGTTCTCACTCTACCTCTCTCGCCCTCCCTTTCCCTCTCTGCATCACTTTCTCTCTCCATCTCTCTCTCCTCTGTACCTCCCTGTTCCACTCTGCATCCCTCTCTTTCTCTCCTTCCCCTTCTCTATCAGTCTTTCTCACTTCATTCTTTCCTCCTCTCTACCTTCCTCCCTCACTCACTCTCTGCATCCATTTCTCTTTCTCACTCTTCCTTCCCTCCTCTTTCTCTCTCTCTCTCACTACCTCTACCACTTCCTCACTCTCCATTTCCCTCATTCTCTCTCCCCCCCTCTCTGTCTCTCTCCATCACTTTCTCTCTCACTCTCTTTTCACCTTTCTCACCCTTCCTTTCTTTCTCAGCATTACTTAATCGTTGCCCCCCTCTCTCTCTCTCCATTTCTCTCTGTCTCCCCCGCTTATTTCCCTCCCAGTTCCACTCTCTCTCTGCATCCTTCTTTATCTTTCCTTCCCTCTCTCCATCAGTCTCTCACTTCTCCCTCCATCACTTTCTTTCTTCTCCTCTTCCCTACCTTCCTTCCTCTCACACTCTCTGTATCTGTTTCTCTCACTCTGTCTCTCTCCCTCTTTTTTTCTGTCTCTCCCTCTCTGCATCACTTTGTCTATCTCTCTCTCCCCACCCCCCCAAAACACTCTTTCTGCATCTTTTCCTCCCTGTCTCTATCACGCCTCCCAACCTTACCCATTCACCTCTCGTCTGTCTCTTTCGCCCTCTCTCCAGCTCACTCTATAAATCTCTTTCTCCTCTTCCCGCTCTACCTTCCGGCCTCTCTTTCTCACTCTTTCTCTGCATGTATCTCTCTTCCCTCATTTCTCTTCCTTCCTCCTTCTCCCACTCTCTCTGTCTTTCTGCTCATCTCTCTTTATCACTAACCTTTCTCCTTAGCATTGCTTTATTTCTGGTCTCTCTCTGCCCCCCACCCTTTCCCTCTCCCAATCTCTCTTCATCCATCACCTCTTCCTTCTTTCTCTCAGTTTCACTCTCTAAACCCTTCTCTTTCTCTCCTTCCCTCTATCAGGTTCTATCTCACTTCTTTCTCCATCACTCTCTTTCTCTTCCTCAGCTTAGTTCTCATTTGTAAAAATAAAATAATTAGTTAGTAGTTGGATGAAGTAGCCTATTTATATTTAAAGTGCGATGACATAAATAACGTACATTCACTGGGCTGTAAGAAATGGGACAGGACTTTTAAGGCTTCGCTTGAGGTTTACATGGAGAAAATACCGTTTTGACTTTGCATCTTCGCTAAGCGGAGGTCCCAATAGTTTGTAATATTAGTGCATTTTAGACCACAATGGAAAATATCATTTGCCAACAGATTTTGAATGTCACACACTCTGTTGCAATGCTTCACCCAAGTCAGGGCTGGCATGTTCATTCCTGGCCACAAAAATACTAACTGAGCAAAAAGAGGAAGAAAATGGCTTACACCTGCACTACATTACACTTTCTCTAGAAATGTATTTGACAAAAGGACAACATTTTTTTACCAGACATTAGAAATATTAAAGTCATTGACAAGAATATCAAAGGAATGCAAGGGAGAACCAGGTTATGTGTCGGGTAAGTGAAAGAGCTGAGAAAACAGATGAGTATTAAGATGAGTGTTAAACACTGAGAGTGTGGGACTGTCTGACTGTTAGAAAAGGTTGAAGCACAGAGGCTACAAATGTTAAACGGAAGAAGAGTGAGCAGGACAGAACAGGAAGATCTAAGAGTGTGGAGGGGTTGGTAGAGAAGCAGAAGGTCAGAAAGATAGGAGGGAGCGAGATTATTGAGAGCTTTATAAATGATAAGGAGAATTTTGAACTGAATAAGCTCTTTTATGGGGAGCCAGTAAAGATTTTTTTACCCCATTTTTCTCCCAATTTAGTCATTGCCAATTCTCCTATCGTACGACAGCCACCAACCGGGGACAGTGGGGCTTCCTCTGAGACACATGACACTTCCTCCGAGACACATGAAGCTTCCCACCTTATCTTTTCGAACTGCTGCTCATGTAACATCACAGGGCAGTCCCACGATTGGCTGGTGCCGATCGACACCTGAGAAAGTGTATGCCATCCCTCCCCCCCAGAGAGCAGGGCCAATTATGCTCTCTTAGACTCCCAGCCACAGATGGCTATGGCATCATCGGGGCTTGACCTAGCGATCTCCAGATGATAAGCCGAACGCTTTACTACTGCACCACTCGGGAGCCCCCAGTAAAGATTTTGATCTCAGAAGTTGTCTTGATATATGGATTTTTCTTCTAAGAAAGCTAAAGGAAGTCACTAAACCATACTGCCATTTCCTCAACATCATTTGTTCTTGAAAAATGGCCCAAAAAATAACCCGCAAATAGGAATCTGAAAAGCAGTGGATAGGATTTAACCAGGCCAACTCCTTCAACCATCTTAACTCACCAAAAATTATTTAGGTAGCGTTCTTTTACGCAAATATACTCGCTGACATCATTTCACATTCATTCTTCCCTCTCAAACTTTCTCTGCATTCATTTCTCTCTTACTTTCTCTTTCTCTCTCTGCCTGTCTCTATCTTTCTCTCTCTTTATAAATCTTTCTCCTCTCCCCTACCTTCCTGCCTCTCTCTCTGCATTCCTCTTTTCCTCTCTTTCTTGCCCAATCTCTCTGTATCCCTCTCTCTACTCTTTCACTGAATTTCTCTCTTCCCTCTCTCTCCATCACCCTCTCCTTCTTCTTCCCCTCTACCTTCCTCCATCTCCCACTTTCTCTTGTTCTGTCTCCCTCCCTCTCTAC
The DNA here is from genome assembly GCA_028565825.1 of Olivaichthys viedmensis. Classification (NCBI taxonomy): domain Eukaryota; kingdom Metazoa; phylum Chordata; class Actinopteri; order Siluriformes; family Diplomystidae; genus Olivaichthys; species Olivaichthys viedmensis. Next base: position 13,205,373 of record JAOUQW010000001.1, read on the forward strand.
CTACTTCTTTCTCAGTCTCTCTCTCACTTATTGCATCACTTTCTCTTCTGCATCACTTTCTCTCACTTTCTGCATTACTTTCTCTTCTGAATCATTTTCTCTTCTGCATCACTTTCTCTCACTTTCTGCATTACTTTCTCTTCTGCATCACTTTCTCTTCGAACTCGTGACAATAGGGCGAACGCGTTTCTGTTGCGCCACTCAGGACCCCTAACAGTGTATTTTAACAAGTTGGACAAGGATAAGAAAAACTTACGTCCCTCCCTCATGCTTCTGATCTCTCTCTGTATTTTTAACCCACATTGTGCTCCAAACCAAAAAGGCGTGTTCATTACCTCTTGCAGGGACCCCCTCTTCTTACCACAAACGCAATGCCAAGATGATATTTTCCGACATATTTCTTACAACCTGTTTTTGTGGATGTGCACTATTTATATCACATCACTCCACTTTAATATAAATTAACTGTAGCTGTATAACTAAATACAGCTGACTAAATTATTTTCTCCATAACAAATATGAAAAAAAACCCTGCATCATTCTATAATTAGTAGAATCGATCAAATGTCTAACAAATCTAATTAAATACCAGACTTGCCAAAGTGATGTCAGCCAGATGGTTATTTGTACCCATCACGATTTCGTCAGTGTGCACCAAAACCAATTCACACCGTAAACGTTTCTGAAGTGTTTTTTTGTTGGGTATCTTACAGAAAAGAAATGCTTTAATTTTAACCAGCATTTAAATCCACAACAGCTATGTGACCCTATTTTTTTAATGTGCCGTGTCTATGAGTAAAGCATAAAAACCATAGAAATCCATTCAAGACTCCTGCTTTGTATACTTTATGTGAACTTTTATTTATAACCATAATCTACAATAGTGTAATGAAGTGTTTGTAAGGTACTCAAGACTTATTCTCTGTCAATCTGTTTCTATTCATCATTGACCTTTTGCCTGTTTTCTCTTTTATGCCTTTGGATCTCTGTATAAGCCTGACATCGATATATTGGATCCCTTGTCTGCTTTTTGACTGCGATTGTAGATTTTTTTACTGTTGGTTTCTAAAATAAAAACACTTCCACTTGTATCCAAGTCTCCACGTGACTACCAAGACTACCACATAAACTCGACATAAAATCTATAAGCGACAAAGACAGAAAACAAATTTGATGTAAGTTCTGTCAGCCAGCTGGTAATTTCACCCACTAAAATATTGATGTTAAATCTGTAAGTAAAATCTAATCATAAACGTCCCTTTTGCCAGTGCACACTCAGGTTTTAAAGGGAACGAAAGGAACTGATTGGATTGGATTTCGCATTGAATTTGAGTGAATGTATTCACTCAAACCCCACAATTCACATGTATGAATGTATTCACTCAAACCCCACCCCTTCTTACACCTGCGTTGAATCGTCACGGAAATACTGAGAATATATAACAGTGAAATCTCTCGGTCTCACTTTCTTTCACCCTCGCTCTTGGTGCAACCAAGGTGTGTGGCTCGCTAATAGTCGCAAGCAGCACGACAACTAACACATTACCTTTGACTTGTCAATCATAAACACTCTGACTGTGGCCGCTAATGAAGCCTCCAGCGTTGACACTAATAGAGCAGAGAAGAAAAAAAACAACAACACAGCAACATCAGCTACCGACTCGAGTCATAATCAAGGAGCACGTTAAATTATGCAAAGCCAAAATCTGTACATGAAACCAAACGTCCTAATTGATAAGGCACTCCAGTGGCATTGGCATGGCAGCTCAATGCTATTCTGGATTTGCAGATTCGGTGCCTTGCGTCTTATGAATAGAGCACGTCTTTCCTGGGACAAACAATACTAACACCTCGCCTTTGTTTGATTGCGAGTCAGACAGAGAAGTCAGTGTGTGCTGGAGGAATACTGTCAGAGCATAAGCTTATTGAGGAAAGGATTACGTGGGACGGAATACTCGATCTTGATCTAAATTATTCAAATTCCATACCGCGAAAAATGTCAACTTGGTAATCACAGATCCTATAGACAGAGGGGTTTTTTTAGGAGTGAGATGGAGTTCAGCTTCTCGCAAGGGTTTGGCTTCTCCTCGAGTGTGTGCTTCACTCACGTTCAGAAAAAAAAGGTACTAAACTAAGTTCTTGTCTCTTGATTTTGTAAATGTAGCCTGAAAGCTACAAGGTACATTGTTGTTTTTTACCTTTGAGAACAAAGAGGTACCTGTACTGTAGCGTTTTTTCCCTCATATTGCTTTTTCAGGTGGAAATTTTATCTTCATAAACAATCAATTCATTAAGCTCCCCGGTGGTGGCCTTTCCATTCAACTGTCTTCATGCTCTTTTGAACATGTGCATATGAAAACCTGAATGGAAAGGGCAGGAATTCGAATAAAACACCTAAATATTACAAAAAATAAATAAAAATTTGGAGTAGAAAGTTGGCGTATTGATTTACATTTATTTACATGTATTGATTTGGCTGGTGCTTTACAAATGAGCTGTTAAAAGAGCTAATTCAAGTGATGCAGATGTTTTCACCAACTGACTGAAGCAGTGCAGGATAGTTTACATAATTTTCCACTTACCCAAAAATGTTTGCTTCGAACTTTGGTCCATTTTTGTAGATAAGAGTGTGTCAAAAACTAGGCAAGCAAGTCTTTTTGAGATACTGAACAACTCGACACAGTTTGAGGTTTAGCAACATTAGCCTCGTTGCGCCACTGCAAAACTAATGAAGCATACGACACACACCAAACATCGTGTCTGATGGACTACATTTGGGGTAAGTGGAAGATTGTGTTGTTTTTATTTTTTTGCTTAAGTATTCCTAGGTTTCGCCCATGATTGGAACCTGAACTCTAAGAAATTTGTACGAATTCAAATGAATAAGGCAATGTTGGATTTTGTTTGATTTATTATGAATGAAGTCATAAGAAAAGGTGCAAACACTAACCGTACCCTAACCTTAACCCATATAACTTTTCATATAAACTGAGTCGTGCAAATTGTTTCAAATTTGCAAGTATTAGATCATGTTGGTGATTGGCTACTGCTACAGTAATAAACAGAAGGAGAGCAAAATAGGCCATTCCTCCCTCCCATCCAAAGCCGCAGGGCCATTTATGCTCTCTTGGATTCCCCACCACAGGTGCTGTGGTACGATTCTAACGATGGTACGATATTGCGATTCTAACTTGTGATCTCCCAATAGTAGGACAACTTAGACAGTTGAACCACTTGAAGCCAGTATCTGCCTTTAGTCAATTAAATAACAGCCCACATGAGGACCAAGAAACCACCACTTCATCATCCAGTTCCACCCATCTGCGGCTGGCTTTCAAAATACCTAACCAGAGTACAGTGAGACCAGTCTGAATCTGGAACTTAATGCCCTCTGATGATTAATTGCTATTCAAATATTAACTGTTCACACTGATTAGAAAGTGTACCTTCTGCTTTGCTGAAGGGACACACACACACACACACACCATTCACCGAGCAGAGGCGATCACAGCCTTGCAGTTCATAGATTCTGGCACACACATTCAAGTCTTCTATTATTTAGTGTCTGCTTGTCAGGAAACACACCTGCACTCCCAAATGAACCTTGAGGCCCCATTAGCCTGTCACGCTCATTTTCCTTTTGTTCTTCCCATACAAGCTGAACTAAAGGTTTATGGATCTGTATCAGTAGTCCAGCACCATTTAAAGCCTCCCAGGTTGAGTCTGGTGGGAAACAGTGGAAGATCTAGAAAGGTTTACACAGGTTTACTGTGACGTACATTTCCTGTGACGTAGTTCCTGTTGTTCGAATCCGTTTGCTGGGAGAATCTCACCGTGTCGGCGAGCAAACTTCACTACTTAATTTTTATTTTTTTATTTCTAATCTGCGCTTTTTCCTATTATTTATTCAACTCAGGCATCAGAGCCCTCAGAGTGGGGCGAATGGGTGACGTCTCGGCACAATAGTCGAAAAGCTAAAGCTAACTCCAAGGCTCGCCCACTGAAGCACCACTCCTTTCCTGTTCGCATGTCAAACAGGTTTGCCCTCCTCAGTGAGGCACCCGCTTATATAACTTACAGCAGGTTATTGTCGCTGAACTGCTGGATGTCCAAGTGGTGCTCTGAAAACAATGTGGGCTTCATAGATAACTG
>JAOUQW010000001.1:13228403-13245070 GCA_028565825.1 Olivaichthys viedmensis
TTATGTTAAATGTTCCCAGCTGTTCCTCGTCTGTCTTTCCTTGATTTCTAAGTGTTTAAATACCCGCTTGTGTCCATCCCAACCCGATCGTGACACATGGCCTTATCTGAACCTAATTAAGTAGTGGTCAAACCAAAAAAAAAAAAAGCCAGTTGACTTAAATGGGAAAGGACTCAGGGCGTGAAATCGGAATTTGCTTCTGGTAGCGGTTAATTTCAGTTAAAAATAGGTTTTGACCCACAAATTCACAAACCTCGGACTTCTGAGCCAGTAAATAACAAGAGATCGTGGCTGTGGTCATATCGGTCTGCAAAAAAACAAAATGGAGGAACTGATAATTATCAAGTAGCCGTTCACCAGATTTTTGCCCACCATTTTCTTAATATCGCTTGGCGCACATCTGTAAAAATCAGCTAGCTAATGTTACCAATACGTTCCCTCAGAAATCACATGACATTAGAGCCGCTTAACTTTTGCTCCACGCAGGCAAAATAAATAGCAAAGCGAAAATCCAGTGTGACTGCTGTTTTACACCCATTAAAAAACTACGGTGTAATTTTTGATCGCTCCAAAAGTGAGTAGACGTGTTTGAAAAGGGATACTGTACGTGAGGCTGTTTAAGGACTGTATATTGTTTATGCTTAGCTGTTTGTGGAGTGGAGCACGCCATCTACCTCCACGCGAACTGTCTTGGCTTCGAGGAGAACCACTGATTAGTGGTCCTCCCAGGATCGGGTCACCACTCTCTCATTTCTGGAGAGTAGTGTCTACCTGCCACAGCCTCTCAATGTTCCGGAATAGCTCGGAGTTTGCTGGGATGGTGGATGTCAGCAGACACTGCTGTGGCTGGAAGCATTGCTCGACAAACCTTGCCGAACCCTGAAGTGTCCATCCTAGTCTGGTCCGAATGGCAGCCCCAACCTAACTGGCTTGATCGGGGTGATCAAATGAGGCTGGTCAGCACCAGTGAGGACAAGAGGCTGGGCATCATCAAACAGCTGTAGAGGAAGACCAACTAAGTGCTTGTACCTCCTTTGAAGGCTGGCTATTGGATACAAATGTTCTGCTAGTCCGAGGCAGGTTGCTGTGAAAGCTCCTTCTACAAGGTAACTTCCCTTTGGCTGAAAAGCGGGCGAGATACGGAATGACACTGCAGCACCGTGAAGGGTTTGGATGTCCTGCCGAATGGTCCTCAGACCTAGCTCTTCTGGGGTCCCCTGCAGTCCAAGCTTCTGTGCAGCGGCTGGGAGGAGCATGGTGTGATCTGACCCGTCATTCAGTATGGCATAGGTGTCAAGGGTACGGTCTCCATGGTGTAGGAGAACTCGGGTCACCTTCAACAGAACACGGCTGCAGTCGGTCGGCCTATCTAAGTAAAGCACCTCTGTTGCTGTGCTTACTAGGCAACGTTCCTCCTTTGTTGCCTCCTCTGGTCTTACATAAACCCCATGACGGACTTGTAGGTGCTTACCCTGACAGAGACCACAGGGCTTCTTAAGCGTGCACTGGGCTGCCTGATGAGACCTCCCACAACGCCAACACTTCCTATTAGTCTGAATCCACTCAGACCCCTCCCCTCTTATGAGCTTCTGGATAGCTGAGCATTGGTTGAGGTAATGTCAGCGTTTTCACAATATGGACAGTATGGCTTTGCCTTTCCTTTATTCTTCGAAAAGGGGGAGGGTGTGGCTTCCTTCACTGCACTCTCCTTAGTGCCACGAAGAATAGAGGTGGTGCGCTTCCCTTGGTGTCCCTCCAGCCTCTGCTGGTACTTGTCTCTCTGCCCCTCTGCTTGATGTCTGGCTGTCGAAATCTTAACATCAGGACTCATACTGTAACCACTCGGAAAGGTCCTGTAGAGTGTAGCTGGCCCCAGGGCGGTGAAACATGGACACAGGAAGCCTGACCTCATCTCTGGGGGCAGTTTGCTGACTAGACGTGCTATGTGGGACCCTCTGGACCTAGTGTCTTCAGCAAGCCCACTAAGGACCGGACCTGTAGGGCGAACTTCTCAAAGGAGGCGGTGTCACCGCGGTGAATGTCAGGTGAGTCCAGGTTAGCCGCTGTTGGTGTGGTGCTTAGCCTGATTTCCTGGAGCTCATGCATTACCTTGCCTAGGAGATCGACCACATGGTCCTTTGCTGGAAGCGCTTCCTCTACAGGTCATGGTGGTGGATCAGGCCGCCCTGTTCCGTCGTTCTCATGTACTGTAGGGGAGAAGTAGACAGGCGAAGAAGTGCTGTTGGGCCAGACCCCTGGGCCAGATGATTGTGGAATGGGCTTAGTGGAGGTGTAACTGACTGCAGTTGGCGGTACTTTCCTGAGACTGCAGATGGTTTCCACTAACTTCTTCATATCCCCCTGTACCTCATACAATTGCTTGAAGTCTTTGTGGATAGCCCGCTGCGACTCGTGTAACAGCATGTTCTCCCTTTTAAGTGCCTCAAGCTCCTCCCTGTAGTGCACTAAGCTATCCTGTTCCTCCGAGTCTCTATCATGGTGGTAAGAGAATGAGGTGACATGTGGATGGTTGAGGGGTGTCATCATGGCAGCTCCCTCCGGTTCTATGTGTCGATCCTCTTCCCACTCATGCTCATACTTTGTTGTGCCATGGGCTTGAGCAGCTCGCCGTCGCAACATCTGTTGCTCGCTGAGCAACAGACGGCAGCATGGTGGGTATCTAGACTACTTTGGGCGAGCACTTTGGGTACTTGATCCAGGGGTAAAGCTTGACCAATCCGGCTTGAAGGACCTCAATGTACGTGAGGCTGTTTAAGGACTGTATATTTCGGAGTGGTAGTTAGCTTCACTCTTGGGTGTTGGTCAGAACATCGACAGATTGATGACAGAAGACTTCTCTCCTTTTACATGTTTATTAAGGCACAACAGCTGTAGAACATGTTGATAGGATGGGATGTTGATAGGGTCCAAAACAGGGTTTGTGTTTAAGCTTGCCAATTTAGAGATATACTTAGGTTTGTATGTGTGTGTGGTTCTGAAACAGAGAGAAACATACTCTCATAAATAACTACAAATAGACAACAACAATGGCTTTTAGGATAATAATAAGAAATCCCCAAAATACTATCTTATACAATGCTAACACAGCGCAGCGGGGCTGTTAACAATATAACTAGCTGCGCTGCTAACGAGCACAGGTGGCGACACTCGTTACCAGCCACTGTCTATATAAACTAAGTGCAATCGACACATAACGTTGCCGATATAAATTGTAACATTTAAGTACTCACATTCCTCAAGGACGCACACAGAAAGTAAACAAACAAACTATATTGTCTCTGGCCGTGGAGAAACAGACTGCATGAAGCTCTGGCTACCTTCCCAACTTCCTTATTCTCTTCTTCGGCTGACTTCGTCTTCTCCCGGTGCACACAATGGGATGTACCCCTGCGAAGTCGCCGCTAGGGAGAGCTTGAAAGCCACTTGTTCCCTACATACATATCCTGTCACGTAGCATTTTACACACATACTATGCATTTTACTCATACTAACCCCGCCTAAAAGCAGTATTTAGTACAGTAGCATGTAAACAATATTTATATTTCCAGTATGCCAAAAACATCCAGATGACGAATTTCCAAGTATGCAGCCAAAACTATATTTGTGGTGTACTGCAGCCCTCAAAATAAAAGCTGGAAAACTGTAATGAAAAAGGCAAGCTGCTATACATGCAAGTTCCTAAATGTCACGAGTTATCGAAAATTGTACCTTAGCTAATTTATTGCCTTATTATGTGAACAACCAAATGCTAACCAACGATTATTTATCAACAGCCAAATAGCTTGATCGTCTGTTATGTTAGTTATTAACTAATTAATACATTTGATATTATTTTTCCCTAAAAGCACTTTATTTTTTAACTGGCTATGATGACTTGCTGATGAAAATTTGCTATTTATGAGGCTAAAGTGATTTCTGACTGCCTTTCCCTGCTGCCTCAATCCATCATTCTTGGCTTTCACCATCAAAAGTTAATACATCTTGGCTCACAGTAACAATGAAAATAGTCTCACATAATTCTGTGGTAACTGCGCCATGGTCACATGACTCTGTTACTCTGAGTGACCATTACTCTGAGGTAACTAACTCATCGTCGCATGACTGCGAAGTATACCAAATGATAATTCTTGCATAGTGCATACTAGTAAGATTAATATTATGTAGTATAAAGTATACAGGGGTGCAGCATTCAGTATATAGTATACAACTATGCCATTTAAAACACAGAGATTTTCTTTTCACTGTTTCAGTGTCTAACACTGAAAACACCAATTCCACTCTGCACTGCCCCTAGTGGTCTGGAGCACTTATGTTGTGGGCGACTTGAATCTCAGTGTTTTTACAAACGTACCCTTCCTGGTAATTATGTTGTGTTGTGGGCCAGTGCTGTAGTTCTGTCACCTAATGTGCTTTTGTATTTGTTTTCTCAATTGAAAATCCTGTTGTCATTGTGTTGTCTGCATCTGAGCCACTGTAGAAAACGTTGCCATCAGTTGCTAATTACACTATTCTTGCACTCCACACGTATTCAATTTGGCTTTTCAAAAAGTTTTATTTAATAGCCATTAAATGAAAATGAATTATCTTGTGTGATGACACGTGGATGAATCCTTTATCTGTGTTCGTGGTAAAAGGCACTAATTTCTCTCCATGCTCTGTCTAGTTGAACATCTGCAGCGAAAATTATTCTCTAATCACAGATAATAAGGCCAGAGTCCTATACATCTGGAATGCGGGTTGCTTGGGTAGATCTGTAATATTTAAAAGAATGGCATGCATTCACTTCTGTAGAGAGAGGAGCTGTACGGCGACAATTTATCATCTAGTTTTTCTTCAGAAGTGCTGATCAACTCCATTTATCATGTTTCTTCTGTATTTGGAAGAATAATTAAGTGTAATGTAATTTAATGTAATGAATGTGTACATTTCCACTATTAAGAATGTAGGTACGGAATTTAGGAGTAATCATTGTGGATTATTTCTCAGCTCATGTTTGGTCCGATCATGATCACCTACACCTGCTCCTAGCTTATGGATTCATTAGCAATGAATCCATTCATCTGTATCAGTCTTGCTTTAGTGACAGCAAATCTAAGCCTTGCTCTCTTGTGTTTTGTTCTAAGTTCCTAGTCAGTTGTGTTTCTGTATCCAGTCTGCATTTAATGATTATGGATTCTCCCAGTTTGGCTTTGTCAGTCGGATGCCTGAGTCTGTCAGCTTGTAAAATGCTCAATTAAAGTGTACTTGCATGCAATCAGTCACATTATTAAAAGTATGCAGGATTTTTTCATGTCCAGGGGAAATGGATAGCCCCTAAAAAGACCATATTGTATTATTATATAATAAGTCTTTCTATCTCTAGGGGGGTTTCTGACAGATTGTAGTGATCTCGAGGGTACAAATCATTCAAATTAGAAAACGGATAGTGAGTCAGAGGTTTAAGATCATCTTTAACTGTGAGGGCTGCCATATTATCATAGTGATGCTTGCTCATCACCATAATGTAAATGTTAATTGGGCTTTACCTAGGTGCTGCCTGACAACAATGTATAATGACTATAAAGCCTTGGTGTGAGCGCATTTATCTAATATCACTAATACTTCACTACTATCAAAATACAATATCAAACTCCAACAGTAATTGTACCCTACATTTAAATCCAGATTAAAAACTTGGTTAGGTGCCCATGAGAAAGGTGTGGCTGAGAAAACTTGAGGATTACATTGAAAAAAATATGTCATTAGATTAGATGATGAATTGGTATAGAAGAAAACAAAATGACAATTCTGCATACACTGTCTGGTACCTTGCTCATTAATTGACTGCAACTGAATGTTTAGCATTTGAATTAAAATCCTGCATTTTTCTTCCTTATTCAGCCTGGTCCTGCATTTAGAAATTTGGGTAACATTTACATAAGGGTAGTGTTCATAAGGCTACATAACAGTTACATAAGCCCTTCCTGACAAATGACATAAACCTACATAAGCATTTTTAAAGGCTTATTTAAAAAGGCATCAGCTGTCATAAAGTCTGCTTTTGTCATTTTTTATGTCAAGTTGGCATAGTCAACTCAAGTCAACAGACAGATTTGTGTTGACATGAGGTTGTGTGATGACATTTCCTGGGCTGACTTATGTTAGGACACATCAAAAACAAACTTATTTAGGGTCAGAGAAAATTTACATAACTCTTTTTACGGTATTATGGCATTGTCATAGGCATTCATAAAAAATTAACTTACCATACCCATCATGTAACTGATGTACCAGTCACAAAGTCAGTTGTCATGACATTTGAACGTAATTCAGACAGGTAAGTGTCATAACACAACCTTATGGCAACAAAGATCTGTCACTTGACAAAGGTGTCAACTTGACATCAGAATTGACAAATGTGGTCTTTATGACAGTTGATGTGTGTTGGAATAAGCCTTTATAAATGTGTATGTAGATTTCTGTCATTTATCATGAAGGGCTTATGTCGATGTCATTAAGCCTTAATAACACTGCCTTTAAGTAAATTGTCATCAAAATTTGTTAAACCAGCTCATTTAAAAACTGACAAATAGTTAAGGTTAAGGGGTTAAGGTGGTAGGCTGGTTTAGTGGTCGTAGCTTTTTCTTACGACTTCATTTGTATGAAATCCAGCAAAAAGCAACGCAATGTAGCCAATGTAGTTCACTGGATTGTAATGATGTATTTCTATTGTATAGGCTAACTGTAATAATATAGGCCTATTTCACACACACATAGGGACTGAAACAAATAGTCTAATCAAACACTAACTGCATGCCAGCAGTGTTATTAATAATCCCATGTTTTAACTGGAATTTCAGGGCACCAAACATGGCCTTCTGTTCCAGTGTGTTGCTAATGAAGTGCCGAATGAGGGATGGTATAGCCAGCCATAGGGTCTATGCTAATAGTTTTTTTTTTTTTTTTTTTTTTTATATTACTGCTTTAGAGGCTCCAGCACCAGCATCCTTGATTGGTCAATCTATTGTTCAAATTATACCTTTCCTCAAGAAATATTTACTCAATGAATCATTTAAAATATATATTCGATGCAACCCTACACCACTGTTGTAACCAATTTTTACCAATTGTTTTAACCTAATTTATGTTCGATGGTTTTTCATTTTTACTTTTTAAAGTAACTAAGGGGGGGCTGCAGCCACCCCCACCCCCTTCCCGGGCCTATGCTTATAGGAAGCCATGTTGTCCTGATAATGATGTCTCTGATGGGATGTACTAATTCATTATTTTTGTTTCGTGCCCAAAGCAAAGCTTCAATATTAAATATTTAACTATTTTCAGTCTGAGTGGAGCCTCCAGATCTGAATGCTGTGCCAAAGAACCTCCATAATCCTCCCAGGACTGTTGCAAGTGCATGAAACATTTATGAATGGACAAGCAAACAAATAATACAAACAAATGTGCAAAAAAAGGGAAGAAAGATGACCTGGTCTATAAACAAACAGGCCGACAGAAATATGAACGAAAGAACAAATGATAAATCGAATCCCATTTGACTCGGAAAAATGCAGAGTACGGCTTCGATATGGCCTAATTTCGTGTTTCCAACCATCTCTGGCAAGAAAATCAGTGGCATGCTGTACGAGCAAACCGTGACAAAAAAGGAACTCTACTGGAAACAATTAAAAAATGGGCAGACAGTGACTCTCTGAACATCTGCAACTTTTTTGGAAACAACTCTGCAGCTCGTCCAAGGTCTGCTAATTAGCAGGCTGATCTTTCCCTTCATATATACCTAATTGGGATTGCTGCAAAGGTGTCTGTTCCTTTACTTTCAAGCAGGCAACTGCTTCAGCAAATGAGCTGTAGCTGCATAATGGCTTGGAACTTTGCTAGCACAAAGACACACGAAACTACAAATCACCTCCCAGAAAAATGGTCTAAAACCTAGTAAAACCATATTGCTCCAAAATGAAAGAATATCAAACATTAACTGCTGCAATGCAGAATTCTTGCATTGTCAAGGAGCATATGACAGAGTTTTTTTTGTGTTGCTCTACCAAAATGTTGTGTTTTACTCCACACAACCAAATAATATCTTGTCAATAAATAAATAAAAACATTTAATAATTACATTTCCATTTGAAATGATAAGCTAATTTGCAACAGTTCACACTCCACTGACCTACAACACTCTCGCAAGATGAGATACTGATTAAAGCAACCGGTAGCCTTAAATCATGGACATGATTCTAATAGTAATGCAGCAATGGCCATTTTGGATGCAAATGACTTGTTCAAATATAAAATGTCTATTAGGATGCCGACTGAGGAGACTTATAGCTCGTAAAAATGATGATGAGTCTTTGTAAAAAAAGAGAATATTCACAAATAATCTTGCATTGCAGACACGTCATTATCTTCATGCACTACATTGTGTCCTACAGTGAAGTTTTGCACAGTCGGCAGCTCAAATTGCTTCAAGTTAATTCAATCTTTTGAGCAATTTGACAGAGAGAGACAGTATGTGGCCTGGGTATCTACAGTATACAAATGGACTGTCACGGTTGCCAAGCCATGGGATCGCTCAGCTGGCAGCGCGTGCCAGTTGCCACGAGATCCCCCTGGAAAAAAAATTGGGGGGGGGGCTGACGACCACTGAGATCGTTCCTGATGCCGCGTAGGGCGTGTCCCAGTTTCTGGATGCCTCGGAAGGCGTATCCCCATTCCTGGGCGCCACAGAAGGCGTGCCCCAGGCCCCCAACACCGTAGAAGGTGTACTCCCGGCCCCTGATGTCAGAGAAGGTGTACCCCTGGCCCCTGAAGCCACAGAAAGTGTGCCCCAGGTCCCTGACGCCATAGAAGGCATGCCCCAGGTCCCTGATGGCCCAGAAGGCGTGCCCTAGGCCCCTGATGCTACTGAGGGAGTTCCCCGGGTCTCTGATGCCGCAATAGACCAGCTCGCAGAGCGCCTCCTTAGACTCCAGCGCCAGCGCGGAAGTTGCTCCTGGGCTTTGGGGATGGTGACGTCCCTCCGCCTTCTGCCCCCGCAGAGGACGTCATCGCTTCTCCCCTGGGCCACTTGGATGGTGTTGCCCCACTCCCGCTGCCTGCTGGCATCTGTGCTCTGTCCCCTAGCTTCGCTGGGGACATCAGGTGGGCCCCTGCACAATGCCGGCCTCCGCGTCACCACCGATGTGTCCTGCCTCCCCGTGCCAAAAGCGTGACACATACAGTATTTCAGAGTAATTACATTTGCAAAGTTTAGAAGCTCCACTCGGCTGTTGTGATGCAAAAAAAAAGCCACACTCATTAAAGCAGAGCCAGAACATATGTCCATTTGCAACAGATTTTCCTCAAGGCCGTTTCAGATGGTTGGCTAATTCGACTGCAGGGCAGCTAAAGAAGCTTCTTATGTATTTGAATGCGGGCAGCATTTTTATTCAAGTTCCAGGAAACAGATTTCAAGAAAGAAAATTAGGCAGTGTTATGAGTCAGCTGTTCTTTTCTTACCATTGGTAAAGACAATTGCAACAGTTTCTCTTTTCACTGCTTCATATTCTCACTGATGTAAAATATCCACGAGCATAGCTTTGTTTTGAAAGTTCTGGGGACGAAAAAAAAAAAGTATCTATGTACACAAAAGATAAGCAACTCTAAGTCATTTGTGCAATTTTGTAGATTTAAGATTCTGATCTTTTCATAGTGCACCATGCGGATCAGTTTAAAGACTAATAAAGCAGGAAAGCAGTTCTGGCATGAGAGAAAAAAAAAAAAGTTCTGGGGACAAGGATGATGGCGAGGAGAATAAAAGCACAAAACTTGCTTGATTAATATCTCATATTCTTAATAATCTCAATGACAACCATGTTGTAAATAAACTAACATATGCAGTAGGCTACTATGATAATACAGTACAAGCACTTTCTAAACACAGAGCTGCACTGACCCAATGTTTAAAGAGATTAAACTTTTAATTCCATAATTGCAGCAAGCTACAATAGGTCAATTCACAGAAAAAGCGCTGTGTTTTTAGTCGGCCGTCTCAGAACAGATTCGCTAAACAGGAAGCTTCAGTAGTAGTGTAGTGATTGGTTATTTTTTTTAGCAGATTTTAGAGGCAACATCACAATTTTATCATACAATTTAATCTTTCAAATTTGTTTTTATTTATTTACCCACAGTAATGTTGCCACTGTTTAAATTGATTTTAAATGTCTTCCCCGTGATCCAAGTAAAATCACTCTATTCACTTTGTTTGCTCCCTACATAGGATATAACATAATGGCGCCATGCACCCTACCTAGTGCCCTAAATGCATAGTGTAGAATTCCATTTGAGATTCAGATACAGAAAATGCACGACTCGTGTTTCTGTTGTAGTTTAACGTCGTCTGATAATCGTCCCTTTATTTTCACGACAGACTAAAGTATTTGCACCCTCTGCTGTGTTTGGGTGCCATAAAAACAGTACGCTGTGTCTCGTGCTTAATAGTTCACCCTGTGAGAAGGACATGTGCCAGTGCCACACACATTTAACCTCAAATGAGATATGCATGGTTTTATTTCAAAATGTCTTTTTTTTATTTCATTTGAGTTGTATTTTACTACTTGTGCCTAGTACTATCACTCGTCACCACACACAACCTCCATAGAAACTGCACCCACTTTCATGGATAGATGGTAAACCAACACACTTTGGGATCTTGCTGGCACTTTGGTAATGCCTTTTTAAATAATTGGAAGAAATCTGAAAGTGACGTTAGCTTGCCATTCTGACAATACATTGCTGAGCTGTGTGCAATTGTTCCAATTATCTTGAAGAATTGGCTACAGGCAATCAAACTCCCCAGCCTACTGACTCTCAAATTAATTTAATTAAAACTATGTTTTGCAGATTATATGTTATAAGTCCATATAAAGAATACCATATAAGCAAATAGGCTGTATGCACACGTTTGCTACCTATCTGCATGAAATGAAAATGAAAACAAAATCTAAATAAATGATATAAATACATTAAATACACACAGCCAAATAGGTCAGGGTCAACACTGGGCAAAATTCAACTACTGTATATAACAAGGCATTTATGTCTAAGGAGAGCAAAATGAACTGCAGATTGAAGACCAGCTGAGCTAAAAGATGAAGAGAGCCAAAAGAAGGATGAAGAAGAGAAGTGCTCAAAAGACAAAGGTTATCATTAGCATTAATAATAAGCATTGTAAATTATAAATGCCAATGTTATCAATAGCATTTATTGCTATTTTATGTTGTTGTTTTTTTTATTATTATTATTTTGAAGTTAGCTATATTTAAAATGCAATTAGGCTAGCTATCTAGCCATGAACTAATTGTTAGCTGTGCACTATGTTGTTGGAGAGGATGTGTGGAGGTGGGCTGCAAAGATGGTGTTCGGCAGGGAGTGGCCAAGGGGGCGTCAAGTAAAATTTCGCTAAGGGTGACAAATAAGTCAGGGGAGCTACTGGGTGACAGTGTAACCTGTGACTTTAGATCTTCCACCCAACGCAGTGTCATGATTTAAAATGTAGGATTCTTTATTTATTTAAAAAATAATAGGGTTTCTCAGGGTTTCTCAAGGGTTCTTTGAATAGTTAAGGGTGCTTAGTTTCCTAAAGAGGTTTTACTTGGAACCCTATCTAAAAGGGAGACACTCTGTTGTAGGACCATTATGGGTTCCCCCCAAGGGACAAACCGAAGAACCCTTAAGGATGCCAGATGCCAGACTGCAGGGTGAGGTGGAGTTGGTGGGTATAACTTTTCTTATGATTTAATTTGCATAAAATGCAACAAAATTGCTCTTTTTATATTCCCTCTGAATTTTGTGTGAGATCAGGTTGTTCCATTTTACTTGGACTTCTTTTAAGGCTCTAGGCTAAGCTTCTCTAAATGTCAATGCTCCACCTTTGGCCCTTTGTTTACAATATACTCATATGGCGTATAGCAATTAGATTTGTATAGGTATAAGTATAGGTATCATTGTCTAATGCACATATCCAACTGCAGTATAACATCTCAGAAAACAAATGCACTGTGGGAGGTAATGCATGATGCAGCATGGCAGCTTTGCACAGTGAAGTTAGGTTGCTCTGGGGCTTCCTATGATCAATTGACAGTTGTGCTTAAGGCAGTCTGATGAAAGCTTTGAAAGAAAGATGGTCACAAGAAAGATGAATATCTTTTCTACTTTTCATGTTTGGCTACATTTTGTTTACCCTCTAAAGTTTTCATTAACTATTCATTAACTAATCGAAGGATGATGAAAGCACAGAAAGTAATGTGAGGACCCTCCGACTTTTCCTCCTCTCTGACCGAGGGATTAAAGCAGACCAGGCACAGACTTTGTTCCTGGACTGTTAGTAGGATGCTAGTGGTAGCACTCAAGCCGGCCTTTAAACATGGCCAACGTAACAGCAGGACACTGCAGCCACAAACAACAACTGCACTTAAGAGGTTTTGTATCCCAAAAAGGTATCTATTCTGAAGCAATACAACCTATTTCACTACAGGGGAACAAAGAATTCAACGCTAGTGAGGTACCAGCACACGGACTAGCAACAATTAGAGAACAAAATCCTCTATCACCAACATGGAGTCAAATAGTCGTGCCTTATAAAATAGGATAATTTTTGCACTCAACTGTAGATTAAACCAGTACTTTACAGAGTGTCTAAGAGCCATGTTTTTTGAGTAGCTGAAAAATAACTTCTTGCCTGGGTGAACATCCCTGATCTGGATTGAAGATTAAAAGAACGACTAGATCAACATTTTGATGAATTTATATATCAAAAAAAGAGATCATCAAATGTTGAACACTCCGATTTAGCCTATTCTCTTCATCTCTTGGTTAGAAGTGGCATTGTACTCTCTCCTCTGATGCAATTCTTGTCTTCCCAATTCACCCGAGTCCTCTTTGGATGGTCAATCAAAGGTTGCTAGGCGACAGTTTGAGTAACTATTTTCTGGGCCGGCGGCAACTCAACTGGTAGATTAAATTAATCCCATTAGGAGTAGTGAGCAACATA
Source organism: Olivaichthys viedmensis (assembly GCA_028565825.1). Taxonomy (NCBI): domain Eukaryota; kingdom Metazoa; phylum Chordata; class Actinopteri; order Siluriformes; family Diplomystidae; genus Olivaichthys; species Olivaichthys viedmensis. Next base: position 13,241,449 of record JAOUQW010000001.1, read on the forward strand.
ATGATCAGCCTCGCAAAGCATTCCTTTCACCTCTGTGTCGCACACACACACAGAAACACACCCACATTTTTTGATATTAGCATTCCTTTACATGTCGCACTAATTATCTGTCTGGCGGCCACACTGCCGTAGATGTGCATTCTTCTAGCTGAGAAATGTTTCTGGTTTGGTCAAAGTCTGTTCTGAAACCAATACTTTTAATTTCCCCCTTGTTGCAGACCTAATTAAGGGTCTTCCAGCAGCTAATTAGCTAATCAATTGATGCCATTGGTCGAATGACAGCAGCAGTCCTAAACTAAAACACAGTTTATTCATAAAAGTTCACTAGTAATCTGCTGTATGGTTGATTTCCTTTCTATCAGTCATTTTGGGAAATAAGGCATTTTTAAGGTCTTCTTTCTGGCTTCCTGTTTTAAAAGTTATTTTAATTATTGTCTGATACATTCCGGTCCAACACTTTGCTATTCCATTACCAAATGCTTAATGGGTTTGCAAACATAATGTGGAATCTAACTAACATTGCTCAACTAACATTGAGTATCCATTAGCAACAGCAAATGAAAGAGACCCCAAGACATACTGAGTTCTGTATGCTTCTGCGAATAGGTACATGGTATGAAATAATCACCACATAATTTAAATAATTATTAACTCCCAACTGTGGCAGTTCTTGTTGTATTATAACCTTGATGTTACTAGTGGTAGAAGTAAATACTTGAAGTCTCTTGACTGACTCAAGTCATTTGAGTCCATTCAGCTAAAAGATTAATTCAGATTCATTCACTGAGTTATTCAGTTGCTGTTCATGCCTTATATTTTTGATAAACATATTGAGTCTTTCAGACAACAAACAGCTTAAAAGATGTAAAAAAATAACAAATAATCGTTGCTATATTGTGTTATTTTATAATTTTGTATGATCGCGTTTAAAAAATATATTATTTTTCAAATTCAGCGTAACCTTGTTTGATTATTTATTTTGAGACTATATGTTGCTATGAGCTATATTAGGCTATATTTTTAACAATCTAGCAGAAGGCATCTTGCTGTCCACAATGTAACTTTACAGTTTGTCAGTATAGTTTTGAGCCCAAACAAGACACATTGAACGAGGTAATCATTTGTGAACGAAACGATTCACTGACTCAAACAATGACCCACTAAAAGAAATTGGGGGAATCTTGTTTGTGAATGAAAGTTCCAAGGACTGGAACACTCACTGATTCAAGGGGGCGGAAGTAGGTGAGGCTTACACGCAATTGCAAATAAACATTTAAAAAACACAGACAGATAAACTTTCCAGACAAGAAGAAGGCTGTCAGCTATGTAGCATAATACGAACGTTATGGAAAGTAAATAAATAAATGTGAGACAGAATTGTAAAAATAAGTAAATAAAAAAACAATTCTGTATTTTTTTTATTCCTACATTTATTTATTTATTTATGTATTTATTTATTTCCACATTTATTTATTTATGCATTTCTTCCTCCAGTTATTGAGAAATATTTAGATCAAACCAACAAGTAACAATTGCACGCTTTTCATTAATCAGTGGAATGCTCCACAGTTTTAATGTTTAGAAAAGTCAAAGCGAATTATAATAAAAGGATCTGCAGAATTTCACCGTTGTTATGTCTTGGTGACTAGACTTGTCATTTAATCATGAAGACGTTTCGTCACTTAATCAGCTCTACTGAATGGTGAGGAATCCCTGTTATTAAACACTTTGCGTGATTCACACTCATCACATCATGAGATAAACATAATACCAGGGTCTGGAGTTCTGAATTGGCGTGAAACCCCCTGGGTGAACATGTCATGATGACAGACCTCTCCTTCAGTTCAGAGACGGTTGTTACAGTTTGACATTTTCAAACCAGTTGTCTTCTCTGTCCAACATGACCTGGATGACTGAAAACCTTCACAAACACCTGTGTACTTTTTTAATAGAAAAAAAGAAAATTTCTTCAAGGGTTCTATTTGGAACCCTCTCTGAAAGGGAAACCCTCTGTTGTAGGGTTCTAGAACCTTTAAGGGTTCCTCAAGAGGAACAAACCAAAATATTTAAAAGGAATGTATGATAACAAGATGTCCAGAGTAAATTTGAGTTTATAATCTTGAGAATTTTCTTATTATTTAATTAAGCTATGTCATATTAATTGGGCTATAACATTAACAGGCTAGGTAGATAACTAACTGGTTCATATGTTTGTTTTTTTCCTGCACAGCCAAAAAAACCACCGTTTAAACCCACCATGCCCCAATGTCACCATGGCTAGAGCTTCTTCAGAATTTAAACTTCTGAATGCATTTACCTCCTCACAAAAGCTCAGGGTAGCTGCTGATGTGTCCAAATGTTTAAGCTATGCAGAGCCAGAGATAAATTCACAAGTATTACATTAATCCAGCAATAACAAGTCCAGGCACACACATCTTTCCAATTTCCGCAGAATTTCCAATTACCGGAATAGATGTGAGAGATAAAACAGTAAATAATATATAAATAATATATAAAATAAAAAATACATAATTTAATTTTTTCCTTTCAATTAATATACATGAAAGCTGACCCAACAAAAATCCTCTCTATTGGTGTAAAGATTGCAGCAGCTACACAGACACATGCGTTCATGCGCTATTTTGAATTTCAATGAACTCACATGTCATCTCACACTTCACGCACCTACTCATAGCAACTTGGAATAGAAATGAATAGGACTATATGGCAGTATACATTCTTTCATTTCCCATGTGGATGCAATGCAAATATATATGGAAATAAAGACCAGTCTAGAGACCTTTACAGATCTTCACAACTCAATCAGGGTGCATAAGTCATTCTGTGTGCTTCAAATGTATAACATCATCTTCAGTTTGTAGTTCTGAACATGACAGCCAGCCTGTAATTTCACCCATAATTCCACCCACCAGCACGGCATGCCAAGAAGTTGGTGTTTTTCTGCCAGCAGCCATCAGCGTGTATAAATCCTCCTCCTGTCCTGATCCGATCCCAACAGGACAACATCTGCTTAAGGACAATCAGTACCACATAAACACAAGATCAGTCTGGTAAGTTGACACTTCTTTTTATTTATACTTTTCTGACTAATGATGCTTTGTGTATTGTGTGACTTATTGTTCTTGTACTATGTATTGTCTTGCACTTTGTGTATGGGAGGAAGTTTTGTATTCTGTCTATATGTTCTATGTTGTTGCTATGTCACCCAAATATCTATCTATATATCTATCTAGTAGATGTGGTCAAAATTGCAGTGTAGTACACAAAGTTTCCAAAGACAAAGGTCCTTCATCAGCTGTGCAAGCAAGCTATAGGAGGTGCAAACAGTTGATGTTCGAAATGGTTGATGATGTAATTGTTCTTCAGATATCTATCTATCTATCTATCCAATAATATAAAACAACCCATCCATCAAATAATATAAAACAAAAATAATGTTCCTGCAATGTTCTGAAAATATGTGATTTAAATGATTTCACAATGTTCTTAAAACATTGCTCACACAACATTCTTAGTTAGACATTATGTAAAAAATTGACAGATTGAACATTCTAGGAACCAAAAGTTCATATAACCGTAACATTCAAGAAACATTCTGCTA
>JAOUQW010000001.1:13250694-13263319 GCA_028565825.1 Olivaichthys viedmensis
TTTCTATGCATAGAATATGATTTATTAAGTGATTTATTATTTCTGCATATGCAGAAAGTAGTGGTAGAAAAGTGTAACAACCGAAGAACCCTTAAGAGTGCTAGATGGAACCTTTATTTCTAAGAGTTTAGGAAAAAGTATGTTGTTATGTACTCCTACTGCCGACTGCAGGATACTGGTCCACCACCCCTGCTGTGCTGATACTAGTGCAAGATCCTGATACATTTATTTGGCTGTGGTTCCTCTCGCCCTCCGGACCTCCCTGATAGCACTACTCCTGCTGTGGTTCCTCCTGTTTCTGTTTCTTGGAGCCCTTTGCAATTACAATTCACTTTCCTGTTGCAGTGAATAATCTCACCTGGATGCCGCACAGACTTGCACTTTCCAAGAGCTGCTGCCGTGATTATAAGCTGTTACAATCCACCTAAACCTGTCTTATACTCCTATGAAAACTTATTCACAATATGCTCTTATGCTAAAAACCTTACTATTCACCTGTCCTCTGTGTGACCTAAGTACTGTGCTATTATTCTATAATTTTATCAAAATGCCAGTATCCAGAGGAGGATGGGTTCCCCTTTTGACTCAGACCCCCTTTAATGAGTTAAATGAGTTTTTCTTTGCCACTGTCAACTCTGGGTTGCTTATTAGGGATCTAGACCTGGATTTTCTGTAAAGCTGCTTTGTGCCAGTGTCCAATGTTAAAAGTGCAGAACAAATAAAACTGAAATTAAATTAAATCCCAGGCCTGACCAGATGTGGGTGAAAGTTGCCACTAGCTGTCTAACTGGTTTTAATTTATTAAGGGTTTAGGAGGAAGAAGTACAGTTCAGATTCTCTTTTGACAAATGTCAGAGGTTACATGGCCAATATATGGACTCCCTTTTTGTAAATGTTTGCGACTGGTTTTTCAAGTCAAATAATTTGAAATGGGTAAAATTAGACGAATGAGCGGGTCAAAATGGTCTCACAAATTGCAAATTCGTAAACTATTCACACAACTCCATTTGTATGAAAAGAAACAAAGGTTTATGTTAGGTTAGGGACGGGGTTAGCTTTTGTACCTTTTCGTTTGACTTAATTTGTATGAAATTTAATCAAATACAACCACATCGCCCTTGTTGGTTCGAATTTGTACAAATTTTTCATGAGATTAGGTTTGAGCAGATTTAGTAGTTGTAGAATTTCCATTCGTATGAAATCAAAAAAAAAAAAGAAGCTCTCACTCACTAGAGCGCCTATGAATTTTGCATGAGATCAGTTTTTCAGGTTTGATATATATATATCTTAACTTCTAATTGACCTAATATTAAATATATAGATATCATGTAAAATACATCAGAAAATTTAATCAAATGCACAGTTTACACAAGTACAAATAGGACTTTTAGCCTATTATCATTTTGTAATTGCATGCATAATATAATATAATATAATATAATATAATATAATATATAAAGCATGTAGTTAAGCTGTATATAGGGGATTCAGTAGCCATCTAGTGATTACAACGCTTTTATGCTTTTCTGGGACGCAAAATCATTATCTGTAGATGTCTCTTTCTAAACCACTAAAGAAAGAGCTTATGATTTGGGATAAGACCAGCTTTAGCCAGTCGAGTCAAACCCTCTATGACAAAACCACTGCCAATATCAGGCTTTAGCTTGATAAGTTCCGTCAAGCATGAAGGTCTGCGTTCCCATCCCAGCATTAGCCAGCTTGGCTTTTCAGTAGACCTTCACTTGATTGATCATGTCTCTCCGAGGGCTTTATTTAAAAAGAGGTTAGGTGGTTTGTGCTTTCGCTCTGAAGCGTGTAATAAGAGCTGGAAAACTTCAGTGGTTCGATACTCTCAAGACTCCTGGCCCCCATTCTTTCCAGCCTGATTTTTGGGAGCCTTTTTTATAGAGAACAAAGTATCTCTCATTGTTGGATACTGATGCAGTTCTCACAGGTGTCGCTACATTTCCCCTCACACAACGTCGCTGTTAGTAAATGTATGATCCAGCTTGACATCTGAGGCCTTGAAAGGTGTGTAATTTTACACTGCACTCATTTGTGTTTTGTTGGTTCTGGGTGTGTGTGTTTATTTTGCTGGGTGTCTTTCCTGTGCTACGTGCTTTGTTTTATGCTCCAGTTCATGTTGTCCATGTTGCATGCTTGCTCTATGCCACGCTCCAGATCATATCTTCCACCATGTCACCCTGCCACCCTCCTACATCATCTGGTCAGAAGACTCCAAAAGAGACCCCCATAGCTAAGGGACAGCTTTATGTTCAGTAGCTTGTCACTCACTCAATTTGTTATTGTGTTTGCTCATCCGTTGTATTTTTTTCGTATTTAATCCTGTGTTTGACTAGTGACCTTGACTTCACTTTTAAACCTTTTGAAAAATGTGCCTTGACTTATTTCTGTAAATACTTAAAAGTAGATATCACTGGAAGTACTCTCTTAGAAAACAAAAAGGTTAAATCTACAAACCTTCAGAGGTTCTATGTAAAACCATAGAAAGTTTCTCTATAGTGAGAGTTCCAAATAGAAACCTTTAAGGAACCCCTGAGAAACCTTTTTTTCTTAAATTCAAATTTTTCCAGATTTTTCCAAAAAACTTGCAGAGAAATGTTTGTAAGTCATTAAAGAAAGTAACATATTAAAGTAATAGAGCACTTTTTAGATAAAAAACATAAATCAAGGCTTTTATCAAGATTTTACCTGCAGAGACAGAAGCAAGTGAGAGCCAAAATCTGCAGAAGAACTATGGCAAGTTCTCCAAGATTCTTGGAACAACCTACCAGCCAATTTCCTTATAAAACTGCACAACAGTGTGCCTAAAAGAATTGATGCAGTTTTAAGGGCAAAGGCTAATTAAAAATATATTTGTTTTAGTTTTTTACTGTTTGCTGGTATTTACAGTATTTCTTTACAGTATTTCAAATTTTCTTTACATATGCCTAAGACTTTTGCATATATACACTACCAGTTAAAAGTTTGGACACACTAAATTAACTATATATTTTTCATTGCCTTAAAGACATTTTCATAAAGGCTTATTGTTTGCCTTTGATTCTAAGACAAATGTAAATAGTGAAGGTTATGCCCATGCATAAATTTATTTCTGAATTAAAAAATTTTCAAGGAGTAGTTTTTACTTAAAATTTAATTGTTTTCCCAAACAAGTAGTTTTCATTTAGGAGAAGTTGCTCTGCCTATTTAGGAACTTTAATAAAAGCCTCCTGGGTGAAGCTAATATATATTAAACACACCATTATTTATGTATGTATAGTCCTTAAACACCTGCAACACAGGAAAGTAAATAATGCAATGTTGTGTGTTTAAAATTTTTTTTTTGAGCCACCAAACATTTCACATATTTTTTTCTCGAGCTTGACATCTTCTAAAGAAATACCTGTGCCTTTGAATGAATGTTTGTTTTTTTTCCTGGATGAAAAGCTGTACAGTTACCAATGATATGCTGTAAAAAGTAAAAAACTGCACCAAGTTTCAGTGAAGTAAAGTTTCACTTCAATGGTTTCCACACCATCCTTCAGCTCCAGTATTCCCTCTGCGGGAAAAAGATAAAAAAAAGAAATCACATATTTGTTTCTACTGGTTTCACTTGTGCGAGTTAATGATCACCATTTTTTGTCTAGAAAATAACATTGTTTACTTTTCTCTGGGATTTTTCTTCTTTTTTTCTTTTTTAAGTGTCAATTTGAAATCTGTTTGTTTGCCCAGGCTTTTTCAAAGAGATGCATTCAGTGGTCCAAAGCAGCTGGAGTGCTATGTGAGTCACATAATTAAATTCGCTGCCAAGAGCAAACCCATTTTCTATTTACTCTGGATAAAGATAATTTTTTTGAAATGGCTAAAAATCAAAGCCTCTGATTGATGGGCCTGCAATTTGATCCCACTTTACAAAGGCCAAAAATACTGCTCACTGCTACCATGTTCAGCGTGAAGCACAAAACAGCATCTGTTGTAGAATTTGAGGCTGCATCGAAATACATGATTGCTGCAAAGCTTCAGAAGAAAGAAGCTGGTCTCCTTGACCCTAATGTTGACCTCAACAAGTGTTCAATTATGACTAGAGCATTGTAAACATGTACAGAATAGCAAAAATCAAAGAGCTCCAGTTAATATAACGAACTCGGGGCAAAACAAGTCTATTTACAACCCATCATAATAAGCAATTGTACTTCTAAATGAGATCAAATTTTACCACACTTTTATACTAAATCGGAACATTTCCCTTTAAAGCTGTTATATTGCAAATGTAAACTCTTTCCCGAGCATCACGTGATTACCTCAGTAGATTTTACTGTAGTGGGCTTTGAATGGCCCTCAGGAGGCTTTGGGCTGAAAGCATGCAAAGGGTTATAAGTGCCTTTTATCTCTTCGAAGGCCAGCATCCTGACATCCTCTCACTTATTTCTTTTAAATGATCTCATCCAATCCAGCCAGTAATGGACATGCAGCGCCTCTTTGAAGTACTGACCTGTGTTAATAATAGGGGAATGCCAATGCATTAGATGAGGAAAAAGGGTTTATGTTCTTGCTTGAGGAATGTTTGCATGGAGGCAATATTTACTGTTTCTTGAAACTCAGCCATGCATGAGTGTACATTTTTGGATGTGGTCAACTGAGTAGGGAGATACTTGTTACTGTAAAGTGGTGTTTTATAGTGAAACAAAGTCCAAGATCCTCAAATCCTTGTTATTATAAATTATGTTCTGGTATCATTTAATGGTTTGATAGGGGAAGTATTCATCATGGTCTCCTGATTGCAAATTCGTAACAATTTGCATGAGCCAATTTGTCTAAAAGGTTACGCAGGTTAAGGTTTGTGGCAAGGTATCCCTTTGTAACTTTTTCTTACAACGTAATTCATAAAAACAAATGTTTCATGAGATCAGGTTCATGAAATCAAATTAAATCACTTCTGATGATTACAATCCCTATGAATTTTGTGTGATTTTATGTTATTTTGGTAAAGAGGTGCACCAAGTATTTGCCTTACGATGCTATAATAACTAGCAAGTTCATTATGGTAACGTACCTGAACCCAGTTTATTTTTACATGACATCTAAGATAACACACACACATCCAGCCAACATCGGCACAATGTGCACATATTACGTCTCAACGACGTCTCATGTAGCTCGTTTGCAAATTGGGAAGATGTCGGCACAATGCTGTTTTTGATTACTGTTAATGCATGTTCTTAATATTCTGTTTTTTATAGCTTTAGACAAGTTGGACTATTCAGTCAGTTTCTGTTTGTAGTCAATCCGTCAAAATGATGTCCCAAAAAAGTAGGTTATGTCGATTAATTGTGGGAGAAAGGTTGCATGAAGGGAACATGATCTGAATCCGCTTATCACATGGCGAGAGTGTGGAGATTTAATAAATCATCACCAACAGGGGTTGCTATCTTAAAACACTGATGGGTTTAGATCACACATTATACTCAAGGATGGCTGAAGGATGGATGATCAAAAAAAACATTGTGCCAATATCTTTTCAATTAGCAAACAAGCTGCATACGACGTTGTTGAGACGTAAATTGCGCATGTCGTCCCGACGTATGTATGCTGTCTGGGATGAGTCTTTAATCAAGCATCTAAACTAATAGATGCAAAAAATAAAGATCTAACAAATAAAAATGACTGCAGTTTCCATTTATGGCATGATGGCAAAAAGACACTGTTTAATATCGCACACACAAGCTGCTCTTTCTGTTTACTCTCATGCCTGTTGGGCAATTGTGTGTAAGATTCAAAAGCTCTGAGACTGAGGAAAACACTTTATTATTGTCTTTCAGTCTCACTTGGTGTATTGCTTGAAGCATGCCAGTAAATGAAGCAGAAGACATCTGTGTTTGGCTAAAAGGAAGCGTTTGAGTATTTTGTTGTTGCTAAATTGTAGTGTCTGTGCATAGCTGGGCGGGGCTGTGTAGTGAACACTGAACAAATTGTGTCCTACATATTTAAGATAAAATTATTTAATGAAGAATTTGAAATGGCAGAACAAAAAGAGCCTTTTCTAATTGGACTTAAACCAAAAAATATGTCTTCTAATTCCAATTCAGACATAAACATTGAATGCAGAATAGGTACATGATAGATTAACATATAAAAGGATTTTATCTTAGGTAATGTATTCAGCCCACATTTAATGTTTATAGTAGATTTGAAAATCCACCACACACAAAAGACACACCTGCGATAAAAAAAGAGAAGGCTTTATTGAGCATAAGCATGTTGTAATCATAGACATATGGGCATTATAGTGAAAATAATTTGTTTTATGCACATATTATGTGAATGCACAGAGTGTGTGTCAGATTTATAACAATGGCACACATTAAATCTGCAGAGATAACATGTTGGACAATTAGGTCATATTTCCTCCCTCTTTTGACTCTTTATCTTCTCCTAATTAATCATCAAGGAGGTTGAACTGCCATGGAGCATCTTTATAGGAAGAATGCCTTCTTTTTGTTTTTATGATCTACTACTAGGCCATAATCCCCTGTTTAGTCATTCACTGGCTGTTAAACGTCATGTGGCTCTGATGTGGCAGTGCATTGTTAGGATAGTCTCTATTAAACCGGCATTAGTCAAGGCACCTTGGCAATTTTTCTCTCCTCTTAGGTGGCCATTTCCCTTGACTGTTGCTCCCAACCCAAATATATTTGCTTTGGACCATTCGCTGCTCCTTGGGTGGTCTATTATCAGGCCATGCTCGCTAGAATGACCACGCTGAACGACTGTTTCTGTCTCAGTTTTCGATTGTAGTTTGCCGTATATAATCAGCCAAGTTCAGCCCATAACCTCCATCGAAGATTGCTTGCACCCCAATGGCCAAGCTTGTGGAGATTTCATTTCAGATGTATGGTCTTCTTTATCTGGAATGAGGTTGGTATAAGTGGCAACGGTGGTATCACATTTAATTGATTGAAAAGGTTTAAAGGCCGTTCGAAGAGGGAGATGAGAAAGCTGCTGGGGTGCCATTAAGGATTTAGGCGTAGTTTCACTCTTTGGTCACATTCCAGGAGACAGATGGCTGCTGTAAAGAGAGTGAAACGGTTGTGGGTTGTTAGCTATGATGTGTAAAAGTTTGCAGCTTGGAAGAATAGGAACGGGAGGGAGAATGTCATGGGGGACAGCTACACCTACAGAGAATGGACTTCATAGAGCAAAGATCATCAAGTACAATCCTGGAGGGTCAGAGTCCAGGAGTGTTTGTTTCCTTTGAGCAAAGGAATCTGTTGGACTCCTCCAGGACAGAAATAAATGAGCCCTGCTATAGAGGTTTGACATGACATGTTCAAACACGACTTTTGTAAATGTTCCACCAGGAAAGGTCAACGCAGCATTGATTTACACCCCTGTAAGTGAATTCATTCATTCCCGAACAGGTCCTGTAGAGTTAATTCAGCATTCAACATTCAATCCTGTTATTATAATGCACACACCGTCAGTCTTCGTCAACTAGAGAAATGAATGCATAGATCAAACAACACGTGGCAGGGGCATTATTCAAATCCCGCCAACGCTTGACAAACTCAAACTGCAACACGGTTCAATAATTTCGCTAACGAGAAGCTTGATAGTGCTGCGTTTGATGGATGACGCCTCCTCAATCATCGATCGGCTGTCTGCGTGGCTGTGAGGCACACGACATGGTGATGGCAGCAGATAGTCATGAACAACTGTCTCAATTGCTTGCAACATCAAATCTTCATTTCTCTCCCAGCTGTCAATTCCCACGAGACTGGGGATTGGGCAGATCACGAGCCTCGTGAAGCCGTTACACCATCGAATTTGCCGGAGTGCCATGTTTGTGCGAAGTTATTGCTGCTGGTTCACTTTTTCTTGCTGCGTGGCAGCCACAGCACATGGATACACACGCAAACACACACACACACACACACACACAGGCTGTTTCTTTTGGCTCCGAGGTGATGTTAGGACTCAGGGACTGAAATCTGCAGCAGGCTGCAATGATAATGCGCACAGTCATACACCATTCAGTTTATAGACCCAGATGAAAGGACTCAAAGCTGTTCTGCAGGATCCTGCTGTGTTCAGTCCCCACATGTACATCCAGCTGACGGTTATTACACCGGCTCAAGTTAAATGTGGCATGTCTCTAGAAGAGTAGAGCCCGGACTTTTCCCTCATTTGCATACCATGACCTCTGGATTATAATGTAATGGATTATAAAGTTCACCAGCTTGGCTGGTCCTAGCTGGTCAGGTTCAACAGCCTAGTTGGTCAAATGGTTCTAGCTGGTTAGGTTCACCAGCCTGGCTGGTCAGGTTGGTCCTAGCTGGTCATGTTCAACAGCCAGCTAATAGGCTGGCTCGATCTAGCTGGTCAGGCTGGTTAGCGTCAGGCAGCCAATAAAACAGGCTAACACCACCTAGACCAGCCTAACACCAGATAGACTAGGCTGGGAGACTACCTAAACCAGCCTAAACTAGCTGAGACCAGCCAACCATCTTAGGCTGGTCTAAGCTGTTTCTTTAAGCAGTGATGGTAAGAATTCACGCAAGCCAACTTGTATGAAAGATTTCAAATGGTTAAAGAAACAGTTTGACCAAATATAATATTTACACAATTCACCACTTTCCTTCAAACACAGTTGATCAGCTAAGACATGTTTGGTGCCTACAGTTTGCTTTTTTAGTTTTGCACTAGAGCTATGAGGCCAATGTATCTAACAAATAAGGGAAGCTTATAGCCTCCAGTGCATTGTGCAAACTGCATGTCTAAATCATCACACACTCACCTCAAAAGGCATTGTTTGACTCAGTAATATATATGTATACACACACACACACACACACACACATCATCCAAACTTCCAACTTTGGGTCACACCTCCTACCTGAGTCGAAGTTACACCAAACTATGTCCTGAGGAAGAAAGTGATTCCGACTTCAAGATGGCTGCTCCTGTTTTTAGTTCTGTGTCGTCCTTTTGTCCATTTTTAACAATGTCAGAAACCACATAAGCAAGTATATTTGAGGTGAGTGTGTGATTATTTAGATGCTAAAATAGTAGCTATAAGCTTCCCTTACTTGTTAGGTACATTAATCTTATAGGTCCACTACAAAACTAAAACTTTAAACCTTGTATAAAAAAAAATCAAGATTGAGTTCATACCATCATTTACTTGTAGTTTTAGTTTTGCCGTAAACTAGTAAACTAGCTCCATATACTTTAAAATCAAATTAAAATTTTAGTTAGGGACTAATTTTAATCTTGTAGCCGAGATGGTTTGCATTACCTAAATGGCAGCATATACTAGATGGATATTGGAACATGAAAGGGTTCCTCAAAGAAAAGTTATGTTTTTATTCATTTACTTGCTTAGACTGGCAAATCCATCATGGCGTAATTAGAAATAACCCCAGGTCAAGATTTTAATCAGAGGTGGAGATTTTTTTATCAGGGGTTAAGATTTGAAGATTTCTGTAAAGTTGCTTTGTGACAATGTCTATTGTTAAAAAGTGCTGTACAAATTAAATTGAATTTAATTTAATATAATTTAATCCCTGTTAGTGCAACCCACCCACTGACTGTTAAACTTGCCGCTGACGTACCTGAATCATTTGTAATTTATTCCAGTGTGGGTCAACAGTCAGGTGTGTGTCAGTCAAAGACAAGAATGTACAAAGTGTGGGGTCTGCAAGACAGAATGGGACCCACTGTGTTTGAAAAATGTGCTTGATGTTGAACAAAATTTTCTTTACTTGAACAAATAAGCAAGGTTTGTTATTCGCACTTTCACCTGTGTTCAAGTCCACTCCAAAGTGCACCTTCCCTTCTGCTAAAGACTTTATCTGGGCTAATTGTAGTTCCACTTGAGCAGGATTGTTCAATACCCCATGCACGGTGAATGAGGTTTAAGGGCAAATATGTCAAATCTGTCAAAATACCACCACTTATGCTGGATCACTGCCTCTTCGATGGACATCATAATTAATAGGGACACCAGTTCTTAGGTTAGGATTTCAGTCCTGGATTTGGGAAATGTGGGAAAAAATTCTGCTGACTCTGTACTCATGAAACTATTCCCTTGCAACCCAAAAGTCATTGTGACATGCCCAAGCAAAAAAATGTAGGCCACTATAAACAAGAATATTGAATTGTGCTAAAAATACATAATGAAATTTGAAAAAAGGAGCTGAAATGACTTATAGATTCATGTGTAACTTACAAAAGGCAAAGTTGAACAAATTACTTGGGTTTGTACCAATATCGATGTCTCAGTATAGTCACTAGGGAGTGTATGTGCTGGATTGTTATGTTCTAATTGTCCTAAGTACTGTATGATAGCCATGGTGAAAAGGGTCAGAAATTTGCTTGCTCGAATTCAGGACCAGGAAATGAGCAAGCAAAATTATTTCTGACCCTATTCACCCTGGCAATCACATTTTCCAAGCTCTACCTTCTGGGAAACAATTTAGGGCAATTATTACCAAGACCACAAGGCACAGGAACAGCTACTTACCCCAAGCGGTGTCTATAACTCTTATCTATGTATCTACTGCTTGCACTAGAAAAATGCACACAATGCTGTGTACTGTGCTCAAGATCACATTAATTGCACACTTTACCTATGCACCTGTTTATTTATTTACCTATTTATCTATTCTTCCATCTACTCCTGCTCACCTATATGCATATACATGTACATATACATTTAGTTTTATTATAAACATTAGTTTTATTATATATTATATCTGTTCAGCAGTGGTCCTTTGTTGGTCCTTCCCATTGATGAATAACTGATTAGCTAACAATCACCATGCTTTACCAGCACTGACCACAACCAGGGGCCCCTGGTTATTAAGACCAGGTGAAATTGCATGGGGGCTAACTGCAATGGTTAGCTAACAGTTGTTTTCCTCCATTACCCATCATAGGACCAGGTAAAAAGATTATTGGAGAGATATCTGGCTCACAGTTAGCTATTAGTTGTGTCATACGGATTTTAGCCACAGGATCAATACTGAATCTGTACTGAAATCAGAGCCTCAAGACTGCATCTACATGAAGTAACATACTGAATTAATCACTGCATAGTAATGCCTCAGCAAGAAATCAACACCTGTTTGTGCGAGATACAAAAGCAAAAAACGCATCTACATACTGCTATTCTGTGGCTAAAACCCGTGTGACACAAATACTTTTAGCCAGTTAGCTCTCCCCTAACATTATTTTAAACCTGGTCCTATGGATGGTAAGTAAAAAGAAAACGTGCACCTTGTGGTAAAAGTTGGTATACCATACTAACTATTAGAAAGTTATCTCACAATTTTTTTCATGTTGAAGAACAATTCACAAAACAAATGTATGACTATGTCATACTATGTCATAGTATGACATAGTATGACATAATAATGAAAGAAGGTTTCTCAAAATGATGAATAAGTATTTAAAAGCAATAGATCAAAGTTTTTTATTCTTTATACAGTCAGCACATTATATAATAACTTCACTTCTACCAAGGATCTGAACTTTGGCTTTTTAAGACATCACAAGTACTTGAGCCTTTCATTAGTAGGCCGATTTGATTTGAATCCTGTGATTATAGCCAGACTGATGCCTATCTTCCTGAGCTCATTAAGACAGGAGGGTTGCTCCAGTGTATCCACTAAATGAGAGAAAGACAGAGCCTCAGACCAAGAGAGAGAAAGAGCTGCTTTAAAGCGTAAAGGGCAGTTCAGCTTTGAGGCTTCTAAAGCTAATAGTGCATCTGCTAAGGCTTCTGCTAAACCCTGAGAGAGTTCCGTATGACGCAATGAAAAATATTTTTAGACTGTCATATGAATTTCAAATAGATTCCTCTGGAGTTTGATCAGGGATGTTTTCCACAGAGATGGAGGTGGCGCATTGAAGGAGGAACTCAAGTGTAGCGCAGATAGATACATTAGGCTCAAGTTTGCACTGCTGATAGCAAACCGAGTTTGATTCCTCTCGTAAAAAAGCTAATAAACGACATGCTCCATGGGTTGTGAGAGTTCTTGAGAAGATAGGCTACAGTGTGTAGTAATTAGAGTCACAAAGCCTCATGAAAGGGATCAGCTCAAGATGTTACATAGCTAACAGCAGAATGCTAACATGGCTAAGTCAAGCATTGCTACCAGTGCAAGCTGTGGCAATCATAGATATGAAAAGCCAGATTCCTCACTGGGCCATTGACAGACACATCAATGGCGTCGTAATCTCGGTGGAGGCAACTTTCCAGATTGACTCCATTGAGTTGAATTTAATTCAGAGCGTCAACTAAGATTTTTGCCAAAATTGCAGACAACTCAAAACAAGAGAACAATGAATCATTGTGTGTTTTCCTTTTATGAGGACTTTTATGCAGACGTTAAGGCAGGGTTATAGTTGCTGATGAGGTGAGTTTACTGTTTACAATTGTTTATTACTGTTTACCTTCTCTTTAGCTTGACCTAAGTTATTAGCTAATGTTCTTATTATTTGGTAGTTCATGTGAAGTTTGGTAAGATTAGTTCTGTGATTGGACTTTTAGTTGAATTATCATGATGTATCTATAGCTAAGGTTAGCTTGAGGCTATGTCTGTTATGGTAGCTCTAGCTG
>JAOUQW010000001.1:13285379-13295988 GCA_028565825.1 Olivaichthys viedmensis
AGAATAAGTCTGTAATGTAATGAAACGTGGAGAAGGTGAAAGGGGTGTGCAGACTTTCCGGCTTGACTGTATGTCTTAAAAACCCCAGGCTTACACATTGTTAGTGATATGGCTCTAATGCTTTCTGTCTCCCTCTAAATGCTAAAACATTTTTGTGCCTTTTGGCATGTCATATATTAGTTAGATTGTCAAGAAAGAGACATGGTTTTGCAATCTGTTCCTAAGTGAAAAAGAGGTCCAAATATGACAGCCCACTTTTCTTCGGAATTTGTTTTACAGAATTTGTTATTTTCTTATGCAAAACATTGAAGAATCGACATGTCAGTTTTTATTCTCACAGCACTGAATACTCACTTGGGATTAGTTTTTGTATAATGGACTAATGTTTTTTTCCCCTTTGCGTGTGAAGTTGGCAAATGGTTTGCTGACAGATTTAGTTGGCTGAAAGCATAATATTCTCTCAAGTGGAAATTTCAGAAAAAGTCAGTCAGCAAGTTAAAGCTTCATAATAATTCCCATGCCCACTTATATATAAAAAAAATAAATATTAAAAAATATTAAAAATCAACAATTGACAATGATAAATGAAAATTTGGGGCAGGCCTGGCAAGTACATGGTGCAAGCGGAGGACAGGAGTGACTCAAGATATCGAAACAACCATTATGAAAAAAATAATAAAGTTAATTCAAGTATACTACAAGTTTATTCATTAGTTTATACTAATGTATACTTGGAGAGAAGTACATTGTCAAGTATACTTACAAGTTACTTTTAATATACTATCATGTCTAAGCAGAGGAGGACTGAGAACAAAAATCAGCTCCAGAATAACATAAATGAAAGTGCATCAACTAGTATTATAAAATAGGGTTACATTAGGTCCAATGTATAATGCCACATAAATAAGAAAAATACAGCCATAAACAACAAAGTGTTAATCATTCATTTGTACAGGCACTAAGAAATGTGTTTTAATATCATAATAAATACAATACGTATTTTAACATCTAGTGTGAGGGACAAATAAATATGACATATGTGTTTATGACAGCCTGAAGGATGTTTGAAGTTAATGTAACATTATTGGGGTATAAAAGAACGCTTATCATTCTTTATCCTTATTTAGCTAGCTAGGCTATGCCACTGAGTGGCACTGAGTTCTCAACCCTGCTGTCCCCATCATTACAATCTTCAGCAGCCGATTTGAAATCGAAAAGTTCATTTATTTTTGAACACTTTGCTGCATCTGCCAGCAAAGCTTTTCTTTTAATTTCTTGCACTTTCTCTCCATTGTTGTCTAGTCTACATGTTTCCACAGAAATTGATATTCAAAACTTAACGGACTGAACCAATCACAAGCAGGGTCTCTGAATGGTAGTGTCCTAGTGGTGGCCTGCTACACGGTATGTGTGTGTGTTACCTGTCAGCGAGTGCACATGAGAGAAAAAGGAATGCAAAGGAATGCAAAAGAAAAAAAACAAAAAAAAAACGGTGGCCTTACACATAGGAAAGTGGAGAGGCACACCAGGAAAATTCTCGAACTCGAAATTGAGCCAGACTGCCCCTGTGTCTAAGTATACTTGAAGATAATTAGTTTACTGTTTTGCTTGGACAATTCTTTTTGCCCCAGAGTGTATGTTTCAATTGTATTCTGCCTCACCTGTAGGTCACTTTGGATAAAAGTGTCCCACAAATGAATAAAAGTACAAAAGGCTGCAAAAACCTAGCTCAGTAGGATCTCGCGCTTGTGGGTAAACAAGCTCCATCAACAAAGCAGCAATGACTTCTGACTTGTAAGTAGGTGAATGTCAATTAGTGAGATTTAGGGGTAGTTAAGAAGCAGAAGGGCTAATGGCTGACGGCTTACGCCTGTAGTGTTCACAACACACTACAATTTACATCTTTTGTGTTTACAGTAGTTAAAGACAAGAACCCAAGCAATTTCCAATAATTTATATAAATTGAAATAGGATACAATTACACTTTAGTTTACTCTCTGACAATGTCACCAGTACTGATCTGTGTTATTTCCCTCCTACTTTGAGTGAATTTTAAAATCTTCAGGCTTCACTATTTCATTTCAAACCTATTTGTTTGCTGAAGTAGACAACAACACGTCACATAATTACATCACCCTCACTGGATTTCGCAAGATTCATACCCATGATTGATGACTTCTATTCATCTGAAATTTCTTAGCTATTACTCTTCATTTCAAACTCCCAGCCCAAATCCTCTGCTATGGATCTATAATTGCTATTCTGTCATTCAAGTGAAACATGCTGTGAAAGGATGTTACTGCGCGCCATCTCTGCATGAGAGTTGGAGTACCTAATTAGCAGTTTGTTTTCTAAACACTAGAAGCTGACGCATTCTCCAAATACATCATCAAGCATTTCAAGCACTTACTAAAATTGCAAAGCACTTGCTGTTTTTTTTTTTAACTGACTGAAAACTGAGAGCAATCAATGCAAATCCAACAATTTGCTGCAAGATTAATTTATTTGGCACCAAGTCCGTAATGGCTTGGCACTGGCATTCACACGAAAGAAAAAGTACAGCATGAGAATACCATGTTATTTAGAGGGTTAATTTTGAAAGTGAAATGTAAACCCTAATTCAGAATTGTTTAAGTTTAATTTTAAAAAGTGTTTACATTTACCATCATCAAAGAATGTGTAAGTGTGTGCTTTCCTTTTAAATGTCACATTAAACATACACATATAATTCATGTGCCATATTTGTGTTGTAACATGAGAACCCAACAAAATCAGATGGATTAATACCAAGCTGTAATTTGACAGTACATACATAATAACTACACAGGAACTGTCCACTTATTTTAAAGCCCCTCTTAACATGGTTTCAAATGTTAAAAAGATCTGTCATTTAATAAGCATTTACCAATGATAGATTCAACTAACAAACTACAATTTAATTATTGTTAAAAGCTACAAAAACTCCTATATTCTGGCTGATCAGAACTGTGTGGGTGTGTCAGATCGCATAATGATTAATAGTGGAGTCTCTCCAGCAACGTAAACATTTCACAGACAGTCCTAGTGCTACAAAAGTGGGTAGAAATGACAGAGCAGAGCTTCCACAATGCTTTTGTTTTTACACAAGTTGTGAGTTAAAAACATTCTGGGTACATGCAGTGGGGTCCAAAAATCTGAGACCACATAAAAAAATCTGGGATTTTTTTCATTGTCACTGTACGGCACTCTAAAACGCTTTGCTGAAACTGGATCAGTTGTATCCAAAGCACGATCAGGCAGAACCAAAAGTGACCACACCATCAGATGACCAATACATAAAGCTTTGTTCACTGAGAGAGAGAACAACAACTTCATCACAGATACAGAATGTGCTTAATAAAGAACGAGAGACTCCAATCAGAAAAGGTACTGTCAAAAGAAGGCTAGTAGTGCTCTCAAAGGATGAGTAGCAGTCTCTAAACCACTTCTCAGGAAGAGAAACAAGGCTAAATGCTTGGCATGAGCTAAGACATACCAGCATTTCACAGTGGATCACTGGAAAAATGTCATATTTACTGATGAATCCAAGTTTGAGATTTATGGCAGTAACAGAAGGGTTTATTTAAGGAAACGAACAGAAGAGAGATTAATACCACAGTGTATAAAAACATCGTTTTCAATGTGGTCTCAGACCACTGTATTTCTAGGGGCGTAGCGAAAATAAAGTAAGATTGCGGTTTGTGTGAACTTGACTGCTTCCTGCACCGTTCTAGCTTGTTTTAAAACCCACATTGATCAGCATCATTGTCACGGTCCTTCGGGACACGAGGGAAGGACACACTCACATAGCAACTTAACAACATTTACTGACAAACATAAACTCCACAAACATCCTACACATAACATGAAACAAAGACTGACAGTGAACAAGGAAACACACAGGCTCTAAATACTTTTCTAAATGAGGAGGACTAAACAGAAACAGGTGGAATGACTTAACACAACTCGACAGGGTAGGGCTTACACAGACAACACAGCAAACACTTTAGTGCACGTGGTGACCGTCACCCCGGCAACTGTCACGCATGGTGATGTGCACAGCCGTACATGTGACAATCGTATTGCAACTGTGACGAAGTGACCGCTTGTAGTGGTTTAAAATGAGCTTAACTGCCCTTGCAATTAACTGCCTACTATTACACGGCGACAAGCTTATTAACCCATTACACAACAATGCAGCTTTCCTACTCTTTATAGTACCAAGTTAATAAGTGTGATAATCTGAATTGTAGTGTAGCCACTTTAATTCTCACTCCTTTCGCCACCTTTAAAAAAACCCTATGTAGAAGTACTCGCCATTAATGGTGTATATAAAATACTGAAAAATGCTGGCTAGATACAGCTCACGGTCACTGAGCTACAAAGAGCGAGAGAACAGGAAAAAAATTACTTTCGTTTCTGTGGTTGGGGTAAAGGTGGAGCTGACGTAAGCAGATGGCTAAATCTGATTGGTCAATAGGTTGACCGGACGTCACCTCTACCAAATATAGTCCCACCTACCACAAACCAGACAGAACAAAAATGGCAGAATATTTTTTTTTAGGAATCTCTGAACTGAAAACAACATTGTTCTTTCTTTTGCTTTCGATGGCAAGTTACATATAATAGTAAGAAACTAGTTATGAAAATAAATTGACAGTGGGCTTAAAGTGTAATTTCTATATAAATTGACACTTCATGAGAAATGAACAGTTTGTGTGTGGTTATTATACAGTATATGTACAGTCACAATCAGAAAGATAATCTTATTGGAAAACCAGAAGTTCATACAAATGTAATTATTTTCTCACTGTTACACCTGAGAGAGACCTGATGTCCTGTTACAACTGTCAAGATACACTTGTGTACGAGCCAAAACTTAAGTTGATACACGTGTATTTACATAAGATGGATTCGGTAATCCATCTGTAACAATGCAGAAATACATTACATTATAGTTGCATGTACAGTTTATGGGTAACTACAGATATATTAGAGACACTTAATATAAAGTAGGACTACAAATTCTTACAAACTTGCAATAATAAGACCATGCTGTCTGTTCAGATTTCAGGCCAAAATGATACTGTGCACGACTGCATGACTGCTCAAGAGACAGCACTCCCACTGCGAGGCGGTCAGAGAAAAAGGCCCCTGGACTTTAAGAGCTTTTTCATGCTTTTCCACTAAACTTTCCCAGCTCCCTGGTGGCCCTCTCTCTCTGACTAAGATGAACATTGTACACAGGTCAATGTGCATCTTGTAGTGCTCCGTTTCGGGGCCTGTCGTGATATCTATAGCCATAATGGAAAGTTTTGTATGCATGAATTTGTTGAAATAAGAAAAGTTTAATAAAGAAGCAAGCCAAGGTAAGTGAGGTAAATGGAGAAGGGATGTCAAAGGGGATAAAATGAAGCATAAGAACTATGAGCAATCTTTTATACAGGAGCTCAGCAAGTATTTAGGAATGTACTTAACCATGTAGATTGTAGACAAGAACACAACTTGGAAAATGTAAATTTAATCAGGGGTTTTCACGTCAGGCATTTAGCGATTCAGAGTCAATCCAGTGGATATACAGTGTATGAATTACTTTGTTCCAAATTATGTTTCGTATAAGCTCGACATTGTGTTAAATATTTAAGAGGAAATATTAGAGAATAAATATTACAGAATATTAACATTTCAATTCGCCGCGTATCCTGTTTCCATTTAGAAAAGTGACGCATGGCTTTAATAAAAGGTTACTTTTTATGAAAATGAAATGTAATAACGAATTTCACTTGCATTTTTCAGGGTGATGACATATCAGAGCATTGATATTTACTGATTGACTTGTAAATCAGTGGTTATTTATAACTACTGGTTATAAATCATATTAGTGACAACACAGACTCTGTGGTCAGGAATTGCGTCGACTTATCGGTTAAATCTATTGAAATGACTTTAGCAGGATACAGAAGACAGATAATGACAGACACACACCAAAGAAAAAAATCAGTAGATCTGTATGAGCAAAATTATTAAAATGTTTAATACAGTCTAAATGTTATTAGCCATTAGATCTTAATCTCTTATAGTATAAAAAAAAAAAAAAAAAGGTTTATTAGATCTTCATCTCTTGTAGTACTTAAAAATCTAAAAAAATTGGTTCATTAGGATGCCCAAATATATTTAGCTATAATAGCTTGTCTATGTTCGTGGTGTTAAAGAGTTTCTAGCCACTATCTCTTAGGTTACACAGAATGTCATGTACCCATATGGTTTGTCATAAATTTGGCTATGGTCATTTTTGTTACTGTTGGCAACTACACAGTCAGCAAATTTCCTTTGGCCAAGATGTGGGCCACAGGACAGCTGCTTATGTGACCCACATATGGGAGTGAATGACGGGCCAAATCTGATCCACGTCTCTATAGCCAGAGCAATGCCACAACACAGCCACACCTCTACCAGGAGTCAGCCAAATCAGAAAATTTCATATGGCTCACATCTGTACAGCTGAGAAATAAGCAGGCTGAGGTATGGATTGCCGCATGATTCCCACACTCATCCGCAGGCTAGATGTGTTTTTCCAAGAGTCAACCAAACATTACCCACATCATCAACATGTGGTCCACGACTGTGTGTTCTTATCTTGGCCATATTCTGCAATGCCAGTGGTGAGCCAAAAGAAAATCCCTGCCAATTTTGTAGATCTCAGGGGAAATATTTAGACACCTTTTCCTTCCTCTTAACAGTGGATTAACAGCAAGTGTGCACTTTCAATTTTCTGAAACTTACTGAAGTTTCATATTGGAATCACACATCACATTGTCCTTTACTTTTGTACAAACACAATGCTCATTGTACATAGTATTTTGCATGCAACAATTTAAGCAATGAACAACTGTCTCTTTGTGAGTGTGAAATGTGCAAAGCTAACTAAAATAAGTATAATCTGTTTTGACCAGCACATCATAGTTAAATAAGAATTGCATCTTTGCAATGACAATTGCGTTTCGTGTTTTGCAAATTGTGCTTTAGCATTTGCATTTTGGACAAAAACAATTTGAATCGAAATAGTGCTGTGTCCATTTGCATTGTGGGGTTTTGACACACTATTTTGAGAATTATGTTAGCATTAGCAAGAAATACATCAAAGCAATTGAGGAAAAACTGTAATATTGTATGTAGGGTTAGGGCATGAATTTTGATTTTAGGTTTTTTTGGGGGGGGTTGGGGCTTGTAATGGATATCTGTATAAATGGTTTGTAGTTAAAATTAAGTCTTTTGTACTCACTGCCACATGTACCTGTGCAAGCAATACATGTGTGTGGACTTTTATTTTATTATGTGTATGCATAAGAGATAGCAAGCTCCTCCCATTAATTATTTTAGCATTCCATCATGCATAATGTCTCCAATTTTCTATTTTGTTTCTAACACAAATTCAGTCTAGTAGTGACGTGACTACATTTCCATCAATAGCTACTCAGAACACACACAGACACACGCATATCTTTTTTTTTTACAGTTCACACGTCATGCTGGCACTAACATCCGTTGCCAAGCTTTTAAGTGTAATTAGCAAGCCTTCAGCAGAATAAAACAGGGAGCACACTTCTGTCTATTAAAACACATTAATGTGCCTTTAAAGGAAGCCGTAAGTACTCTGCTGCTTTAATCTCAATCTTTAATTCACAGAAATTGGGTGATATTGTGTGCTAAAATAACTCTTTTCTTGAGCATCATGAAAAGGTAGGTTCATTTCAGTGGGTGCATCTCAGTCGTTCTTTTTCCAGCCTTTGCAGGGTTGATATTTCCTGTGCAGCGGGCTATATCAAAGTTGGGTAATGTTTTTTTAACACCCTTCTTCTCGTACCCTTCTTCTCAAAGCCCAATAAAACCCTACTTACATAAAGATTTTTGTCCAAAACGTCCTGTTTCTCAAACACTTTGTGTACTACTGTACACTGCAATTTGATGTTTTTGTCCATCTGTATGGAATTAGTAGAGGTTTCTTAAAATAGGAAGCAATCTCAGGATCATTCTGGAGGATTTTTAAGTTTTTAAGTATTTTTCTTTTCTACCACTGTTTGGCCCTTGAGCAAGCCCTCCCTGCTCCAGGGACGCTGTATCATGGCTGACCCTGCGCTCTGACCCCAGCTTACTAACATGCTAGGATATGCAAAGAATGAATGTCAATGTACTGTACTTGTATATGTGACAATAAAAAAGCATTCTATATATTATATTTATATATAAACCTTTAAGTGTTTACCTCACTTAATGTGTAATATACATATAAAAGTAATGATTAATGATGCATAACACTAATATATTACAGCATGGCTCAACCCCACATTTTTAAAACAATTATTTACAGTAGGCTGATACGGTTGCAGCTGAGGCAGGACACAATTGCGAAGCCTTTTTGCACATAGAATATTTATTATGACACAGAACTGAATACATAGACATACACACCGTGACAGGCGTGCTAACACATAAAACAGAAGACAACAGGACGGAAACAAGCGGGTATTTAAAACACGTAGAAATCAAGGGATGACAGATGAGGATCAGCTAGTAACATTTAACGACTCACGTTACAGGGAACAAAATATCAAAATATCTCCATGGCGACCGCCACACTTTGTCACGCGCACCGAGTGGTGGCACGGAGGCCGGCCTCGCGCTGGGGACCACCCACCGGATGCAGCTCATCGTCGTCCTCACAGCCCAGGAGCGATCACGTTCTCGCCGGGGGCTGGAGGCCGGACGGCGTCGGACACCCGGGGGCCACCCTCCGCAGTGTCAGGGAGGCCTCCTGCAGTGTTGAGGAACGAGGCTGCGCCTCCTGTGGCATCGGGGCACTGGGTTATGGCATTTGGGAGCTGGGTTACACCTCCCGCGGCGTCAAGGAGCCCCGGCATGCCTCCTGTGGTGTCAAGGCACTGGGTTGTGCCGCCTACGGTGTCGGGGAGCTGGGTTATGCCTCCAGTGGCGTCAGGGAGACCCGCCACGCCTCCTGCAGTGTCAGGGAGCCCTGGCACACCTTTTGCGGCGTCAGGGCACTTAGTTACACCGCCTACGGCATCGGGGCACTGGGTTACGCCTCCTATGGCGTCGGGGAGCTGGGTTACACCTCCTGCGGCATTAAGGAATTCGGCCACACCTCACACATCGTCAGGGAGTCCAGCTATGCCTCCCACGGCGTCATGATGAATATCAACACACCGCCATGCTTTGTAGCGCGTGAGCCAGCGTGCGCGTGACATAGGCCAGATATGGTGATTACATCTTTTTAAAAGATGAAGATTTTGTTTGCTCCATGTGGTTGCACAATTCATAGGGACCTTGGGGTGAAAATAATGAGGGCTAACAAAGAGCAGATTTCTGTGGAGTAATTGGTGTGTTTGTGTGTGTTTTTTAGTGTGAGAAGTCATGTAGTGATTATGTGCGTATGCCTAATTTTCATCCTTGAGTGATGATCATGGCAATGTACTTGTTTTGAGTAAACAAAGACATTCGCGTATGATTTTACAATGGCACCCATTTTGCTCTCGCTGTCTTAGTTCACTCTTAATATTCATTAAATATATTTGGTAATGCTCTTTCTCTTTCCATCACTCTTTTTTCTGTCTCTCTCCCTCAAAAAAACAAAACAAAGTTATTTGAGTCCCAAAGGCACTGTTCACTTTTGTCGATTCATTTCAGGCAGACCGAGTACAGCCATGGTGGGCCACGCCCATAAGAGCCAAAATAAACAGATAGAGCATGGTGAAATTCATGGTGTTCAAGCCTTTCAGCTTTGTCAAGTCTTCTTTCAAGTCTTTAGCTTTGTTTTCTTATGGAGACGAATTCAATGTATAGGCCCCCAGAGGAGTAAGCCCAAAAGCAGAGGCACTCTCAAA
Organism: Olivaichthys viedmensis; assembly: GCA_028565825.1. Taxonomy (NCBI): domain Eukaryota; kingdom Metazoa; phylum Chordata; class Actinopteri; order Siluriformes; family Diplomystidae; genus Olivaichthys; species Olivaichthys viedmensis. Next base: position 13,295,297 of record JAOUQW010000001.1, read on the forward strand.
GAGGAGACAATAAAAACCTACCTGAAATTGAACTTGAACTTGAGAGAGTGGTGACGCACCAAGCTGGCTATCAGTCGTAGGATGAGCAATAGTGGCTGACTGTTGTGTCATCCAACGCAGATGGAACATCTGAGACTGGCAGGAGAGAGAGTACTTTCTGATTGGCTGTTTAGCCTAGAGAATCAGTTCAGGAGAAGAGAAACTGAAGTAAGCAGAGCAAGCATTGTCAAGAGAGCACACAAACATTGTCTCATTTTTCAACTTCTGCTCATCTGCTCAATATTTCTCAACTTCAGCTCATGTAGCTAGCTATATTATCTCTATATTCTAGCAGACCATTTAAATTCCAAACAGACATTTAAACAAAATCACAGCTGCGGAAAAAGGGTAGATAGGCTAGTTTGTTTGGCTATGTTCCAAACTGCATACTACCGGACTAAATAATATGTCAAAATAGTATGCCACTATAGGTACTGATACTGGTAGGTGATGTACTATTTTTGAAATACTATTTATTAGTATTTGAAAATAGTATATGCCTTTTTCCACATACTGGGTCTTCATGTTTTGTTTTGTTCTTAATTAGGAATACAGACTTCTCCTCCTGGTATGATGAGTGTGGCAGCGGGGGCGTGGCCTAGCGTCGGCGGCTGCCGGAGAGAGCGGGGTCATAGCGAGGTGACAGGTAATCA
>JAOUQW010000001.1:13305309-13325627 GCA_028565825.1 Olivaichthys viedmensis
AGCACATTCTGTATCTGTGATGAAGTTGCTGTTCTTTCTCTCAGTGAACAAAGCTTTATGTATTGCTCTTCTGATGGTGTGGTCACTTTTGGTCTGCCTGACCGTGCTTTGGATACAACTGATCCAGTTTCAGCAAAGCGTTTTAGAGTGCCATACAGTGGCAATGAATAAAATCCCAGATTTTTCAATGTGGTCTCAGACTTTTGGACCCCACTGTCCATTGTTAATATTCAATCCAGGTATCAGTGCCATCATTATAATATGGTATGACTAGCTTCTAAATATGTAATTCAGTTACTTTTCAGAATATTGAATGGGTTTGGTCAATCAATGGGTCAAAAGAGACTTTTGCCCTAAAAATGGTCTCATTTAACACAGCTGAGAGCCCTCATTAAAATAATCTTACTCAATAAGACATCCCATATTTTCAGGCTGTTCCTAGTCCAACATAACTGGTCAAACTCCTTAACAAGACCAATAAGAGCAGGAGTAGTATTGTTCCTCCATCATACTCTTTGTTGTCTTTTCTATGCATGGATTAGATGCTTGGTGTGACAGATCTCTGTTTCTTATTCCCATGTCTGTGAGGACGAAGGACAGTTTTGAATTGTGAAGATTAAAAGTTCAGCACATTCAGCTACATTAAAAAGAAGACAAACGATGAGAGGAAGAACAAAAAACAGCAATGATCTACTAAGGAGGCGTAGACTAGCCTTTCATCAGCGTCAAAGATGAAGCCGAAAGACATTGCACACATCAAAAGTTCCTCTTTGGAGAGAAGGAAGTGCCGCTGCAGAGGAATCCTAAAAAAAAATCATGTTGGGTCTCTTTCTTCTTCCTTTATTTTTTACGGATCAGCAATTTTCAGCAAAAAGCCTTCCGCTTTCAAGTCTATTTGATTTAGTTTAAAAACCTTGCACTCACTTTCACTGCAAAGTTTAGTCCCGTTTTAATGTTTCACATCAATATATCAAGGAAAAAATACAGAAACTTCGGCACAGTGTAAATCACAGAACTGCTTTCGACAAATAGTCCTGTACTATCATGTACATTCGCAAACACCCAATATAAAATAGCCATCTCATAATAATCATCTTAATAAAGCTTGCTTAATGTGATCTAACTCACAGATTATTAATTCCCTCCACCTTTAAGCTCTTGTATTCAACTTCCTTTCCCTGCTGCTTCATACCATGTTTGTTTTTCCATCATCTTCCCACTAATGATCTGGGCCTTTGTGGTGCGCCGTCAGACATTACACCCCGTCTTCCTTTAGCTCTTAATTAAGAATGCACATCTAAGCTTGCACACAGGAACAGTTCTCTTTGGTGACATACCGAAAGGCCCCCAGTAGTAGTAAAAGAGAAAAAGGAAGGAGAATTCCAGATTATGCTCATTAAGATGACTGAAAGTCATAGGGCCAATGCTGTCTGAACATTATTATAGGAACTCAAACTAATGATGATGTAAATAAACGTTTTTGTGAACAATGCTGATTAGGTTTAGTAAAATATTTAGCAAAATTTTTAGCAAAGTTTTTTGTTCAGTTTGCGTTGAATACCAGGGGATTTAACACTCGTAACCCTGAAAGTGAGCTATGTTTTGATACTACTATCACCGTATAACATGTTACAAAAACGTTGACCATTTTACAAAAATATTTGTCCCTATTTTTGGCACACCGTCACCCATTATCAACATCCACCATATATACCATAAGCTTTGCATACAAATACTTGGTCCTTATAGGTACCCATGGTAGCTATTTAGCATAGCTTAGCATAGTTAGCACATCTATTGCTCGTGATATCAGATATCAACAACTAAAAACAAACTAAGGCAGTCTAAAAAACTATTGGCAATTATTTTAATTCTGTATTCCAATTGAAACCCCAATCAACACGTCTAATCATATGTAAATACGTAATCATACGTAAATATAAAAAATATAAACTATTGATATACTATAAATGTCAACATATAATTAAACACACGTGTACCTTGAAGCATTAACTGAAAGAAGGTTCAACGGTTACACCCTCACGAGCAAATGTCAGAAAGTAGCAGGGCACATAAAAACAACATTAAATGTTGATAATACAGAACCTCATCTAATGAAAAATTTGTACAAATTCGAATGAGTGTCGGCAATGTAGATGGATTTTGGTCGATTCCATACGAATGAAGTCGTGTGAAAAGGTACAAATAACCCACTTAACCCTAACGTTTGTGACTTTTCATTGATTCATGTGGATTGTTATGAATTTGCATGTGTGAGACCATATTAATAATAGGTGTTATGTCGATAATAGGAGCCTTTATGCTAGTAAAATTTTAAAAGTATTAGAAATTGAACACTCTTAGAATAAAAGGTTAAATCTCGAAACCTTATGAGCTATTCGGTTTGTCCCTGTGGGGGAACCCTTAAAGGTTCTATGTAGAACCCTATAACAGAGGGTTGCTCCAAGTAGAACCCCTTTAGGAAGCTAAGAACTTAACTATCCAACCCTTAAAAAAACTATTTTTCTAATAGTGGAATCATCTGATTGTTATCTGATGGTGACGTTACTATTTGCTTACTCACTGAACCCTGGCATATGAGTTTCAGTGGTAAATACATTAGAAATCCAGTGAATCAATAACAGTAAGTTATAATGGTAAATAGTTATAATAAGTTATAATGGTAAATAGAGAATGACAGTATAATATTTAGCATGGTCCTGCTGTGAATCAAATGGAGAATGGCACTGCGAATTCAATGTCCATCAGACATCATGGCTGCAATATTTGACTAAAACTGTTGATAGGACTGCAATCCCGGAACATATCTAGAGTTGTGCCATGCCACATGACCTATTTGGTTCCCTACACTCTTAGAAAAACACTTCCATCTGGCACCCTAAAGGGTTCTTCAGTTTGTCCCTCTTGGGGAACGCTTAAGGGTCCATGTAAAACCCTACAACAGAGGGTATTCCTTTCAGAAAAGGGTTCCAAATAAAACACCTTTAGAAAGCTAGAACAGTAAACCATCCAAAGAGCACTTGAGGAACCCTTTTTTTCTAATAATAGTGCAGCTTTCTAACGGATCTTTGAAATAAGTGTGATTCCCTTTAAAGCCATCGTCCCCACCAAATACTCAGCTCAGTTTACTCAGTTTTGGCAGCTGTATAGCCCCAATCATGCAGTTGAAATGCTGTGGCCAACATTTGTAATTATATGCCTGCTGCAGGACTTTGTCATTGTAATGAGTACTTAAAGAGAAAACTAGTGGAATTAGGCTGTGTACTAGTGTCCATATCTCCAGCTGAATTTTCTGTGAAGAAGCCAAAGACACTTCTCCACAAATACATTAACATCTGCGTGATTCAAGAACATTGAGGACTATATTGTAGGGTACAGTCTTTGGTGGCATCTTGGCATCAAGCAAGCATGCTGGCAAAGACTTTGATGGCCACTGGGAATATGTTTATGCCTTATGTAAGAGGACTTAGGAAGTGGACCACTCTTGTGTTTCTCTATGCAAATCCATTTAATTACTCCCCAAAATGATAATGGTTGATTCTGCTGCATCTATTATAGGGAGCTATGCTTTTATGCAGCACCACGTCTGGCCTTTGTGAGGAATTAGATCACTTTCAGAAGGTTGTGTGGGTGGCAGGAATCAATGGCTGCTCTCACTAGGCTTTCCTCCACGTTTGCTTTCTCACTTTGATAAGCTGTAATATCTGCTAAGTGTGAAGCAATACTGATTTATTTATCCGTGCATCCTCTGAAATCTTGATGCATAATTCGCTTTAACTTTGCAATGACTTTGCCAAGTTGGAAGACACACATTTTTACATCTATATCCCCTGTGCGCCTCTTGCCCAGTCACGACTGTGCGCCACAGAATGAAAGGTGAGTATAATATGCCATGGTGACTGGATTACTACAGAGGAATTCCTCCCACTGATGTGTAGGATTCTCTCTTGCGTCAGCCCTCATGCAGATTCTTCCTCCTCCGCAGCCTTCCTCCACAACAGCCAAGTCATGCGTCTCATGACTCACACCTCTCTTTCGATCCCTCTTTCATTTTGGGATTTCTCTCGTGCAGTCCATTTTAAGAGACCTAATGAGGCCTCTCACCCTGCGTTCAAACCGGCAGCCATTTTTCGGCTCGTGTCCCTCAAATTGCTCTTCGCTGCTCGCTAGTGGGCGTTCCTATATTTAGTTTTCTGCCGGTTGCCATGGTTTTCCTGGCAGTATCAGGCTATTGCTAGTGGCCACACAAACGACATGTCTAGCTAGAGAACGTATGCAAAACCATCCATTTGACCACAAAACAGATGCCTGTCCAGCTAAAAATAAGATGTCTTGCCCATTTCGACCGCAAATCAAATGTATTACTACTAAAATGAAAATTCTGGAGGGGAATCGCCTGTGTACAAATTGCATGCATTCAATTAATTACGGTCTATAGTGTCGAAATTACTTTTGAGAAAAATGTTTGCTCTTCGCATTCTCTGTCGCTTATTTGTAGCAATTCTGGAATTGACTGTAGGTTTTACTTGATTAGGTCATGTGTGATTTACATTAAGCTGATTAATGTTATTTGTACCTGACTGAGCTTAGGGGGCTTTCATGGGAAGAGTGAAATAACTGGTAGTCGAAGAGAAGTGGAATTGGGGAGGTGATTTCAGAGAAATTGAGTAACAGAGTTGCTTTTTCTCATGTCACCGGTGAGTGATACAACCGCTAATTTGGAGCTTATCAGGCAGGTGGTAAACACTGCAGAGAAATTGAGATGGAGTCAGCCTCTGCTGAGCTATGGTGTCTTCCACTTGTACGAGGGCAGATAAGATGTATTGCCACAGGGAGGAGGCCTAATCGCTACGATGGCCTGCCCTGAGTCTGGCAGTTTGAGAACGCTTCTGTCTGAAAGGCCAGAGCCAGCAAAGCAGATGGACCGATATACTTTTGACGCCAAAAGCTCCAGTGCATGGTAGTTGGTTGCTCTAATCTCTTAATTGGAAATTAAGTCTCCATCTGAACCATCTCATTCAACACCTTTGTGATGAGTTGGATTTAAATTTTGCTTATTGTCTGTGCTTAAAATAACCTTGATACTTTGTCCAAGTTTGGAAAATGTTAAACTTTTTGGGATATCCATGCACCAAATCAATAATTTAGGACCGCATTTATAGCATAAGTCTAATGTATTATGCAGCTCTCACAGCTCTTTGAGCTCTTCTATGCTAATGTCTGCGTCATCATCTTTGGAGAATCACTCCGTGCTCTACAATAGGCCTATTTTGCTGTCTGTGATGTCAAATTACATCGGCTTTGGAGCAATTATGGTTGCATAAAGTGGTGGTCCTATTTGTCTGCCATATACTTTTTTGCCAATACTTTTATCTCCGTCTCCCTTTTGATTTTTGTTGCTCTTATGTCCATTTCTTTTCTCTTCAGTCTCTCTTCCAAGTGCTATTTTGCAGAGCCTTCAATTCAGTGACATTTACGCAAATGTGACTCAGTTTTAAGCTCTGAAAATCAATCTCCAGTTTCAGTTGGATGAATTCTGTCGACGAGTAACTAACATGATGGTTTTTGACCTCTGTGAAGCTGGCACCCCATCAAAAAAGAAATAAAACTTATGTCAAATATTATTGTTTGTGCAAGTTTGGTTTCTGAGATATTATAACAACTATATTTCAACCCATGTCTATGGTTGAGAGTGACGTCACAATGCATTTAACCCCACTCAACTCAAAACCAAACCAAAAATCTAACCACATTACTGTCATGCGTTTGTGCTGATTTGTGCTTTGCAAAAATAGTTTGTGCCTGTTAGATTTTTTTGACATATTACACATTTAATTCACTGTGAAATCACTCTCGGCCATTCACTTACATTGATATATAATGCTAAAATATCTCAAAAACCAAACTGGCACAAGCAATAATTTTTACAGCACAAATCAGCACAAACAAATGACACGAAATGTTTTATTTCATTTCTTTTTATATGGGGGGGGGCAAATTCATGGAGGTACTATTTTGCAGTTATTTGGCCTGCTTAACAGCTTCACATGACACCTTTGCTACAAAGCTTGTCACACATGACACAAACATCATGTTATTGGCTCATCTTTGTTCTCCATCACAATAGAGCCACGAGGATGCCAACAAAGCCTTGTCATATTAGGGGCGGTTTCCGCTAGACTCATTAGACATTCTTGGATGTGCAACGTTGCCATCAGGAAACCGCACTAAACAAAGAATTAGCACTAATGAGATGCTCTGACACAACCAGAGCAGTTCAGCATATGTTTTAAAAACCAAGTCCGATTTGTTTGTTTTGCTCAGATGAACTGCAGTTCCTGTATTTGTTTTGTTTCACATTATGAATACTTCGGCGCTGATTACAAGTGAACATTTTGTCTGTATAAAACCTTCAGTTTCTTTAAGCTTCACAGTTGCATAACAATCGAATGGACTCTTATAAATGTTTTCTCCTAATCAGTTCTCATTATTGGGTTCCTCTTCAGGGGTGCACAAATCATAAATTAATTACCCAACCTACCGGGAAAGTGAAAGCTGTCCAGTCCCATATTTCCATATTTTGGTTGACCGGACACCTAATTGCAAGGCTAAAAAGTGGTAGCTAATGTAATTTAACCCAAAGGTAGGACGAGCTAGTAGGCCAGTTAAGAGCATTAAAATAGATTAAGGAAAATGAGCATGGGTACTCAAATCAACAGGGAAGGCATGACTTTATGTAGCCATAGTCCATATCCTTACCTGACAATGTCTTTGATGATAATGATAACGTCATGTATCTGCCGGCATCTGCCGGTAAACTCGCACTACAACTCCCAGAATCCCTAGCACGCCTCAGCAGTACATGACTCCTGTTTGTTTGATTGTAATTCTGTCTTAGCCTTGGTTTGCTGTTCGCCTGACCCTTAGCCCGTTTCCTGACTCTGAGTTCTTCCTAGCCCTTTATGTATGTATGTATGTATGTATGTATGTCTCACACTGTAAATAAACCCTGCAATTGCATCCGCAAATCTACTCTGTGTGTGTGTGTGATCACCATTGCTGACAGATAGTAGATACTTTATACCCTGAGGGAAATTTAGGTGCTACAGCAGCAGCCAGGCAAACTCAACACAGTACAGTGCAAACATAACAATACAGAACAATAAATAAAATGGAGTCAACGCAGAATTTACAAATGTACAGTACATTACGAAGATACATTTGCAGTATAGATATATTGCACAGATAAATAATGGATTGTCCAGGTACCAGAGATGTACCTAAAAAAAAAAAGTAGCATTTTTGATCTAGCATATTGTGTTCCTGCCCTCTACAAAAAGGCATTAAGTTTTTTGTTAACATTTTGTCTATGAGCTGTTGTGTTTTATATTCGCATTGCACATAAAATACTGTAGTGACACGACCCAAATGCACTCATATTGAAAGGAGAGCTCTTTATTAAACAATGGGAACTTGCACTTATGCCAGTCTTAATAAAGGCTGCTGAGCTGGCAGAACCCAACAAGACTATCTGACACAAAGAAAAACTTGAAGCATTTAATACCACAATAACACAGACTCTTAATGCTAACACAAAAAACAAGAGGTACTGAAAACAACCCTAATAACGCTTAACAATAAATACATTGAAGGTTCCTCAGACCCGTACGCAAAATGGGCGCAAAAGCCACACACCCCTGCCATTACTATAGCGCTGCTACAATACATTATTTGGGTCTGGCTAGCGTCTTCATTTTTGCTTGACATGTTGTATTTAACTGCCAGGTGACTGCATGTTGCTAATTCTGAAAATATGGTCAGTCATTTGTGCAAAATAATTCATCCATCTAGTAAAAATAGTTCCTTTCTAAGGGCAGATTGTGTCCTCGGTTGATGTCTGTAGTTTAGCAGGTAACGGGATTTGGGAACGAGTTGTGCGTCGTGTCACCAATAAATATATGAACATACTAGAACGTGTTATGTTTAAACATACAGTACATGTAAAAAATATTTAGCAAAAGTCATTAGGGAGTTGTTTTTTCTTCTTCTTTGTTTGGTTCTTGCATGAGAGAAGGGAAAAAAAACATAGGTGACTTGTCCGCTGGGCACCTGCAAATAAAAAACTGATAGCTTGTACACACAATCTGCTTGTCCACCCCTCATTTTAATTATTGACTCCTTTCTATAAATTGTCCAGCATTGGCCAATGCTTTTTTTTTTCATTACTACAGCCAAATATGCTAAGCAGCTTGCATAGAATGTTAACTACCTGCCTCTTGCTGTGTTTGGCCAGTTGCTCATCTCCACTGAAGAACCCTGAGAGAGGAATCCTTCCTAATGAGAGCACCCTTGGGGGCTTTAGTGGGATAAGCTACTTGGATCATCCTTTCCCTGAGGGGTATTATGAGAATGCATAAATTACTATTGTAATTATGTAAGTACTACACGGCTACTGCGTAATTAAAATGCTGCGCACATACCACGTTTTCCATGAAAAAGAAACAGTCTACAGTGTGGAAGAGTAGCTGAAAAACATGGAAGCAACTTTTGTAACAGGTGTTAATCAGCTTTTTACTGGAATGACTAAATTAATATGTTATTAACCCTATCTAATTAAATCAGCCTTGTTTTTTTATGTGGCCCACTGAATGTACCTTCAGATTTAATTATGTGCTGCATTATCTTTAAAAAGGGATATTGTCTTTTTCGGCTCAGCTCTGTGAAACACATTTTAATTTGCTAGCGGATAATTCTGACGTAGACCTGTATGTAGACCTCATTTCTGTTGTATTCATGTTCAGACAATTTGTTGTTTTCGGTACTAATCTTTAATTGTCTAATTCATAAAAATGTGTGAATTCGATAGATTGGATCAATTTAATAAACTCTGTTCATCACATTATAGCTATTTTTACACAATAGTTTGTTCGTACTTCATCAATATATATTGAATGTACATGCACAATAATTCTAACCTAGCTTTGATGTAACTGCAGGAGACAACAAGGTCAGATGTTTAAAATCCTGATATCCAACATGTCCATAAATTGGACATGATATAAATCATGTTCAATTTATGTGCAATGCTACATTATTTGGGGTGTCACAATTTAAACAGCTTAGTGTTTTTCCTGCTCTAACACAAGTGATCACTGTCATCTCAGGAAAGGCTTAATTATTAGATGATAAGTCACATTAACCTGCTTGGTCAGATGATTGAAAATTTGTAAGAATTCACAAAAGCAAAAGTATAAAATGTTATGGATGGTAAAGGTTAAAGTAAGATGCAGGTGGTGGGTTCAAAACCATATAAACCAGGTAGCTAGTTAGGCAGCCAACTAATGTAATAGTAATAGTACAGTAATAAATGCAAGATAATAAAATATCATATTTTATTGGATAAACACAATAGTTGTCATGCATGTTTACTTTTTTTCTTTTTATAAAGAAAGTCCACAGTTGTTATAAATTTCATGAAGTTGAAATTGCTGCACTGTTAAACACACTGTATTACCAACATGGTCTCACACTTGCAAATTTGTAACAATTCACACAACTCAGGTTGTATAAATAGATATGAAGGTTAAGGTTAGGGGCGGGGTTAGCATTTTTACCACTTCTTACAATTTAATTCACATGAAATCGAACAAAATTCATCCACTTCGTCTTTGTTCATTCAAATTTGTACAAATTTCTCATGAAACCTGGAAGGCATTACTGATGAAAAGTAAGCATTTCTAAATAAAAACTCCTCCTCAGTTGGTGCACGCCTGCTTTACCCCAAAATAAATTTGTTGGTTTGTCCATGAATAGCTCTTGATACATCCAGGGCAACTTGGTGTGTAAATCTAAAATATGGATGGATTTTAAATATTAATAATAGTTATATCATAATATTAAAATTAATCCAAAGGGAATGGAAAAACATGGATAGCAGTTTTACAAGGGGGATAATTTTGGACATTTTAACCGGGGCGAAGGCATGCCCTCGTATCCCTCCTCAAATCAAGAAGTGGGGGCAGGATTAGTGGCTGGAGCTTTTATTATGAATTTTATAAGAAACATATATATATTTGACAGTGGTCTTCATGTAGGAATGTTTCTTATAAAAGTAATTTCTCCAGTAATAGCAATAATAGTAATTTCTCCAATAATTTACTTTTTATTTACAGTATTTGTAATGTAATATATAATCTTTTCCTGCACCCCTGTATTTCTTATATACAGCTCTTAACTGTATTTTTAATCACTGATTGAAGGTTGAAATACCAAAGCATATACACTGTGTATATACAGTAAATGCCTTTTCCAGTTAACTACATTTTAGTTACAGTGCTTAATAGGTATTTATAGCAAAAAATTAATTTGTACCCTGGCAGGGCCTTAAGGGTTTTTGGCACCATCATGCCAATTCATTCATTCATCTTCAGTAATCGTGTTATGCTGGTAAGGGTTGCGGTGGATCTGGAGCCTACCCCAGGAATATTGACGAGAGTACACACTGGATGGGACAGTCAAATGCCTTTTTACAGAATCTCGTTATGACAAACAAAGTAATAATAACTGTTCACCAAGCATGCACAGCGGGTCGCCGGTGTCCCTGTAGGTTTTGAATTATAAAAAAAAGACATTTGATGCACACCATCTCCACCTGCTCAGGAATTCGTAATTGTCCACCACTTTCATATATGGGGCGGTGGTGGCTCAGTGGTTAGGGATCTGGGCTACTAATCAGAAGGTCGTGGGTTCAAGCCTCAGCACTGCCAAGCTGCTGCTGTTGGGCCCTTAACCCTCCCTGCTCCAGGGGCACTGTATCATGGCTGACCCTGTGCTCTGACCCCAGCTTACTGATATGCAAAGAATGAATTTCACTGTACTGTACTTGTATATGCAACAATAAAGTAGCATTCTATTCTATATATGTCCCAAAATTACAGCTACTCACTGTAAAATTCAACATTTTGATCATCTTGATATGAATCTCCCACATTGCACATTTTGGCAGCAATCTGCTGTATTTAAGGAAAATATTTTCACTGTAAATTTACAACAATTTTTTTTATTTTTTGTTATGTGAGTCAGGGTTGAATGTCTAGACGAAGCCCATTTCTGAAAGGCAGCAATAAAAAGAGAAAATGTTACAATATAAAGTTGAATCTTACATAAGCACTTGTAATAGAAGGCCATTAAGTACACTGTTCATTTCATGTTCACACTATTCATCTGATTACAGTCACAGTCACATAATAGTACAAATAAGCTTCATTGTGTAGTAAGGCGTCATGCTGATTTGATGTCCTGTCTGGGTCTTTATCTTGACCTTCATCAGGGTTTTCTTTATTTGATATATTCTTTCCTAATTCAGTGTCCTCTTCAACAATGTTTTTAGTGTTTGTCACACAGTTATGCTTATCATATGGCTTGTCCTATATACCAACTAGCTTATAATTTGTAGATGTGTTTTCACTTAGGTTATTGTAAGTTTCTTTACAGATAGAGTTGTTGAACCTAAGCAAATCTCTTACCCCTGGGGGAAAGGCCCACATTTTGTCTGATCTCTGACCCATGACCTGTCTAGCTTAGGCATATCTATTTTGTTCACTCAGTTACACAAGCCACACATCCAGGGGTGGAGCAAGTGTGTTATAGCGGGGGGGGACGACGACACCATAGGGTTTTTAACCATAGGGTTAAAAAAGGGGCAGACCAAAGAACAGATGGAGGAGAGACACCATTCAGAAGTTGGAGAGATGTGGCCTTAACTAAAACAGCATGGGAAGAACATTTGAGTGGATAGTGTTTACTGATGACCTATACTCCATATTGGCAATGAACATAAGTCATTTAGTAAGTTCTTGTTTATCACATCCAACTTGCATGATTAGCCAATGGTAATACCTGCGTCATGTGCTTCTGAGGATCATGCTGCATCTTGCATTAATGTCATTGGGTAATCTGAGGCCACTCTATTCTCAGATATGTTGGATAAGTATGTCATTCAATGAAAATGAATGCAATGGAGGTCATTTATTTTCAACAACTCTTGACGAATTACAATGATAGTTTTTATTTTTATTAAACGCAGACTCTTCAGTGACTGTTATCTCTTACATATATAATGTTTAAGTTTTAATGTGTTCTATAGCCATTGCACTTGCTAGGTGTTCACATGGAAACCATGGTAACCAGCAGTAGACTCGATGCCTACTAGCAACCGCCATACAGCAAGTTAGTTGGTGAGAGGCAAACAAAAAAAGCTGTCATGTGATGTGTTCAGGCAACCATACATAACCTACTTTTTTATTTCTTCAGCAAAATGTTTGAAAATATTGGTGATATCTGTCAAAATGTTGATAATTAGGGAGATTTCTTCTATCCCACAAAAAAGACTGTTTGCTGTTCATGTTTGTCAAAAAACAGGTGTGAAAAATCTGGCATGACAATTCAGCTTGTGACATAAAATGTATTGGAAACTCAAATTGAGAGTCGTAGTGCAGCTAAGGTGTTTATATATCGACATTTATCAATAATCTGCCTGATATCGGTCTCGAACGCATGTTCTAATCAGTAAATGCTCACTGTAAAAAAAGATTTAAGATTATGTCAGATTAGAAAATGCCTTTAATATTATCCTGTTTTGCTCAAAATAACTGTCTGAATATCAGTTATAACGGTATGAATATCACTGTGTAAATGTACTAATTAACACTGTAACACTGTGATCTGAAATCTCCAGTGCGAGTGCATGGTGAAGACACACAAACATCTCTCTGAGGTACAGGGCATACTTTTGTGTTTACGGTTTTCATGTCAAGGGCCACAGAAGCTCTTGTCCATTGAGACCTCCTGGGATACACACATCGTTGCCATGGTAACTGCCGCTCTGACAGGCCAGTGTTTGTGAACCACTCTCCCCGAACCGACATGTACCCGGGTTCATGCACAGAACAAACACGGTATATGAGACATACAAACACACCTACACATATGCACAGCTAGCAGCTTTGAGTCGATCAATCATGTGACTGCAACCTGGTGGTAGAATCCTTGTGATTTTGTACCATGAGTATTTTCTTGAATTTTTCCCTTCTGCAAAATGTTTATAAGAGGCCATGGACCAATTTCCTCCACACCAAGTTAAAACCATGTCTGAGAGGAAAGCATTGACTGTGTGTTTGGTTAAAAAATAGGTGGCGACGAAAGAAAATTAAAGATGCAACCCTGACCACTCAGTTTTATTTTTTCCCCCTTTCCCTTCTCATGAAAGATGCTTAAGATGAGAGAACACATGACTGATTTAGTCAAAGCCTAAGCTTAGACTCTCTACAATATTCTGATTTTAAAGGCAATTCCTTAAGTTTAGATGTTGGGACCCATTTTACCTGACTACTTTCACTTTCTGGGCAGCTACAGTGTGTGAGATGTTAGCGAAACTGTTGTGGGTCAACAGGATGGTTCAATAGCAGATTATTAGTGAAAAATGTTTATCGCTATTTTATTCTTCACTATTTTAACCCCTTTGTCATTCATTACTCTTTCATTCTTTTTATTACTATATCATTTCAGTATCACTGTACTAAGTGAGATCACCAGGCTGTACAAAACAAAAACGATCCACATACATTGAGCAAAATTCATGATCCTTCTACACAAACCTGCAAGATTCTGCCTATACAACTATATAATATAAAAGCTTTGTGAAAGCAGCATCCCTAAATATGTAGCAATTAAATACAAATATTAAAACCCAGCATAAAACAGTTGCACAATTTGCAGTGTAAGGGATGGTTAGAACAATGAACAATAAATAGTGATGGAACAGCATATAGTACTCTCTATTAGTCACAGCCAGATTATGCGGCATACAATAGTAAAATGCATGTAATGTTTTGCAGGGAACTGTATTTTTAGTTATTAATTTGTGGGTATTTAGGGCAGATCATTTAGCTGTATCAAGTTTCCAACCTGATCTCCTGAAAAATTGATTTCAAATGAACCTGCCATCAAACCCAAGTGGGAACAACAGTACCTGCCAAAAGTTGTATAGATATTGTATTGATCTTTTGCCTGTTTGTTTGGGTTTTTTTTTACACAGAGGTCAAAATACAGGCTACCTGGTCCATGAATTGAAGCTCAGTTCTTGTGTTTTTCTGTCTTCCGAACCCTAAGACCCCTTTCTTTCCAGAGCTGTAGTTCTGCCATACCTGCATTTGAAGCCACTGGTGAAGAACAATTTTTGTGGAGCTGAGCTTGATGCTTTCATGTAGGTTTGCTAAGGCTGTACACTACCTCACTGTGCCTTATTCAGAATGAGGGAAATGTCATGAGTCAAGCAGTTTATCAGAGATGACGCCCAAGGCATCTGTATATCTTACCGCGTCCTGTGCTGCCCCATAAACCCTCAACAGTGTGGGGCTTTCTTTGTCTGCTGATGTCAACAACAGCCTGAAGCTCGAAAGCCAGCGTGTTTGTGCACCCACAGATGGACTTTCATTCATACTCTGTCAAAAGCAATATGCTCGCCCCACCCACGGAAAGGTAGAGGCGGCTAAAATTTAATTATCCCAGCTCTAAGGTCGGCGGTAATCAAATTTACAGCATCTTTACCACAAATTCTGACATTGTACATTACCATCAACCCATATTTAGCAATGCCCTTATATAGTCTTAGTTACTGGCAATGATCACCCATAATGCCTAGGTTGCCCAGAGTTCATCACAAATGTAATCACAATCCCAGTGGATGAAAATCATTGCTTTAGCTTTGCTCAGTTTGATGATGACCATAACTATTATAAACATAAAGCTTAGGGACTAAGAAAAGCTTGAAGATTCTAAAACAACAATAAACACTAGCATTTTGTTGGGAACATGGGCTCATGGTTAGCCATAATAATTTGCCTAAGCCAATCCACCCAATCCAAGTTATAAATGTTTAAGGTTAGGATGAGGAGTGGGGTGAAGCTTTTCTTACACATTCATTCATAGGAAATCCCATTGCTTTTGCTTGTTGGAATTCCTACAAATTTTGCCCAGGATTGGATTGGCTACCCAGCAAAATCTCTACTGTTACATTTAAATCTATAGTGTTCATTTAAATCTAGCTGGACACAAATGAACCAAAACAAACAAATTCAAACAAATTATGGCTATGTAATTGGTTTGATTTCATACAAATGAATGCTAACCCCTCCCCTAAACCTAACCTTCGTATCTTCTTATACAACCTGAGTTCTGTTAATTGTGATGAATTTGCATGGGTGAGACCATTTTGAATGAACACTGTAAGAGTGAATTTAACACTGGGCGTGGATCTTGTTGGACGATTATTCAACATCTCTTAGTAATGATGAGTGTGCATGCTACCTAAGAGTGTTAAAAAAAAATTGATTATTAAAGTATGAGCAGAGTTGAACACTAGATTTCCTATCCATATTTTCCTTACATAACAATATGCATGCAAGCCCACCTTTACCCGCCCCCTAGCAGAGGTGGATCAAGTAATTTCTCAGGATATTGATATTGACATAGGTAGCTGAAAATGTCTACATAGTCTATGTGTGCTATGTAATTTACATGAAAATCAGGGGTTAAAGGGTCACGAAGGCTGGGACTACTTGTTGTAGGTTGAAAATAAGTTTCCACCGCGATTGACACTACACACATGGGCAAAAATGGTCGTGTGACAGTAGTAGTTATGGTACAAGTACAAGCAATATTATGTCAATGACGGAGTTGCAGAGACAGTAGAAGACCTTTCTGCTCTAATCAGTGCTCCCATCACTTCATATTGATTCCCCAGTCAGCCCAGATAGCAATCAGAGTCATTTTACTGTTATGCACTTAGGGTGGTCTGGTGTATATGGTGTGATTCTGATCAATATGATTGGACTCAGATGGAGAGCTTGATAGCACAAACAAACTCGGTAGGGGTAGTTATAAAGACATTTTACTGTAACTAACTTTTTGAAACACATACCTACATTTCAGTAGGAGCAGTGTGGAACTGTTAATGATTTGCTGTTGCTTTGGACCTGACTAATAATCTGTGCACAACACTCTGCATATGTTTGTTTTTCCTCAGTTTTGTTTAACTTTATTTAGAATGATTCATCTCCTCTCCCTAGATCTGGCCAATTGTCAAGATATTGACATAGGCAGCTGCAAAGGCAGCTTTGTCATGTCATTTACATGGAAATCAGGGGTTGAAAGGTCAGGAAGGCTGAGGCTGATTGTTATAGGTTAGGAATAGGCTACCTCTGGGGTGATTTAGAGTCTCTCCACATAGGTAACTGGACAGCAACATTTATCTGTGTTAAGATGGAGTTTTGCACAGTGCTCGACATTTTCAGCTGCTACAGAATAATAAAGTAGAGATTATATCAATGCTTTTCAGGGTCACCAACAATGAAGAAATATACAACAAAACATGGCCTTCAGTCGATGATGCTGAATTATTAAACGGTTCCTGTTTCATTGTTGGTACAACGTTCTAAACTGTCTGCTCAGAGATATCATTAAAGATAAGCTCACTTCCTCTTTCATATGTTCCAATTACACTTTTTTTTTTGTCGTGGTTGACAAAAATGGGGCTAAAAAGGTAAAGCAAACATTTAACTTCAAAGTTTTGGGTTATGAACAAGTAATAAGCACAGATGATTTTCAGGAAACTCAAGATCAATCAAAGCACACTTAATCATGACTTTATACCTGTTAAAACCCTCAGGACCCTGTACTGTACTTATTATAGTTACTGAATAATTCATAGTAGTTACTGAATAATACACTTTAAGATGAGTAACTAAATAATAAGCCAATAGTTTAAGAGGTTAACTTAATCTTATGCAAAATTTGTAGGAGGTCTAACAAGTGTGAGTGATTTAATTTAATTCAAGTCATTAGAAAAGCTATAAACATTGAACCCTAACCGTAACCATTTATAACTTCTCATATAACAAGTTGGCTGATTTAAACTCTTATGAATTTGCAGTCATGAGACCATCTTTCTGTGTGTAGTAAGTCTGCAAAATAGTGTGTTAGGGTTTTGTTAAGATTTATAATGAAGTCCTTCCTGAAAAGAATAATAAAAAAAAGTTAAAAGCTTTTTTATGTATATTGTAGCCACCTAGATAACAATTTTGGGTTAGCAGAACGGTTTCTGAGCAATGTACTTTTAATTCCTTGAACATTAAATCTGTCAAGTTTTCTGGGTGTCCTGAGAACGTTTTTATGCAACTTTTATCAACATTCTTAAAACATTGCTACAACATTTTTAGTCGTAGGAACGCTAACACTAAGCTTTTCATGCCGCTATGCTGCATTCAAATGTGGTTGTGTGTTAACAAAAACCCCATGTGATGGCAGTGGTGGCTCAGTGGTTAAGGTTCTGGGCTACTGATGAGAAGGTCATGGGTTCAAGCCTTGGGCCTGCCAAGCTGTTCCTATTGGACCCTTGAGTAAGGCCCTTAATCTCCTCTGTTCCAGGGGTGCTGTATCATGTCTGACCCCAGCTCCCTAACAAGCTGAGATATGTAAATTTTACTGTACTTGTATATGTGACAATAAAAGGCTTCTTCCATTGAACAGCCCAGTCTGGTGGTGTTCATAAGTTGGAGCCGGACTTTTTTCTTATCTGGACCACACTGACCAGCACTTTAATACCCATATAGTAAAGGACAATCATTCATGCCCATGAAGTTTAACTTATACATTCACCAACAAAGTTAAAACTCTGCCATCTGCAGCAAAAGGCCAGTTGCTTGTTTAATGCCATGTACAACACTTTTTAGAAAATGTTTAACTATCACATTCATCTTCAGCTCATGCATTTTGTATTACAATTACTGTCTGCTGTTTGGACAAAGTGGAAGACTGTGCCCTGCATTTTATATACTCCTTTTTTCACTTGTATTTTGTAACACCTCTGCTCTCAAAGTAAAGGCCAATATCTGAAGGTTAGCAAGTAAATTAAATCCCAAGAAAGAATTAAGACTCTTTCCATGGGGAATTTGTCATATATAACCTTTACATTGACAAGAGGAGTTAGAGTTGCGTTTCTGCTCCAAAGTCTCAGTGCCAGTGAGGTCTGTTTGGGCATATTATTCCAGACATGTCCTGTGAATTGAAAGTAGTTAAATGAGTGACTGCTCTAGTCTGTTATTGGTATCTCATTCGCAGAAGCTCAAACATACTGTAAAATGATTAAATTCCCCTCACCGACTGTGTTTATAACATGTCAAGTTGCGAAATGAGTGATATTAATATCAGCTAGGCATTTTGGCCATCCTACACAAAATGATTTGCTGTTACATCTAGCAACTTTTGCAAATTTTTCCTAATTTCTCATAATTACCTATTTATGCTCCATTTGCAGGCCATAAGAGCATCAACACTGAACTTTTTGAACACTGAATTTTCTTGAAGTGCTGCAAACTTGGCCGTGCCCAGAGTGCTTAGCAGCCTGTCCACATCCGGGGTGCTTAGCAACCAATGACTCAAAATGGTGTTTGCTGCTGTGTTGACGTGACAACCCCAGCAAAGTGAGTCAGTTAATGATGTGCCGTGATGCCAGGGGGCAATTTGTAATCAGTCAAACAGACTGCAACAAGTCTCACAGCACAGTGCCGTAATCAACAAAATTTTTTAAGTGGTCCCATTTCTTAAGGAAGTGGCACCAAAAGGTCAATATTGTTAGTAAGAGGATGCTTTACCATGAGCTATGTACCCATGAGTTAGACCTACATGACTTGCAGACAAGAAGTGAGGTTGATTTCAGATAGCTTGTGGATTTCAGCTTATCGCTACACAATTGGATTTCATATGAATAAAGTGGTAAGAAAACCTATGATTGTCTGTGACCACTAACCTTAACCATTTGTAATCGTTTATTGTTCGGAAAATTCTTATGACCATCATGAGACCATGTTGCTTTTTGAGATGTTTGTGCGCAGATTTTTCATAATTTGGATCAGTTGTCATGTCCCCTTCATGCTTCATAAAAGCCTTAGGCTCTGATTTACTACGATCCCAAATAAAAAGTGCTAATTTGCTTGTGCAATGTGTTAAATTGTGCGTGTAGTTAGTGGGTGTCTTGCGGGGGATTTACAAATAATAGTTGCCTAAAGTAATGTTTTTGCGTATGCCTATTGTTCTCAATAGCCCTGATGAGTTCGGAACTGAACGAGCTCAAAAACAAAATGAACAACTAAGGAAGAAAAAGATAGCAGGACATAAGAAGAACAAAAGAATAATTAGCATATACATTTTATTTTTTATTTTTATTAGCATATCATAATAAAAGACGTGCCTCTAACAAGTTTTAATCATTTAAAAAATGTTGCTATGGTTTAGAAAAATCCTTTCTCTATCCTTTCTCTATGGAAGCCCAATTCTGCCACTTAAAGGAAAAATAAAACCATTTGCTAAGTCATAACAAGTAGGTTTCTTGAAATTCTGACTTTGGACAATATATACGGATAGTACTATTGGCTAGAACATGCCCTTGCCTAATAATTTGTAACTGACTTTGCATTACTGTGATACAGTTGGTTTTATATTAGAGTTTTTGCCACACATATGCGTAATTATGTGTCAAGTATAATGCTGATTAAAGGCATCAATACGCGTCAAAAAACTGTTTAAAATACAGTATGAAGGTAAAATAAAAAACAGTAGTCATATTTGCTTGTTCTGTTAATAAAGGTATATGTAAAGAAAACCTTCTCACAGGCTCTCTATGAATATTGATGTTATTGGAGGTGCTAATGTGTGGCAAATATTGAATATAAAACCAACTTTACTGTGGTAATACTAGTAAAGTTTGAGATGTTTACAAATTTTTCTCATGTACTAGGTCGTGAGTCTTCAATTTTATCTGCAAAGTGTCGGTGTGGCTGTAAGAGTTCATTCTAGCCAAACAGGAGCCAAACCTAATAGTCGAATTGAAGACCAAGAACAACTGGAATGAAAACCTGTAGCCACACCGGTCCTTTGCGGATAGTAGATTGAAGACCCCTGTAGAAGTCATAACTTCAAGAAATGTTAACGTTATTACTTACTTAGTACTTAGTTTTATTTTTTCTTTAATGGCGGAAACAAACTTCCACAAATGAAATACCTGTCACAGTGTAGCGGCGGATGGAGGCAGGACACAGGCGCAAAGCCGTTTAAACGTCAAACATTTATTACACGAACTTACACAGAGAACAGAAGACAACACTAGACTGAAACACGGGGATATTTAAAGGGAAGACAAACGAGGAACAGCTGGTAACAATCAACATAATTAGACAGGGCGG
>JAOUQW010000001.1:13328903-13372087 GCA_028565825.1 Olivaichthys viedmensis
TTGTTTACAATTTTAATAAAAATTAATTTGGTTTAAAAATGTGTTTTAAATGATGGATTCTAATAAATTTGTGTATTTTGTTATAAATAATAAATATATCTACAGTGTGCCGAGTTATTATTATGAAGTATTTCATTACATAATAATAATAATTATTATTATTTGTAGTAGTAGTAGTATGAATGTATGTATTATTATAATAACATATATAATAATAATAATAATAATAATAATAATATCCTATTAAGATTAGGAGAAATAAACAACCCAGCATTCGTGGTAAATTAACCCAGCGTTGTGTAAAAAACAACCTCACAGATGGGTTGTGGTAACAGCCCAGCACAATGGTTAAATTGCATAAACCAACCAGTTTGGTTAAAATAACCCAGCATGTGCTCTGTCCAGTATTTACCCAGCGCTGGGTTTCCAAACAAACCAAGTTTGGTTGTTTTTAACCCATAATTTTTTTTTTAGAGTGTATGTTTGTATACACATTTATAATAGTTGAGCAATTTGGAGAACTAGGTGTTGTGTTTTATTGTATGTGGCTGTGGTTGGGAGAGGAATGCTTGATTATTTGGCGTTGGAAAAAATGTGGTCTTTGGCTAATGTTACTCAGAATTGTTCCACCTCCATGCATTAACTTATAGATCGCGACTTATTTAGTTCTCTTATTTAAATTCATGCTACCAGACATGACTAATTTTGCTCTTTATGGTATTACTGTGGAGAACTCTTTGTATGAAGGCCCTTTAGAATTTCAGCTGGGCATACATTAGAACATACACAGTGAGCTTTCTGATTATTTGTATAACTTTCACCAGGTTCATAATAGCACATTTGCATTTGCTTTCACTCAGCGTCTGTTTATTTCTATTATTAATTGTAATAACTGCACAATTTATAGGTCAGTACCGGTACACTCTAAAAAATGCAGGGTTATTTTACTGGGTTAAATTTTGTTTTTCTAATTCCACATTATCCAGCATTTGGGTTGCCTGGGTATGCTCCTCGTGCACAGAAATGTAAATTTATTGAGACGATAATTTGTAATAAGCATGTAATAAGCATAATTTGCTTAGGACAAACAGGCGAGTTGGAAGTGTCACATATATAAGCTGAGTGTTTTTCATTAAAAATGATAAATTACTTCTTATATGTGTTATATATGTTAGAAAAATACCACCGTTAGGTCTTTTTTATATTAATTACTTTTTAACGATAGTTTTCATTCGGCATCATCGACTTGCTCCGCTGACCGGTATTACTAGCTAGCTACATAGCATATATTATCAGGGTGAGCATAGTGTTGCAAGCCAGACTTCTAGCTGTCACTGAATTTGGTACTTTTCGTCACTAAATGTGGCCAGGAACCATCTACTTTCACATCAAGAGGCCATTTGACAACAAACAATCAACCACAGACTTTTCCCGGAGCCTGTAAGGCTAATTTCCTTATGTGGCTAGTGGGCCAACCATAGCCAGAGACTGTATAAGTAGTATTAGCCGCTGTTGCTAACTACTTTGATATGTCAGCACCCCCGCCACATTAGGAGGGGCGAGATTTGGAGAGATGCGGGTCTACCCTGATTCTAAGTCTAATTGCTGAAAACTGGTGCTAACTAGGTTGTCAAATGCTAATTTAGAATTTGCTAACCTAACAGTTAACCAACAACATCAAAAAAAGTTACATACCTTATATTCAATTATTTTATTTTGTTTGCTATTTATTTGTTGACAATAAAAACAATATTTAAGTGTTTTTAATTATGAATTCTAATGAATTTGTGTGTATATATATATAGATATACATATACATATGTATATATCCCAGCACAGTGGTTAAATTGCACAAACCAACCATTTGCGGTAAAATAACCCAGCATGTGTTCTGTCCAATATTTAACCAGCACTGGGTTGCTGTTTTGGTTGTTTTTAACCCAGCATTTTTTAGAGTGTACATTAGATGTTATATTGCAAAAAAATCTACTCAAAGATTCCCAATGAGTTTGGAAGATATGTTACTGGAAAATATGTATTTGGAAGAGAGATTAAGGCTAAAATACACCATGCAAATATGTGTTTGTTCTCTCCAGTTAAACCTATTAAAAAAGTCACATTGGTCTTTCAATCACATCCTTTGTATGTGGTTCTTATTTTGTGTTTCATTATATTTTTTGCCATGTTTATCCCAAAACATGGTTTTGTCAAGACCTGTTTCTTAAAATTCCTTAGTAGCTGCTTTTGCACTACAACTGGATTAGGTGGAAACAGTTCTTCAGTGGCACTTCCAATCTATACCTGACACAACAAGATCCATTCGTGTGCTCGGCAGATGCCTTTGTTGGCTGCTTCAATTTGCCTTGCCTTGATTTTTTATTTTATTTTTGTTGGTGAAACTCAGAGGGAAGAATAGCAGCCCACGAATAAGCAGAAGGTTTAATAGGGATGTAATTAAAGAGGGAGGTGAGAGGCTAAGCTCACGAGCCTACACACCTTTGCCTGTGAAAAGCCCAAGAGTGCACAATGTGGTAGGGGCAGCACAGCAAATTACATGCATTTGACATGTTATTTATAATTATTACTTGCATCCATATAATGTAGTTATTTCAATGCTACTTCAATTGTACTTGCATTTCTTGCACTTTTGGGAAATGAGGCCTAAAACTGCCTACAGCTGTTTTCACAACTGTGCTACACCAGATTAGTTTATAAGTAATACAATAGCTAATGTGGCCTGGAGGAAAACCTGCATTTATGCTGATTCAATTTTAAATATGCTTAACCAATCTTATTAACGAAACCTATTTAGCAGTTACTAATGATCTGGGGTTTTATGTTCTTACTCCTAGAGCCAACCACATTCAAGCTTTTTACTCCCATATGTTAACCCTGATAACTATGGCATAAAGAACTCAAGATAATTATTCAAATTATTCAAAAGGTATAGCCAAGTTTGGCCAGTATTTATTAATCAATGTGTTTAATGACTAGAGCAAACAATCAATTAGTCTAAATAGAGACTGCAATTAATGAGTTCATAAACTCTAAGAAAAAAGTACCAAACTATATTTCATGGTAAAAAAAAAAAAACAGTAAAATGGTAAAAAGTTCTTATGAGAATGATTTTGTGTTAGCAGAAAAGTAAGTATTTTCCCCAGTGTTGGAGTACAAAGTTTGAATTCCGGTACGTAATGTTTAGTTTATACAATCGTTTTTTGTCCGTGCTTTTTAAAGGGTGCCAATAATTCTGGAGTTGGCAATATCTTTTACCTGGGAAAGTGAATGTAATGTACCTTTAAAACTGTCACGGTCTTCCGGCCGTGGTACTCCCCAGCTGGTGGTGCATGCCGGTTGCCATGGCAATGGCCGCCAATAGCCATGTGTGTGTGTGTATATGTTGGTCTAGTCTCCGCCCTGTCCAGTCATTCAAGTGCATCCACCTGTTCCCCATCATTAGTAAGTATATTTTTATAACCCCCGGGTCCCCGTCCTGATTACCTCTCTATGTTTCGTGTCATGTCGTGTTGTATTCATAATAAATGTTGTATGTTGAACGGCTTGCGCCTGTGTCCTGCCACCGCCACTACACTCCATGACAAAAACCTATTTAGGGTACATACAATTGTGTACAAAAGTTTGCATCCCCCTGGACTCTGTATGGAAAAAGAAAAATCAAGGTTCATTTTACAGTTCAAAAAATTGTCAAAAAAGAAATAAAAAAATCTAGGAAGTTAAAATTGAAATATGGATTGCAACAAGAAAACAATCCAACACACAAGAAAAAATCAACAAAAAAATAGTTCAAAAAGAAACAAAAGAAAATAGTGAACGAATTGGGGGGTGAACATTACTGAGGGAATCCAAAACATGCAAAGAAGCTATTGACAGTTATAAAGGCAAAGAGTGGACATGCAAGTTACTCGAGATTATTTATATCACATTGAGAACGGGAGGAACAAACTCTTGAACTGATATCCTTTTGATTTTTTTTTTCATTATTAACATCTTTACATTTACTTTTCACATTTGTGGTAATGAAGGAACATCTGTGAAACCTAACACACTAAATGTCTTTAAATTGTTACTATTAATTCAATTTGTCTTCTTCATTTTGTTCTAAGGGTATGCAAACTTTTGCACTCAACTGCAATTGGACCTTAGGGACCACTGTTGTACTTTAAGCGTATGTTTACATTGTTTGTACATTGGTACCTGTACAGTATGGTTATTTTTCTGATACTGTACTGCATTCTACTAGTCTTAAGGGCAGGGGTTAAATTGAGCGATCCGGAACGGCGCTCCAGCACCCTCAGTAACTTGGAGAGTTACTGCTTTTCTGCTTTTACCTGTAGCACAGTATAGGGGCGCGCGTAGAGAAGATTGCGCACGTGTATGTCAATGCGCACAGAGCGCCCGTGCGTGCGCCCCTCGGCACTTGCACAGTAGCGGTTCCTGGCTACTGGCTTCACCGCTACTGTCTATCCGTGAAAGTAGGAGGAGTTACTCTGGAGGTTATCGGGTGGTGACTTGATAGGCACGAGTAGTAAAACACGACACAAAATAAATGTTTTTTTAAATGAAACCATGCGTATTTCATTTGATGTTAAAATGTGCGTGGCGCTGCTGCGTTTCTCTCTCATAACTAGCAAGCACGAGACACAGCGAGTTCGTAACTGCAGCGTGTGCACCCAAACACAATGCTTTAATCTTTAGTGAAAATACAGAGGAGCAAACTGTCACTTAATGGCTGCCCGCGCACCCAAACACAGCCAAGGGTGCCAATACTTTAATCGTCAGTGAAAATACAGAGAAGTACAAAGAAGAGTGAAAAGTAGACACAAGGAGTCGTGCCAAAATGTCATTCTACACTAAGCATGAGGGCACTAGGTAGGGCGTTCAGCTCCATTATGCTATACCCTCTGAAGGGTGCAAACAAAGTGAATAGGAAGCCATTTGGAATTTGCCCTAACTAAAAGATTGCGGAGAAGATCACGGGTAAGAAATGTAAATCAAGCTAAATAGTGATAAGAAAACGTTACTGTGGGTATATGAATAAAAATGAAGCTGAAACATTAAATTGCTGTTTAAATCTGTGATGTTTCCTCTTCAATCCACCAGAAAAAGACACTTTAGAAAAGAGAAAGAAACTTTGGCAGACAGTCACTACACTACTGAAGATTTTTGTGCTGGTAGTGAAGTGACTCCAGGCAGAGACATTAATCAGGACCATTCTGTGCGATAAAATTTGACCAATCAATGGTCTGCACTGTTTTTAGCTCCACTCATATGTCCTGGCTCAGCTCGCTAGTACCTGGGCAAGACGAGTAACCAAATTTAGCACAGGTACCTAGATACGGCATGGCTCGTTTGGCGGTGGAAATAGCGACAACGTGGAGGATTATGGGTAATTTCCCGAGCTGAGCCGTGCCGCACCATACAGTGGAAAAAGGCCAATAGTGGATGAATTCAAATCACTGTCAAGAGTTCCACCACCTTCCAAGTTCCACTTTAATCCCCGCTTAAGGGTGAGTCAGACTCTGATAAATACATCTGAAATTATGTCGGAGAGAGGAAGCATTGGTTCACAGCTGCTCCTATCTTGGATAGGATCTTCACACTTTAACTCTGCAAGTGTGGAGTGTAATATTCCAGAAACACCCTCTCCTTTACTTCTAAGCAGTAGATAACTTTGTATGACACAAAAGGATATTCCATTGTATTTCCAATAACCTGGGTTCATCATATGCATCCTGTGATCTCCCACAAGCCTGCTGCGCTACAGGGGGCAGTGCTGTGCTAACGTTCACTCTGCACACTCTTACGCTCAGCACGGCTCCACTTTATCCTTAAATGAATTATGCTGTCAGAGCTCTAGCCAGATGTTTAGCTCCATGTATTTTTGAGGCTTTGTTATCTTTCCTGCATTGTAACTAATTCATACTCCATGGGCATTCTTTCCTTTTTTTCTAACATCTTAACAGACTGCACAGTAAAGTCTGCAAAGTTAATATGGCCGCTTGCTGACACGCTGCTCCAGAAACCATAAAACTTGTGGCCTTGGGTATATATGTAGAAATAAAATGCAGCGTGATCTTGCCAGTGTTATCTTTATATACAGTATATACATGTGTCCATGAGTATGTACATATTCTCAGATTTTATAGAACTGAAGTAAGGAAAGCTACGAACAGTAATACCCAGCCTTCATCCTAGCCATATGTGACGTTTCCTATGAGTTGACTCTATAGTTAAGGAAAGAAAATGGTTTATAGTTTGATGGATGGCATGTGTGTGTCCCTCTTTATAGAAGTTGTTAGCCTTGACAAGAATAATATGGTGACCATCTCTTAAAAGAAAACTGACAGAGGCACAGACAAAAGTAAAGCACTTATTAAGTCTTGGCAAGGTTGCATTGCAAAAGTTTTATACGCTTCTTTGTGGCTGAAAGTCATTTCAATGACAATTTACAACTACTAGCCTGAAACTTTTTCGCTCAAGACAATTATAAATAGCACAATTGTGGGTGATCTGGCAACATGGGCCATAAGGGAGAATTGTTGAGGTGAAAAAATGCCTAATTAGTCTGCAGAAACTAATACTGAACCGAACATAGCTTGCTTATGCCAACTGATCATCAAAGCACAGAAAAAGATAATCATAGAAAATTAACCTTACCTTATAACATGTTTATAATCCATTAATAGATGAGGTGTTAATCAATTATTAAAACCTGGTTCCAAACCATGTGTACACCATTAGTAAAAAAAAAAAAAAAAAGAGTAGTAACCCATATGCAAACAAAATGACAGAATATGGAGTTTTAATAATGGCCTCATTTTTGGAAAGTATTCATAAGCCATTATTAGATAGTGTTAAGCATTTGTTCATGCCTACAACCTGGTTATACTTTTGGTTTCTTAAAAAAATCACTCATTTGATTGGATTGGTAAAATTTATTTTCCAGTTTGGTCATTTTTCATAAATTAAATGCACCAATTAACCAGTTTCAGCTTCCAGGGTTTATTATGATCTAACACTAACATGTCTAATATCTAACATTTAATAACATGAATAAGGGATAAATAGTGTTCATGCTGGATAAATCTCCAAATAATTACTTTTGTAAATGTTTAGCACATGACTGATATGAATCCTTATTAACACTGTAGCAAAGGTTTTATGGATGATTACGTTAACAGAATCAAGTAACTTATACACCTACTAATGTCTTTAGTTATAAAGGTGTTTAATTAGGAGTTACTAATACAAAGGGTTTGCAACCAGGTCCTTTAGCTTTTAGCTCTGCTAATGCTAAAGGTACCCTCAACACCCGTGTCCATTTCTTTTCCACTACAGTGTTGCACAACAAACCTTTCTAAGGCCACTTTTGCATCCTTCCTCGTCTGGTTCCTTTTTTTTTTCTTGCATTGTTTTGCAACACTAATGTGTATATAGTGTATATATATATATATTTTTTTTAAATCTGTTTGTGCTTGCCACTTTTCCAGAAGCTAGTTATTCCACAAACTTTTAGCTGACCACTGATGCTGGTCTATGAAGTAATTAGTTTGAAACAAAGCTGAATGAAGCATCTGCTATCGTGCCAATTTTAGATTTAACGCAGGACCCAGTCGACATTCCGTACACTTGTAACTACATACCTTTCCTGTTAGTTTTACTGTAGTTACTGAATAATTTATAGTACTTACTGAATAATTTGATTTAAGATGAATAACTGAATAATAAGCTGGGATTTTAAATGGGTAATCCTGAGGTAAAATAAGAGTTTTGTATATGTTAATAAATAATTTGGTAACAATCTATTTCAGGGTGGGTCTCACAGGGCTACATGACACCTACATAAGTGTTCGTAGGGCTACACGACACCTACATAAGCTCTTCATGACACCTGACATAAACCTACATTTATAAAGGCTCATTCCAACAGGCATCAGTGGTCATAAAGAATGTTATTGAAAACTATAATGTCAAATTGATCGAACACCTGAATCAAGTGACAGACTTTTATTGACGTAAGGCTGTGTTATGACACTTTTCGGACTGATTAACGTTCAAACGTCATGACAAATGCAGCTCAGTGTCATAACATAACAAAAATACATTTCACTTGACTCAGGTGTTATGTCAACTTGACAGCAGTCTTTATGGCAGTTGACGCCTGTTGGAATAAGCCTTTATAAATGTTATGTTGGTTTATATCAGTTGTCATGAAGGGCTTATGTAGGTGTCATGTAGCTCTATGAACACAGTCCTGTATGTGTGTGTGTGTGTGTGGATTCAGTGTAGGATAATGCCCTTTATTTCAAAGTGCATTGTGGATAGTATTTTTATTACAAATTCATTGTTCCAAAGAACATCATGTCCTTATTCTGACAAGAAAATTTCTTAACGCCACCAATGGGTGAGATTTTGAGATATTTGCCATGCTGCAAAAAGCAATTTTAGGGCATGCGAGTTGAAATGAGTGTCCTCATTTTTACAAAGTGCATTTCGTGAAGCCCCTGTGGAGTAGTCGCACTGTACACATAATGAATGTGAGTGTTCTATTGAGGACTACACAGCACAAATCACAAATGATTCTCAACAAGTAACTGTAGAGGCTTTTTAAAGAACTGCTCATCACAAGTTCGTCAGCATATTACTTTGGAATATCGCCATGAACATTGGCAAGAACAGTGCAACAAGCCTGATAGGTTACTGAATACACCCCCCAAAATGTTTCTTATTTTCTCTAATGTGTGTTGTGCTGCAGGATTGTAGGTGGTAACTACAATATCATTAGCTGTAATGTGATTATGAGAATCGCATTATTTGGGCAACTGTGTCCTCTGCACACATGCCTGAGTGATGCCTTTCTTCTGTAGGAAGCACTTCATTTCTAGCAAAGCGCAGTCGCATCGTTAAGCCAAACTTGGCCTCTAAGTTCATTCATTGTCGAATCATACGACTTCCTTAATCAAATTTAAATCTTCAGTTTTTAGCCAATAATAGAATCCTGGGCGCTAATCTCATTGGCGCAAATAAATCACCTTCAAACCAAGGCTTGGGTTGCCATAGAAATGGGATTATTCGATATCACCGAAGGCTGAGTTTCCAAGCAGACCCTGTAGGCCTCAATTTTGTTAGCAGATAAATAAATAAACGCAAGGGGGGCTTTGCTGGAAAAAGGAACATATTGCTGAACAGCTGGTGCCAGTGAGCAGAATCTTAAAAGCATGTAACTGCTTTGTAGTAAAAAAAAAAAACAGGCAAATATTCATCTCTTCCTTTAACTCCGTCTTTGACAAATGCAAATATACACAGCCTAAACATCAAGTTGACAAAGCCACCCGGCAGTTAGCATGAGCCAGGATGTAGTCTTGTCTTGGAACGGTGCTCACCGTAAAGTAAAGACAACGCGCACAATGTTAGCATTTCATTCTGATGAACTCACCTGTGAATAAGTGATTTAGAGCAACGAATTGCATTTCAGGAAGCTTTGCTGGGTGCTAGCATGCTGCCGTAGCAGGGGAGGCTGTTTACTTGTATTCAGAGGCGTAGCTACTGGACAGACAGCTACCGGAAAGGCTGATGGCTTGTCCATAGAAATTACAAACCTCGGATGGGCAATGTACAGTGACATCTCAGGAAACTCATGTCAAAATTAAAAGGCTTTAACTATTAGTAAGTCAAAAGAGAAAAAGGAAACAGGAAGAGCAGGAAAAGAGGAAGCAGGACAAGGGTAAGGGGTGGAGATTAGGATGACTTAATTAAGTGCGACAAAAGTATTGTGTCATTAGCTCAACTTAATTATTGCCAACCCAGCATATAGAGGAATTGGGGTTCGATTTGGAGCACAACATTAATGATTTAGCTTTCTTGCTAGAATTTGTTATTTTGCCAGCAATTACCCAAATAACTCGGCTCTTTACAGTATGTACAGCTAAAATGTTGAGCCTACATAATGTAGCGATGGTTTAGACAAGTTAGAGAGGCATCTAACCCGAAATCCCCATGGTCTCTACAATCGCCTCAGCTTGAATTGGATTTGGAAAAGTGTCGCTCGACAAGACATGCCAAAGTGGCTAACCACAAATGGAAGCTTGTCATTTCCATGCTGCTATGTCATGGCGATTCACTTTTGTTATTAGCAGCATTAACATTTCTAACTATTCCCAGAATTACACTCATGTTGTAAATGAACGCTTTTAGGGCATTTGGAAAATGAGTGAAGGATAATCGAATGATGGTGGTCACCTTCTTTCACAAAGCTCTAAGATATCCCTCAGCTACATGCGTTATCGCCCCGTGAGGAACACAAGGTTGGAGTTTTTGTTTAATCAAGTTAATAATCTTGCCAAAAACCTCCCACAAAAACAACATCCCCATCCCTTCAGGAAAGGTTTCAGTGGTGACTAAAATGATTTTTCATTCAGCAAGGTATGGTTGAGCAATCATGGCATAATTATGCAAAAAAACAGACAGGTGATAATTGGCACCTGTTCACTTTTGTGTTAGCGGCTGCTGCGTTGAATTTGGAGGTGTAATCATGGCTGCAGGACTGAAAGTGAAGTGGTTCATCAAGTAAGTCTGAATAGCGCGTCTCTCCTCGAGAAACAGTAGAGAAAAGAAGGCAGCCTGGGTACAGCTGAAGAAACGGCTTGGCACTGACAATGGAGGTTAGTTATGACCCTGTATAAACAGTAATTAAGAGATGACGTCTGAAGATGACTGACGGGCTCAACCACTGTTTTGCTCCCAGTAGGCTGTATTTGCTGGGAATTTGTCAGTGAGCTTCTAGACGTGGCCTATTCTGTACAATGACAAGTGTGGGACAATGAATATGATGGTGCTATTTTTCTTGCTTAAAAGATGACTGGGTTTCAGACACCAAAATGCTTTCACATGAGTGCGTTTCTCAGTTGTGTGGGTGGTTGGTGCCTTCTAATTATCTGAAATGTGATGCGATGAGCCTGTCTCTATGAGAAAAGAGCAAGAGGAAATGTAGTAACAACTCATGTTATGTAGTAACAACTGTAGGATACCAAAGATTAATGCATTTGCAGAGGTATGCCATAGAGCATAAATAAAAATGTGAATATAGGTGCAGCAGGTAGTGTTGGTGTATCACAGGATTTGATCCTGAGCTCTGATTACTATCTGTGTGGAGTTTCATATGTTCTTTCCATGTCTGCATGGGTTTCCTCTGGGTACTCCAATTTCCTCTCACCTCCCAAAAACATGCCCATTGCTTACAGACAGTAAATGAATGAATACACATTCTGTACATAAACTTGTAATGTGTAGATCCCTCAATATCAATCCTTCAGGATAAATGGCTATGGAGAAATGTATTACATAATAAGATGTTAATAGGTTTATAGGTTTACAGGTTTATATTTAATATATTTAATAACACTTATTCAGCCTTCTTAGCAAGCCACAGACCATGTTTTGCAGCAAAAAGGGCCTTCTTCATGCACCACATAAATTACTCATTTTTTATAGTGTTTCCGTGATATCATGTGCACCGTTCAACCTAAAATGACATTTTCCGAGACCCGTTTAACTATTACAGCGTCAAGAGCTTTTGAAGCGGAGCATTAAATAATTCACTGAGCTATTAATGCAAGTGCCTTTGTTTCAAACGGTGATGCAGCTCAAAATTATTCATCTTTATTCTAGTAAGCATCAATGTACTGTAAAGAAAAAAATGGAAATAAATAACTAACTAGCCCTAAAAAGGTGCACCAAAAGTAGTTCTGGGTATGTGACACCGTTTAGCATGCGAGTTTTGGCATTGTGTTTACGTGTATCCGCCCATATATGGATGTAATTAGCTAAATGAAACCTAATGTTTTGGAGCTTGCTGTGTTTCCTCCCAAGTCGTCACTGGAGACTCTTTTTCCATTAACACGTTGGTAACACTTTATGCTAATCCAACATTTGGGACTCTATAAATGGCATAATAAGCAATTATGAATCATCAGTGAATGAGGGCCAAGCCTTGCTTGTAGCTAACAACCATTAATTAAAATGAATGTGATATTTGGGCTATGCTGAGATGAAAGATCAATAAAGATAATGTTCTCTGCTGTAATCGATAAAACGCAAAGGTTGGAGCTACCATAATTTCCCGTGTATGTGACAGAAGTGAGGTCATATAAAAAGTGGTTATTAGAAGAATATTTATTCCCAAATAGTATTTCAGATGGGGGGAAAAATTAAAAAGAGAAAAAAGTCTCAGAATGCTTCAGCAGCTGTGAAGCTTGCTTGGAAGTGGACGTTTATATCAAAATGTCGACCTAGACTAGACACTAAGCCTTTAAAACACCTTTTTAACATAAGTAGGCCATGATCCTTTATGCACTTGAATATTATATAATGAAGAATAGAGCAGTGACAACATACATCATGCTTTACCTTGATAAGGAAATCTGAAATAGTTTTACTATTGTCATTATGCTAAACCAGTATAGATAACGATTTCACAAAAACCTTTAGGTGTGGAACGTTGCTTGAAATATTGATGTGTTCAAATGGGGTCAAGTTTACCATGTTTGAGATGACGTTTTCTGATAGCTCGATGTTTACGAGTTGTGATGCAATGTTGCAATGTCACGCAATGTTTGTTTCTCAATATGGTGGAGCCCATGGAAGTTGGGTTTGCTGTCAATGCACAGTGTAATTTTAGTCATATGGAGTCTTTTCTTAGTAATTTACCAATACACTTTAGGGCAACAAAAACAAAGGCCAAGCAAAAAATGCATGAGTATGTAGTATATGTAATAAAACCCAATTGAGGACATCTGATATCACATTAGCCACAATTTGACTGGACAAAAGTTTTCCACTGCTGACCACCTGTGTCATTTTGACACATCCGTATGTAAAAGGCTGCCTGCAACTTTACCACAAAGACTTCACTATTTGAAAAAAATCTAAAAGAAAAGCTATTCCATATTAACTTATGTTGCATGTTGCTTCAGTCCTTACTTGTTTGTTAACTTTTTATTCATTACTAAATTAAAAGTACTAAATTTCATGCATTGTTTTGCTTGGCCCATTTGTTTTGCCCCAGAGTGTAGATATGAGGGAAATGTTGATATTCCCGACAGTTTTGTCTCACTCTTAGTGTCATTTTGCCTTTACATTGTTCTTATAAAAGACATGCGAGTTAGCTAATTGGTTAGCTTCAGTTATATGCTTTAAACGCTTGAACGGCGAGCGTATGGTGCGCATGTTTGGCTTCTCATGTCGAAAGCATGGAGTCACGAGTTCCATTTGAATGCACCATATGATACAAGACTTTTATAGGGTACCTATATCTACTTTTTAAAAGACAAACATACCAGGTGAAAACCAGAGAAAATTGAATATCTATTGAAACCTTGGAGAATCCATTATTCTTTTATAACCATTTTATTTAATAAAATGTTGTGAGCAGGTACCATAGCAAACTGCCATACCATGATATTGAGTTATGGTTATAATTCCATAACTTTTAAACAAGAGGAATATATGGTTTAATTTTCCAAATAAATCTTCTTGATTTAGAACAGAACTGCTAAGAATGTGTGCTTTTTTTGTTCTAGCACTAACCCAATGATACACTCTCACAAAAAAAGTACCCTCAAAACTAGTATGTATCTTTTACCTGGGAAGGTGCATGTAGTGTACCTTTAAAGCTTTACTCTAAAAGCGAATTTAAGGTACAACAGTGATCCTTCAGGTCCAATTATGTACTTTAAATCATCTTTAAAGGTACACTATATTCACATTTCCAGGTAAATGATACATACTAAAGGTACAAAAGATGTACTCTTGAGGGTACCACCCCAGTGACAAGGAAATACCTTTTTTTCTGAGAGTGTATAATAACGATAGCTCATTATATTAGGTTGTCCAATAAGTTCTGGCATACATCCTAACAGGGAATTTGTCCTGACAAAATGTCTATGGCGTAATATTTATCTACCTTTTCGTAGAACTTATTTTTTCCTTAAGGATCTGCTGGAAATTTTGTGCTTCAGACTGAAATACACCCTAAAACAAACCAATCTGCATGAAAGGGTGAAAATCTTGCCAAACTGGTGAGTCAGAAACTTGGCCGGGAAGTTGTGCTGCATCCGCCATACAGCTTTGACCTTGCACTTTTGCATTATCACCTATTATACTCTCTTCAGAATCACCTAAATGTAGTTACCTTAATTATTAAGGATGAATTATTTGTCATATTTATGTATTTAATAATGGCATTCCTTAGTTTTTTGAGTGTATTTACAGCCCAAAAAATGTATGTGCTGAAGCTCGAGGCGATATCACGCAAGAAATTTAACTCAAATCTGAATACGGCCCTAAATTTGTATAACAGTTGTGTGGGTCTGATGGTGCCGAGACTTGCTTGCTTTTTAGTGTATTGCTCCAATGTTGGAAAGTTAGATAAGACTCCATAGAAACAGCTTTGGTAAGACATTCTCTCCTGTCTGTCTCATCCTAAGACCTTTATTGTTGGAGTGTAACAGTTGTATTTTGAATTTGTGTTTGTCACGCGCACGCTGGCTCGTGTTGCGGTGCGCGTGACCAAGTGTGGCGGTTGCTACGGCGACAAGCGCCACGCGCTCTTTGTTGATGTTTTGTGTTTACCTGTCTCGCAATGTGATTGTTCCCACCTGCGTGTCATTTGTCATTTTTAATCAGTAAGTATTTAAGAAGCCCTCCTGTTCCTGTCCAGTTTGTTCCTGATTGTTTAATGTCTGTAGTTCGTGGTTCTTCTGTATAATAAATGTTCAGAGTTAACACGGCTTGCACCTGTGTCCTGCCTTCTGCGCTACACAACGTGACAGAGTTATATAGTTGCATATTTTAAACGTTTGTTGATGGAATTCAACAACTGCCCTGTGTTTTGAGTTAATGGTTTGTTTTTGTTTTTTTTCAGTACAGGGAAACGTGTTAGAATTATACTCCATAGTAATTGCACATACGCTACATATGCAGTGGATAGAGATTAACTTGATAAACGCTGGCGTATTCCTTTAACTGCTGAGCTACCACTGTCCTGTATTGTCATTGTAAAGTTCATTGCATATGCTATGTATATCATAAGCATTGACTTTAACATTCGATGCACAAAGGACACAGGGGTGCATTCGGTCGTTGTTCTGCAGCCATTCCTTTCCTGTGACACTCTTGGCACTGTACTGGACTACATAACAATATAGTGTTGGCATTGAAAAATATAGTTATAGTGCACAGGTGGCAAACTTCCAGAAATTAAACTGCGATACTCCAGCTGATAAAAAAAAGGAGAGCAGGCTGCCAAAGATCAACATTTACCGTGAAATCTGTTGTGATTAATTGCTATATCATTTTGTGGTTAAGTATCAGGCCTTGATCATGAATAACGCCTTAATAAGGTGCAGGAAGGAGTTTAAATGTGTGTTATTAATCACATTAGCATTCACGAAGGAACTCCAGTCTTGCAGCATCTTTCAGGATTAAATATTGGGTATATAAACATGTCACTGAAGCATAGTTGGGCGATTAGCTCTGGGCTACATTCCTACACAGCACAGAACTACCCATATAGGATGGCTTGTGTAATTTGCGTCATGATTACTAAACTGAGTGAGAAATACGGCCTTTGTTATGGAGATGATAAGACCTATACTGGAAAATGGTAGCATTGCTTGATAGTTCTGAACATATTTTTGGGATCCACGAGTTGATCTTCATCATTTCTACATTTGAGGGGTTTTATTCATATTTATAAAAGGAGTTGTGCAACACGTACAAATTTGCATGTAATTTAGCTCCAAAAACCATGCTGAGCTGAGTGAACACAGAATCCACTAGTTGGAACATAAGAGCATCTCTGACAGTGGAATATGCGCAAAGCAATGTTAATCTAAAATCTTGAACTATAGACAAAACACAATTTCTCTATTAAATAAACATTTTTTCTGTATATTGCATGCACTAGGCTACATTGTGCAGTCCATTTGTGATTACTGTGTAAAATACAATCCTTTTTTAAATTTTGATTTAAAGAAGTTAACCTGGTATGCACCTGTCTGCTAATAAAACTACATTATAATAAAACATTTTGTCGCTCAAAAATGTCCAGATGGAGCAGAAACATGTGATTTACGGTCCAGTACATCATCGTTTATTGGAAAAAAAAATTCGTACCCCGTTTTTATCTATAGACCAACCTGCACTTCAGTCAAGCGTAATAACTTTTTATTTCCCCTTTTCGATATGTAAGTGTGTGTGTGTGTGTGTGTGTCCCGGATTTTTGGCTTTTGACTTCATGTTTTTATGCACATTTTCAAAAGTTTCATAAAAGATCTGGATGAAAAACCTTTAATAGACTATAGTAATAATAAAATATTAAGGTAACAAATAGATTGGGCAATGCCATTTTTTTCCCCCAGTTATCCAGACATAATGGATTACATAATGGATTAGAAAACGTTGCCCGAATTAAGGTGGCCGAAGAGTGAGAGATTGACAGAGGGAGAGAGTGAGGGAGGGAGAGAGAGTGAGGGAGAGAGGGAGAGAGTGAGGGAGAGAGAAAGTGTGTGAGAGAGAGTGAGGGAGAGAGGGAGAGAGTGAGGGAGAGAGAAAGTGTGAGAGAGAGAGTGAGGGAGAGAGTGAGGGAGAGAGAAAGTGAGAGAGAGAGTGAGGGAGGGAGAGAGTGAGGGAGGGAGAAAGTGTGAGAGAGAGAGTGAGGGAGAGAGTGAGGGAGAGAGAAAGTGTGAGAGAGAGAGTGAGGGAGAGAGAAAGTGAGAGAGAGAGTGAGGCAGAGAGTGAGGGAGGGAGAGAGTGAGGGAGAGAGAAAGTGTGAGAGAGAGAGTGAGGGAGAGAGTGAGGGAGGGAGAAAGTATGAGAGAGAGAGTGAGGGAGAGAGTGAGGGAGAGAGAGTGAAAGTGAGGGAGAGAGTGAGAGAGAGTGAAAGTGAGGGAGAGAGGGAGAGAGAGTGAAAGTGAGGGAGAGAGTGAGGGAGAGAGGGAGAGAGAGTGAGGGAGAGAGAGTGAGGGAGAGAGTGAGGGAGAGAGGGAGAGAGAGTGAGGGAGAGAGGGAGAGAGAAAGTGAGAGAGAGAGAGTGAGAGAGAGGAGAAGGAAAAGAAGAAGAAGAAGAAGAAGAAGAAGAAGGTCGGTAACTTGAGGCACGACTTTCTGATTCGTGACGTTCGTTTTCAGCTGCCTGCAACGCCGCGCGCTTATAACTGAGGTGAAACGTTGAAATCGCAGAAATGCTCAAATCGTTCGGATTCCTTATGAGCGACGGCGGATCGATCACGCCCCCGGTTCTTTGCCTGATGCATATTTGACGCTGGGTGGAGGGAGAGGAGGCGTCATTCCGACAATCCGAGCTCGTGGAGACACGCTCGCTGTCTTCGCTTCTCCTCCTCCTCCTTCCTTCTTCTCGGGAAGAAGATCGGGAGGCACGAATAAGACTGGCACCGTTCTTTCACCGGGATGTAGCACTTGATGCAACGTGCCACAGCGAAGTGCGGTCCGCGCCAACAGAAGCTTTTCAAGTCCCGTTGGGCTTTTTTTTTTTTTTTTTTTAACCGTGAGCGATTCTTGACGGGTCGCCTCTGTGCTAGTATTTTAGTTTTTTTTATTCATTTTCTTTCTACATTAAGTATTTCATGCAGTGCGTTTGATAGGATTACGCAGGTACATCATTCATTCGGTAACCCGTTTCTATGCGTCAGAGTGACAGCGGCGCTGTCGGGATTCAGCTCAGTGCAACAACCGCGCGCCTTTCAGCTTTTATTGGATGCACGTTTCTGGTTCTCTGGTTCTCGGACAAACCGTCGTGAAAAGGTATCGAGGCTTGTTTCATCTTTTTCTCTTTTCTTTTTGGTATCCGAGGAGACCTGGGAGAATGGTAAACTGAACAAGCAACAAGCGACGCCGTGCGATGCTGGGCTGCTGGCGCGCGCATTCCGCGTGAGCGACGCCTCCGCCTCCGTTTGCGCGCCGTTCCGCCGAAATTCTTTCTTTTTTTTTCTTTCTTTTTTTTTTTTTTTAAAAACAACAACGACAAACAACCCGTTCTTCCGAAATGGAAATGGTTCTCACTCCGACGCCTTTCAACTTTGCTCGCACAAAAGTCGTTTGAGAAGTGCGTTTTGTTTGCTTGTTTTGTTTGTTCCCTCCCTCAAACCCAAGCTGCGAGGGAGATCATGAACGGGCGCGAGCCGCACCGTTACCATCCCTGGAAGATGTTGTGGGTGATGAGCGCTCTGGCGGACCTGGCGCTGTCTCAGGAGACCTTCGCGCCGCACTCGATACGGCTCGAGGGGGACCTGACCCTGGGCGGCCTCTTCCCGGTGCACACGCGCGGCGTCGCCGGGGAGCCGTGCGGCGACGTCAAGAAGGAGAACGGCATCCACCGGCTCGAGGCCATGCTCTACGCGCTGGACCAGATCAACAGCGACGACGAGCTGCTGCCCAACATCACGCTGGGCGCGCGTGTGCTGGACACGTGCTCGCGCGACACGTACGCGCTCGAGCAGTCACTGACGTTCGTGCAGGCCCTCGTGGAGAAGGACACGTCGGACGTCAGGTGCACGAACGGCGAGCCGCCGGTGTTCGTCAAGGCCGAGAAAGTGGTCGGGGTCATCGGGGCCTCGGCGAGCTCCGTGTCCATCATGGTGGCCAACATACTGCGCCTGTTCCAGGTAAAGCGCGCGCCGCCTCGGTGTGTAGGCCGGCTGGTCATGCACGTGTCCCAGAGTCCCAAGAGTTGACCACAGTACACAGTCTAGATGTACTGTCACATCTGCAACCTACCACACACACTAACTATACATTCTTCATTGCATGGCTGATATGCTAACACCTGTGGTCCTGCATGGCTGAAGTCCAGCACAGTTTGCTAATCACACACGCACCTGCTGAACCTGATGAGTTGATGAGTGGGCTTGTGCAGGAAATTCACCAAACAGTGCTGATCTGCGGCCACCCGGGCATTGTGTAGGCATTGCGTAATTGCAATATGCAGGGCAGTCAGTGCTGCGACGAATAAGACGTCGTTGCCCCTGTTTGAGACGTGACAGTTGGCATTCATATCCAGTCGCGTTCCTAATGCGATGTGACCGAGCTGCTCCGCGCCAATCGATCGCGCACCGAGCGCTCGCGCCTGCAGGGAAGGGTTTGTTTTGTTGTTGCACGAGCGCGCGGTGTGGTGCTGAAAGAACAGCTCCGGCTTCATTACATACTCCGCGCGCGCCTCTCTACATCCACTAACTGTAGTAGTGTGTGGCCGCTTACTATTTGACATACTACACTCTTATAGAGAGAGAGAAAGAAAAAAAAACTTGAGTTCCTCAAGTGCTCTTTGACTTATATATATTTTGCTAAAAGTGCATTCAGTACCATAGTACACTCTTCTTAGAAAACGAAGATTCCATCTAGCACCTTAAAGGGTTATTCCGGTTGTCCCTCTAGCGGAACCCGTAGAGATTCTATGTAGAACCCTATAACAGAGGGTTTCCCTTTAGAAAGCGTTTAGAAAGCTAGAGCCATTGACCATGCAAAGAGCCCTTGAGGAGATATTTTTTTCTAATTTTGTGCGGTTTGGGACGTATCCATGGAGCTCCATGGTGCAGTCATGTGTTATTGGAATTTGTTTTGAATTTTCTTTTGTGATTAGTTGCCGAGTTGTGACGTGTCATAAATAAAAGGGTGGGGGGGAAAGCAACAGCTTTAAGTATCTCAGCATTTAAGGTATTTCTTGTAAAACCAAAGAATTCTAGCATCACTTAATTAGCAAAGTTTATTCATGAGTATTTACTACAATAGTATGCATATTAGTTTAAAATTAGGTTGTTTATTATAGGTTAGGAAGCGACATTTGCTGTTAGGGTTAACGTAACACGTGGTTTATTAATTAGCTAACATCAGTGTCCACTCCACGTCCAAAACTGCTCCCTATTCATTATATAACGCACTATTATTTGGAATTTTGCCATTTTGTAGCCTTGTCCACTCATGATATCCCACAATGTGCTGCATTAGCCTAGTGTATAAATAATGTACCCTAGCAGGTACAGACAACCCATATTTCACTTTAATATTTGTAGGGAACAGGGTGTAGGGCACCATTTCAGATACAGGGAATGTTTGCTTTATTTCCGGCTTCAAGCACTTATGCGCGCCATGTCGTAAAATGACAAACTTCACACCCGGAAGTAGGCCATTAGAGTTTATGTGGGAGCTAGTGTCTGTACGCCAGTATACACGCTCACATTTAGCATCAGCAGTAATTGTTGCCTGTTGCTTTTTCTACAGGCTTTGCTCAGTCGTATGGCACAAATAAAATGGCAATTCCCCTATCTAGTTTCCTGTAATGATGCAAGTGGATTATCCAGCTTTATCTGTGCTCTACATCAGAGATAAATATAACTAATGATGTCCCACTGGTCCAGTCAGAAGCTGCAATGCTGTGTCTATTGCACAGTTTGCCAATGAAAGGACCACCCCTCCATTTCTCTCCCTTTCTCTCTCTCTCTCTCTCTCTCTCTCTCTCTCTCTCTCTCTCTCTCGCTCTCTCTTTCTCTCTGTTTGGAATGCTAAAAGCCTCTTTGCCCTTATCTTTAGTCCTCCTGCACTGGTGGATTCACTCCCCGTGCTTTCTTAGAGTTGCATGTCACCCCAATCGTATCTGGGGATAAACGCAGTGAGAGGCCACTTCCTATTTTAAGGGTTTGCATAAGATTGCATTAGCATTTCTCAGCAACTGGAAGGAAGGCGCTGTATCAGTTAGCTGTGTGTTAAAGTCTGCACATTTTGGTGTGCTAAAAGGGAGATGTGGTAAAAACGGAAGGTCCATCTCTACGGATTATCAGTTTATCGCTTGCAGGGATATTTTTTTTATTGTGTGGTGAATACTAACATTTGTGTTTCACGATTTGATTTTCCATTTCTGTGACAGGATCAGTACTATATTCCATGATTTTTGTGATTGTCCAGGGTTGATTACTTTCTTTGAACCTCTGGACAAGGTTCTCATATGTGTTTTGGGTTTCTGATTATACATATTTTATTCATTTTTGACTGCAG
This sequence comes from Olivaichthys viedmensis, assembly GCA_028565825.1. Taxonomy (NCBI): domain Eukaryota; kingdom Metazoa; phylum Chordata; class Actinopteri; order Siluriformes; family Diplomystidae; genus Olivaichthys; species Olivaichthys viedmensis. The sequence continues at coordinate 13,349,988 of JAOUQW010000001.1, forward strand.
GTCTTCCCAGGCTCAGTGGCCTAAATGCACTTTGGCAGATTTTCTACTTGGCCAAGCAAAGCTTGCTGTTTGGACATTTTACAGGTTAAAGTCTGAAGAGCTGAACATAAGCATTTTGAACATTTTGGTCCAAGCTGAGGCAACTTTGTGTTTTTTTTGTGTGTTTTTTATCAAGCTAGAAATATGCCTGTTTTTGAGAACCTGTGGTGTAGATGGAAGTTTTATATCCAACAATGATGCAGGAGATTTTTTGATTTACTGGTAAAACCTTATTGCTTACAGTAATTTCCCAAATAAGGGTTAAACACATGTTTTTTTTTAAGTATCTCTTTCTCTTGCCCTCTGTCTCTGTCAGGAGACTCATCTTTTTAGGAGCATCTTGCTAACATTGAATAAGCTATCATGGTGGTCAAGAAAAGGATACCTATCTGCCAGAAAGGCTTTTGAAATTTGTAAAATTTTACACAGTAACACTACAGCAATGGAAGTAGATAAAATATATCACAGTAGAAGTAAGTTAAAAACTGTAGACTGAAATTGTAGCATAGCTAACTGTTATATTGCCTTAACAGACTTAGCACACTTAGCCAGCTGGTTAACACTGGCTAACTTGACAGGATATATGGGAGGGTTTTAAACCAAAAATTGTTTACACAATTACAATTTAATTACAATTAAAACAACAATTCAGTCATCGATCTCAAGCCAGCAGTCAAATTCCCTTCTGTTAGCTAGTTAGACTGGTTGCTAATATTATTTGCCAGCCTATGTAGCCAACTGTGTCACACAGAATAACTAACGGTTAAAAAAATTTGACAGTTTTTTCAGAAACAGGGAAAGAGACTGACAGACCAAACTGCCTCAGACGACAAATACATATTTTCTTACAAAATAACCTGTTTACCAAATGGAAATATGGATGAATCATGGTTATAATCCACTTAACAACTTTTTTCACCTCAGTTTATCCACCTGTTGTTTTCTTCCTGTCTGTTTCTAATGAGTGCAGTTTTTTTCTTGACTTTTTGTTAAGTGACAAAAAATAAATCCTGCCACAAAACCGTAAACAATTAAAATAAATTTAAGCCCTTTTTTTGGAGTGCAGTGCAGTGTTTAGAAATGAAACAGCTGAGAAAGGGTTGAAGATTAAGATTTTATTTATTTTTTAATAGAAAGGGCAGGCAGGAAAGGGTTAAGTCTTTGCTGCTGAAGATTTATTTCACAGGTAAAAAGGTCATCCTTTGGCTGCCAGTATATTTCTGTTATAAGCTGCATTTCAGGAAAGAGATTCTCTAAATCCGGCTTTACTAAGATTCCTACCCAGGGCTTCTGCATTTTTTCATCCGGACCCGGAACAGTGCAATTGTCACGATTTCAGTGCGCGGAAGTGCGGACACAAGCGCGAAGCCGCTTTGAATAAACAACATCTTTATTTGATAGCACAGACTGGATCTAAGCATAAGCTGTGCACGCCGGGACAGGCGTGGTAACACACAAACAACAGGATACAACACAGGACAGACACAGGCGGGTATTTGAACACTTAGTAATCACTCACAAATGACATGCAGCTGGGGACAATCACATCACGGGACAAAGACAGGGAAACAAAACATAAACAAGGGCGCGTGGCCGCACACGTGGCTGCCGTCGCCATGGCTTCCGCCACGCTATGTCCCGCGCACAGCCGTGCACGAGACAGCAATTAGCAAGTCACTCTCTTTAAGCAACTGATTGCGTTTCTCTCTTGCATTGTCAATTGTTTGGATAACAAGCATTTTACTGTATGTCAAACTTGTTATTGTATGTAGACACATTTATTGATGCTGATGCATAACGGACATTTTGGTTTTAGCACTTAACATGGAGCGTTAATGAATTAGACAACATTACCGAGAATATTGACAACACATATACTTTGTTATGAGATCTGGTAAAATATTGATTTAGCAGTAAAGTCTATTGCTATGTTTATGAAGCATGTGATATATGAAAATGAAAATGGATACTTGTCACCCATGTTCACTCAGTCGATAATTAGCAAGACAGAAACAGACAAAAGGATGACTTGGGTCAGTGTTGCAATGCAATCTGAAAACTAAACTCAGGCTGTAATTACTCAAAGTTATAAACCAGAGCTACACTGTCATTTAGAAAACTTTCAACCCACAATTCCATTAAACCATCAAGAAATAGGTTGTTTATGAGCATCTGGGTTGATATTTTTAGCTTTGTGCCTTTGCCTTGCCAACTGCCTGTGTGGTGTGTGGCTGTGTTTTAGTGGCTTGAGAGAGGATGACAGGGAATGTGGGAGCAAAAATCATTTGCCTCCATTTCTGAGAGATAACCCACATTTCAGTTTCACCTCTAGAACTTTGTTCAGACATGATAAATGTATTCTGAGCTTTGGGACTTGAAGTTGTATGTATTAAACTTAAAGTAGCGTAAGAGTACTAATCTAGGATTGGTTTTGCTTCCCTTCTAGGGATTATGATTTTGTAGGAGCATTTCTAGACTGAATGTGATACCGGGACAGAGGCTGAACATTCTTTTCTCACCAATCAGGTGCAATAAATGGTCTCATTTAATTGACAATAAAACAATATTCTCAATGTATTCAATTACATTGGATTATATTCCATTACATTAGACTAGATAACAGTTGAAAGCTAACCAACCGAGTGCCTTTAATTAATAGCGGGCTAATATGAGATTTTAATAGCTATAAATATTTATTAATGCTTTGTACACAGCAGGCTAATAGTTGTACCACTCCTGGATGTCACCAAGCCCAATACCAAACAAAATCCTAGGTCGAATAATTTGGGTATGACAATGCCACTGATTCAACACCCAATTCCGTTGTACCCTCGTATTGAAGTTGTATTTGGCATTTTCTCCGTATGTTGGAGAAAACCAGTGAGCAGGATTAAACAAGCTTTAATAGGACCATTTAATTCATCCAAAAAGCTTGTTTAAAATCCCAGTGACATTTCAGATAAGCATCGGCGCCAATCGAACTCCAAGCCATGTCCTGTGCAAACAGATGCTGCTCTTTTCTATCGATTTCATACAAAAATCATCAATATCTTGCCACCAGGCAGACCTAAAATGAACAAAAACCCATGTTCCCATGATTCTCTCATAGTTTGTCAGCAACTATTGATTTCTGACGCACTTCACATATTTGCGCAGGCCTAAATGAGCCAGAGCCTAAAGCCCCGGTAAGTACAGTATATGCTAGCTATCATTCACTGTCAGGCCACCAAGATGGAACTGACAACAGCCTCAGTACACAAACGCTAAAAAATATCAGTGTGTGGTGGAACGTGCTTCTTTACATAGCCCGTGCCCATGCTTTATGAATCACACATGTAAAAACGGTAGGAGGCTATTTATTTCCGAAAACTTCTAGGGATACTTGACAGAATGGAAGTGATGTATAAATCCCAAATATGGCCGGGTATTCCTGCTGTGTGTATATACAGTTAGAAGGCCAGTTAGAGAGGACACTAGCAAGCAAAAGTAGCCAGCAGTTACCTGTGACTCAGTTAGGTAATAACTGAGCTGTTTGCTTGTTATTTGTTTATTCATTATAAATTATTTAAGATTGGAAGGCACTTATAGCATGGTATACCTTAAGTTGTGATATTGGGTTGTAGAGGTAACATACTATAAATTATTTATACCATCCCAGTTCTACCTGTATTTATACAGTGGAAAGGTGTGCCTCCAGGATCATGCTGCAAAATACAGCACAATACAAAGGCTCTATACACAAAGGACTACATAAAGTTTTTTTTTTAAGTAGAAGTGTAAGACAAGAGCGATGTACAGAACTCATTTTAAACATGAGGACCCACACATTCAACTTCAGTATGTGACACAATGCAATTTCACATAAACTTCAATATCCGTCACTGCCACAAACATTTTTTCCACTGAATATCTTTTTCTTACATATCCGATGTTGCTCCTGCAAGCTTCAGATACGTTTCCTTACAAAAACAAACCTCATACGCCATACACACTTTCATGAGTGGTGGGCAAACGCGCTGATCTTTGAGGAAATCTCCTGCCATCCCCATGCGACAAGTGCCCAAAGAGGGCTTCGGATATTGGCCTCCGGATGATGAAGAGTCCAGCTCTCCCTAAGGTCAGTTATTTTCCGATAACATTCTCTTTATCTCAGCTGCTCTTTGTCCCTGCAGCTTTGGGCCATTTTCCCCTGCTAGGAATCCCAACCTCATTTATCAACACTGGCTGCGTGTGTAGCACTAGTATGCCAAAAAAGCCAATTGCAACGTTGCCAAAGTGGGAAGTGTTATGTAATGTGGAATGCAGCCTGTTGGAGGAATTTATTTGCCATGCAGTGGGAGGGACGTGTTTAAGGTAAGAAGTCAGACATTTTATGGAAAGTAATAAGTTGGCTCGGACACATCATACCTATATATTTATTTTAGGATAACAAATTGTAACTTTAAAAAAAAAAAGTAATTCAGCTGACAGTTTTGACCCAAAATGATCTCATGAGAAACGAATTTTAACGAACAAGGGTTGGATTTTGTTCGATTCCATAAAAACAAAGTCGTAATAAAAGATACAAACGCTAATAGATGATTTGTTGACTATTTGTAGATCGTCTTAAGCTAAGTGTTACTGTATTATCTGACTACACATTACATAAAATATACTTTTGTATTAAAAGCATATTAAAATTCAGTCCAATTCCATGTTTATATGGATATTCCACTTTAGTGTGTGAACTCTGTGAAAATGAATCCATGACAATACTGATCTCAAAATCTCTGAATATAAAATGACTGAATATAAGATATGGTTTAAAATGGTCTAATCATTTTAAAAATCGCAAGGTGCGTCATTAACATCTTACATGTATATCTCTCTAGTTACAATAACTAGCACAAAATGTTTTACACAGCAGTTTTGCCATGCTTCTCCTCCCAGCTATGATGTTATGAGGACATAAGGATATTTGACATGAGGACATTTTTGCTAACTTATGCACAATGTGGCAATCAACTAATTCGCATGATCAAATCTAATGGAAAGCGATCAATATATTCTTAAAAAGAACATCATGTAATGTTAACGAGTTGACTAATGCTGTCCTCATATCTTTCTCCAGGGGGTCAAATATTCTTCAATCATCCAAAGTATTATTGTATTAAAATGTGCATTATGAAACCTGAGTATCTTTGAGATGTCTTCAGGCAGTTTTTTTCATGATGTCCCAAATAATTATGCTAATGCAGGGCTTATTTTTTATTCATATACACAACTTTCGTTTACCCAGGCTCTGTGGTGATTCCCCCAAATCCAAAGCCGAACATATAATTAGTGTGTGTAATCTAACCCAATATTTAGTGAATTGCTATTTTTAAACTCCAGAATGAGCATGAATGTCTCTTTGTGCCCTAGTTCTTTACATGTATCTTCTTAACACAGCGTTACTGCTATTGGCTTTATAAAATCCTCACTTGATGGCGTACAGCGGGGCTGCCATCCTCTAACCTGTAAAATAAGACGCTACCACTGAGCTGAAGCTGCCATAAATCATTAGAGGAGCAGTTCTTTTGGAAAGCATCACTGATATACATACCGGTAATTAATGAAATAATTCCAATCAATATGTGCTTTCAGCTTCCACCCGACCCCCTCTTTCACCCTGCTGACATTTATCATGTTAAGTGCAACCAATTAATTTGCATTGCCATTAGTTTCAACATGAGAAAGCCTAATTTGCAGGAATGATCCATCAGACACAAAATTCTCAAGACTATGATAGATTGAGCCTTGCACACTTGAGCACTATTTATTATTTAATGTGAACATGTCACATTGGCTGTAGCCTCTGCTTTACAATCACTCCCTGTATCTGTTTTATTCATTATTGTATATAATTAGTTCGTACAATACAATAAACTGAATATACTGAATTGCAAGTTTATTAGGTACACCTACCTTGTATTCACACTAATTGGTTATTTTATGAGTTATACTACCATATAGGTGCATTTTTTAGCCCATATACAATCAAGTGCAAAAGTTAGAATCCCTTTGTGATTGTTTTGAATTTTCAATTCATTTCAATTTTAGCATTTTGGAATTGTATTTTTTGTAAAAATAAAGCTACATTTTCCTTTTTTTCCCATTCAAAAACCACAGGAGATGCAAACTTTTGCCCCTAACTATATTGCTATGCCTAATTTGTTAGACACCCTCTACCCCATCCATCAAGAGAAAAATAGCAAAGGAATGGTAGGTGTATCTAAAAAGTTATCTAATGAGTGGATGTACAAGGTATGTGCATCTAATAAACTCTGTATAAAACTTTGCATCACAGTTTATTATTGATACAGTTACAGCCGTGCCCCACAGGTGCAGTGTCATTAATATTATTTGTTTTGGCTTCACCGTTTTTGTCAAGGGTGGTAAAAAAGGAAACAAAAAGTAGGCCACATGCTGCTCACCGACTTGAATAATATTTCTTTCATCACGCCAGGTGTGTGAAACTGGTCTCCAGAGGTCTTCAAATAGAGCCGCACACTGACAAAGGCCCGAGGCCGAAACAATTATGCTCTCCTCTCAAAATAAATAAGAAAAAAAGAGTAAGGTCATCAGGTCCTTCAGCTTTTCCATGGGTGAACTTTACGTAATTCTGATGATTCCACACTGACATCATTGTAAACTGGATTGTAGGGCTTTTTATTACTCCTAGTTAGAATACCATGCAGAGACACCCATTTATGTTTCTATTTTAGTAGCATCTTTATGTTGAAACCACTGCTGGAAAGCATATTAGACACATTGAGTCCATTTTAAATTGGTGAGTTCTGCAATGCATCAGGGATAGTCTTTTATTTGATCTGCGTCATGCTCTGTCCCCTAAACAAATTCCTTTTCAGCTTTTCTCCTGAATTTTGATCCCCGCTTGTAGCATGTTGAAGATAAGGGATCTGAGGTAATCGCTGGAGTGAAGCAAGTTAGATCAGCTGTCATGAGCAGTTTGCAAACTACTCTCACTTTATGAAAAAGCCGAATGTGCACCAGCGATCATCTCCAGCTGTTAGGGAGCAGCTTGGGTCATAAGGTGAGGAGCAACAAAGCAGAGAATGACATGAGGGAAATGTAAAACCACAAACATGAGAGAGAGAGGGACAGATGTTGCATGCTTTGTGGCCTGGCCTGTTTTTGTGTGGCCTCGTTCAGATTGTGTGTATACTGTACAAAGGTTTAGAGATGTGTACAGGGCTGTTTTTATAGCCACGTGTTATGTTATAATGAACTCTGTTGGTTGAACACCCATAAATATAAATAAATAAGTATTTTAAACACTGTTAGGAGGGCTTTAAATGAATTCAATAAACTATTGGTTTTAATTGCAACATTTAAGCTTTAAAGTAAAAATTTTACTAAACATTATTGGAAATGTGCTATCCTTGTTTGTCCTGCAATTAATTTATGAACACCCTTATTTAAAATTTATTCATTTATTTATTTTTACCCAATTTTTTTCCAGTTCAGTTGTGCCTAATTCCCATCCACTAGCTAAGTCTCTCGCATCGCACAACTGCTACCAATCAGGAAGGGTGAAGGCTAATATGGCTATGTTCACAGGGCAAAAAATAAGGTGTACAGGTGTTCCTAATAAAGTGCTCAGTGAGTGTATCTACGTCTATTAATGGAAATAGCACATGTTCCCTCAACTTCTTACTTCTATACTCATTTATTTACTCATGTCCTGACTCATTCCCTTACCTCACATGTTCATGACCTTTCTAATTCTCTCGCCACTCACTTATTTATTTCATTAATCTCTCCTTAACTTGAAAAAAAGAAAAAGGTGCAGTGAAAATTAACTGAGAGGCTGCTTAGCCTGTAAGGCCGCATAGTAGCCCTAAAGACTAGAGCCAATCATAAGGTTGTGTCTTGCTCACGAGAGCACAGCAAATCTGACTGAGCCAATTAAAACCCACCAGTAAGCTGCCTGAGTGCATTCCTTTCAAGTGACTTCTGAGATATTATTCTATAGTTATCCAAAAGCAAACCCATATAATGCAATAATGCCCATATAATGCAAAAACTGTGAAATCTTCTTGTTTGCTGGCTGTTAATAGGTGCAGCTTCTAAGGACGATACAAGTGTGAATTAAGGAAATATCAGCATCCTGTCAAGTCGATCAGGTAGCCAAATGTGTTCCTTACAGGAAGCTTGTTCATTGACCTCCAAGGCTGGTTAGACGAAATAATTTAAGCCTCAGCTCCACCAAGCTGCCACTGTTGGGCCCTTGAGCAAGGCCCTTAACCATCCCTGCTCCAGGGGTGCTGTATCATGGCTGACTCTGCGCTCTGACCCCAGCTCACCAACATGCTGGGATATGCGAAGAATCAATTTCACTGTACCGTACTTATATGTATATGTGACAATAAAGGAGCATTCTATTCTATTCTATTCTATTCTATTAATAGGCAGCTACCTATAAGATCATGGTATTTTCTCAGTTCACATTTGTATCATCCCTGAAAGCATCAACTCCATGAAGTTAGATTCCTGTTAGGTTATATAGACTTCTAACAAACCTTTGAGGCCAGGTGCATTTATATTTTTTCACGTCTTTAAAGCTAATACTTAATTGAAGAGGTTCCTGTAAGGAACGCATTTGGCTACATGATCAGCCTGGATGGTAGTATGGCTAGCAAACGGTAATATTTCACTGTTTTTTTTGTATCATACAGGTATGAAGTTGGTTTGTTTTTGAATGACAGAAGGACGAGTTTGAATGAAATTCAGATTACTGAGCTCTTGGGGGCGGTACACAGGCTTACCAGTTTACACGCTGAGTAGCCTCTCAGACAATTTCCATGGCATCTTTCTCCTTTCTGCCCCCTACTCCCACTCACTCCCTTATTCACTCTCTCCCTTACCTTTCTCATTCATTCACTCCATCCCTCATTTGCTTATTCACTCCCTCTCTCTCTTATTTATTCACTCATTTTCTCATCCCTTCTCTCACCTATTCACTTCCTCCTTTTCTCTCTTCCTCACGCACATATTTACTCCCTTCCTCTCTCCTTTATCACTGATTCACTCACTCTATCCATCCTTCACCCCCTCAGTCACTCACTCGCACTCAATGTTCATTAGCTCTGTAATGTAAGTTTTATTGGGTTTGCCTGAGGCATTTAAACCGAGCCCAAGGTCTTTTTGTGTTCACCAGCACTTGTCCATCAAGACCTAAGAAGGAATCAAGTCTGACACGCTTTACTTGAAAGTCTGTTTCCGTTGAGAAAATCTTGTAATTTTCCCATGTATATTAGTGGTGTATTACTATGTTATTCATATCATTCTTATCAAAGACAATGGTCCAAGGTACACTTACCGAAGTGTATTATTATAACATGACATTGTATGGTGGTGTAATAATAACAGTAATCTTGTAATTGATATGTTATTGTCTCAGTACTAATAGCAATTATGAGATCCAGCCATTTTAATCAATCAGTAGACCGGTGTAGTCTAAGGTGTTATTATCCACAATTTCAGAGACCAGCTTTAAATGGGCGGTTCGCTATTTTCCCTTGCTCTGTGATTAAGCAGTGAATGAGTAAAAGTATATTACTTGCTCTATTAGTTCAGAGATTCCGGCTGCTACCTGGGCCAAGTAGATTCCACACTACTTGCAATGTTAGAAAAAAGCTGTCATGTATCATAACTAACATTTTTTTTTACTGAATTGATATTTGTGTTTGTACATCACCAGAAGTCATTCAAATGATAATATTTACTGAAGTAACATATCACAGCCTGACAGGTAGTGTATCTAACTTGCTAGTTAGCATTAGCTAGCCAGCTTGCCCGCTATGCTAATCAGCTCTCAAGAGCTAGCCTATTTATTTAAAAAGCCTAGCTGTGTTGGGTTTTTTTTACCGCCAAGCCAAGAAGCTATCAAGCGATTGGGAGTAAAGGTTAACACTCGAAGGTAACTCTGTGGTGTCGACTCCTGCAAGGTTTATGCACGTTGACTGGAGCAATTGATTGTTAGCATAGGAGAAAAAACACTCTGGCTGGATTTACACAGCGGGGCTTTCTAGTAATTAGCTGTGTGTTGCAAGCTTCAAGCTAGCTTTACATATTAAACTTTCACTCAACTAGTTAATAAGAATGCAAGCTGCATTACAACATAATTTTTGCATAACTTGACAGCTATACAAAGCAATTAAAAATAATCCAAATGATGGTGCTATTTTCTCAATTCAAATTTGAATCATCCTTGAAGTAGGACTTATTAACAGTTGGCTAATATTTACATGCTTTAACTAGCAAACATCAATATTTCACAGTTGCTATAGGCATGAAGTTGTTTTATGAATGACAAGAACAGTGTTTAAAGTATTTAAAGTTCGTGATGCTTTTTGATGCTTTTCACGTGTGCTAACAACAGAGTAACAAAGCAGAACAAACACTATTAAAAGCTGCCATGTTAACGTTACCTTGCTGGATAGCTAGTTAAGCTAACTGGTTACCAGCAAATAAGCAACACACACAAGAAACTAAAGCAATTGTTTTTTGTTGGTTGTAATTCATGTACTTTCTCTTAACATCGCTGACCAGCAAAATGGAAATATACTAAATTGCTATGTTAAAGAAGATAAGTGTCACGGTCGCCAGGCCGTGGGACCTCCGAGCTGGCGGAGCGTGCCAGTTGCCATGACTACTGCCGCCATTGGCCATGTGTGTGTGTCTGTGTAGCCCTGCCCTGTCTAAACTTGTGAAGTGTTTTCAGCTGTTCCCCGTTTGTGTCTCCTATAAGTATCCCCCGTGTTTCAATCCTGTGCTGTCAGGTTGTATGCTACGCCGATGTCTTCCATGTTTGTTTCCCGTGTGATGTTCGTGTTTAAACGTGTTAATAAATGTTAAGCGACTCCGCGCATGTGTCCTTCCATCGTCTCTATTTTACAATTTATCTACTGAAAAAAACTGAATTACAAAATGTTAAAAATGAAACATGAATCCTGAAACCAGACAACAATCCATAACATTAGCCAAAATCAACAGAAAAATAATTTGAAAAGCAGTTTTGTCATGAGCCTCTTGGTCTCCAGACCTGATTTGAAGAAGGCAGTGTGTGACATCTGAACAGACATGCCAGGAAGAATACACCAGATGGTGGGCTTCGGTGGGCTGAATATTACAAATAAGATGATATTTAACACAGCTAGCTGATGTAATTCTATTTTGTGGATCGGCAATGCTAACAGAAAATACATGAATTACAACTAAATGAAACGAGTTGATACTGCACACTTCTTGTTTGACATATTTGATAAAATAATGTTTAACTTCTTTCTCTTCTTTCTAAGTAGGGAGCAATGGGTGTAGGCGCATATGCGCTAGATTTTGACAACAATAGCCTTCTAGCCATAACCAATAGTACAACTAATGTCCTGCTAGATATGATGAGGTTTTATGAGCCTGAATGCCAAATGTGATGTCTGCTGAGGTTCCTTTTAGGTTAAAAGGAACAAGTTAAACAGTCATTTTTGTAAAAATACAATATTATAATAATTGCATGAACCACATTTGCAAATTTATAACAATTTGCACGACTCAAGTCGTATGAAACGATACATAGGTTGAGGTTAGACTTAGGCACAAAGTTAGTGTACATACCTTTTCTTACAACTTGACGTATGAAATGGAACAAAATCCAACCATTTTGCACTCATTTGTACGAATTTCTCATGAGATAAGGTTGCTTAAACTGTGATAAAGTTATCATATTATGATTATTTAATATCTCCAAATGCTTAAGTTAATAGGCATTTAATATAGCAATGGAAAGCCATACAAACTTCCAAGCAATCTATCCACATATTGCATGTGCTTATCCGAGCACCATGACTAGGAACTTAATCCAGCATACTTACCGTTTGCCTCCAGCAACACTCACACACAGATGAGTTTATTCTTAATTATGGTGCAGATTCATCCATTTTCAGCCGTGGGTTTGGCTGCAATATTGGGCAGATTCTAATTAAGTTGCATATTCAAACCGGGAGCTAATTAGTTTAGCCCTGCCAAACCCAAAGCTGTGATTATAAACAAATGGGTAATTCAATCACAAAAGCAGTCATGAGTAGTGGGTCATGCTCAGCTTGCCTTAAGTGCTTGTAATGATGAACTGACAGGCCAAGTCTTTGTAGGCAACAAAGCTAAACAGTTTTCCAGTGTAGCTGGTATAATAACTGGGATTCAATAAATGAATAAGATGAGATTGCCATCAGCATTTTTGTAATAGCAATTCCATTTGTGCAGAATGTAAGCGCTGAATAAGATTGCACGATCTGACTAAATTAGACTAAAGACTGTAATTAGACTGTGGATGCCCATTGATTGAGGCAGAGAGCAACAGAGCTCAATTAGGGCCTATACTAATGTCTGAAATAGTTAGCAAAGCAGCAAGTGGCAGTTGAGTCTTTTAGATTATGGTACATCGTAATGTAATGTTTCTTATCAAATACATTAGACTGTGTTAGTTGGTAAGTGTGTTGTCAGTGAGAGGATACATACTTGAACCTCGTTTGAGATGCTGTCTGCATGCAAAGTGTGTGATAGGATCTTGTGCAATTTTATTGTTCGCAATTTTATTATTGCCTCAATATACATATTGTATATTAACCCCTTTAACTATCAGCTAATAGTCCAGTCATTCATCTTGAAGCATATTATTCAGAAACTAATATGAATTCTTAAGTAACTGCTGTGAAACTAATAGGAAGGTTATGTAGTTGCGAGAGTGAGGAATGGAAATCTGGAGCCACTGATGGGCCCTTGGAGTTTTAGGGGAGAAAAAAGGTAAAATCGTGACCTCAGTATTATAAGGTTCTGTCTTGAATTTTGGTCGAAAATGAGTTAAACAGATAAACTTCATCACTGTGGGATACTTTATTCTCCTGTGGTGTTATTTTTTTTAATGTTTTTGGTGTAATATTTGAAAAAATAAAAAGTTATATCTCCAAACTTACAGATAAACCTGGTTTTATAAGGTTCTATCTGCTAGCCAATCATCATCCAGGATGAAAACACAACATAGGGAGCTGGGGTCAATAAATATCCAGGTTCTATTTACACGCTGACAGAAAAGAGCAGACTCGAAACCTCAGTACGGCGAGTCAGAAGAGAAAGAAACTTTCAGCTGCAGATGTTTTGCAGCACAAGTGTACAAAACAGAATTGGTCTTGGCCTGCTGTATTTGGTGGTCTTACGATGTGTAAACGTTGTGGCACTTTAGAAAGTCTTCAGCTTAAAAATGTCTTTCTCCTCTGAGTTCTACCATTAGTTAGTATCTCAGAACGACTCTTTAACGAGATAGAACCTTATAATACTAAGGTCACGACTTTATTATGAACCTTCCGTACCTCTGCAGAAAACATTTTTGCAAATATAATATAGCTCAAAAATGACCCCTATGAGATCAATACAATGAAAAATCATTTGGTGATAATTTCAAAATATATCAACTGAATATTAAACACAATTTAGGCCCCTGCCTGTAGTTTTAATGAAGCATGTTTAATATGGATCGGCATTCATTTTATTTTATTTTGTTTTGTTAAGTTGTTTTGTTGTTTTTGTTGTCAGGTGTGAGATTTTGGTCTGTTTGGTAGGTGGAAAGTACTGAAAATTGCGTAATGCTGGATTTCAATGTTGTCTTTGTGCCAAATGAAGTGGTTTTAAAACCAAATCAATCAATTAACAGATCAATAATTTTCAAACTTATTTTATAATGGCACGTTACAAAAGAAATGTCTTTCTTTAATTTTGAAATGCTGTTTTTCATGTTTTCCAGTATTTATATTTCAAAAAGTTAAATTCAAGCACTTTAAGCACCTTGAATGAACCCTGATGAATGGTTGTAAATGTGATTGGTCAGTACCTGGTAGGCATGGTCAGTGTGCACCAGGTAGAGTGCACTGGGAGCGGAGCGGCTCAGAGGGGTGGAGCTGCTGCTCTCGCTCTTGGCCCCGTTGGTGCTACTGGAGGTGTCGGTTCGTCTGTGTTCGGCGGCAGGTGGAGGAGACAGAACAGACGGAGACGCGGGGGACAGACTGCTCAGCCCATCAGCCACTGAGTCCGTGTTGAGCTTAATCTCGGTGTAATAGAAATCCTCCTCTCCATCACTGCACTCCGAGTCACAGTTCCGCCTGGGGGCAGGGAAGGAAAACGGGGAAAGGCTATGACACCATCTCATTAGCATACTGATTCAGTTGGCTGCACTGCTCTAATTACTTTGAGAAGCAACACTGCACTTTCCTTCATCAGTTAATTGCAAATTACTGTCGGTTTAACAGGATCCTACTATTAAAAGGCTGTATAAAACTGTATGCAAATACAATTAAAAGGCTTTGAATGTTGTGTAATGTGCAGTGTATTTCATTAAAACTCTGAAGAAAATCTCTCATTTGCCTTAACTACAACATAAAACACTTAAATCGTCCATGAAACCATGCTCACTCATTTTATACTATTCTACTGCACTTATACGCAAAGTCCAGTCAAATGATTTTGAATGACTTGCCGTAAACGTTATTAATTATTAATAATTTTTAAATATTATATTAAGATTCTGAACTGCAGCCTGTTAGACTATCTTCACATTACAAGCTTTATTACTCAATTCAGATTTTTTGCTCAGATCTGTTCTTTCAGTCTTGATGTTACGAAACAACGCATGTTACCCATGAACCCATGAGATTTCTGTCCTGAAACAACCAGCAAGTGCACACATTTTCCAAATCAATAATGGCACATGCACGATCCATATGCGACAACGTTATGCACAACAACAAAAATGGCAAGACACTCTATCATTGCAGTACTGTTAAAATGAATGAACTATCAGCACAGGTTTTTATCGCAAACATTATTTGCCCTGGAGCTCGACTAGCTGTTCATGATCAGAGCAAGAAGGTGAAAAAGGCCAGATGTATAGCTTTTGCTGTTTTGGCAGCTGTTACTGGCAGTTCTCCATGCTGCTACTGGACACACTGCCAACACTGGATGATGAATACAGTGATATGCACATAAAGTGTGAAAGTGTGTAAAGTGTAATGTAAAACAAGAAAAAGAACATAAATTCTGATCAGGGTCTTATTTCCCAAAAGCATTGTAAAGTTAAATCATCTTAACTGGTAGAGAGAGTGTTTAATGTGATGCTCACTCTATCATTTAACAATGATCTTTGTTCTGCGATGCTTTTGGGAATTTTTTTTTGTTCTGACCGTTCTCATTACAGTCACATGGCTACATAGATATGTGTCTGATCTAGGACTACATATAAAAGTGGCTCAAATGTGACATGAAAAGATCCGATTTTTGTGTTCACACAGTTCTGAAAAAATTCATAACTGCGTCATTGGATTCTTGTCATTTCAGCCTTGTAATGTGAATGTAGGCGTTCATTGTTTTCAGGTAACACACACATTTAGGACTATTTTTAACACGCCAGAATGCAGCCATCAAACAACAGTTTTACTGTTGCGTCTAGCCGTGATTTGTAAACTATTGTAAGTTGGAGTGGCTGAATGTTCTTACCCGAGGTGTACGGTGCGGATGTGTCTCTGGATCCCCGCTGCAGTACTCAGCACCTTCCCGCAGTTCTTCCACAGACACTTGAACATCACCTTCATGGAGTTCTGCTCGAAAACACAAGTTCACAGTGACGCCACTAATCCATTCATCTGCTACAAAGCCCCTTTCCCCTGTATGCAAGGATTAACAAAGACACGGAGGCCTGAGAACAAAGAGAAGCTTTATCACCCTCGTCATCCATTAGCCATCAGGAGTGCAGGTAGAGATATATCAGCACACACACACACGCAGTGAATCCTAGGGCTGGGCGATATGGCCAAAAAGTTTTTTCACAATATATTTTTCAATATCACTCGATTACGATCTCGATGATATGTTATGTCCGGTGTTGACAAAAACCCGAAGAATCCAGAAGGTCCAAAACTACTACTTATTAAAGGAAATGACTTATCAAAGTGTTTTTAGCACTCCCTTTTTAAATAATACAATTAAAAACAAATACATTTGCAACTGAGAGTGAGTTAGTTCAAAACTAACGATGTGTAGAATTTCAGCACTACAGACACTTACAGCGCATCGTGACGTGTTTCACCATCACCAGCCAATCAGGAACACGATATAACATAAACAGGAAATACTACATCTATTATCGGGACGCAGGAAAGCGGTTAGTTTCCGTCTTTCAAACTCCAAATGTATTGTGTTTTACAATAAAGTAGTGACTCAAATTCTCCCTCTCCTGTATTTACTTTATACTGGTATGGGCTTTTTCTGTTCCGCTGAAATTTAACGGAATTTTAGTAACGGACCGTTAACGGAAAAATAACGAAGCGGCTGCAAACACAACCACCATTTGAATACGCCGAACGACAGAATTAAGCATAACATCACATTTATAGCAAAGTAAAAAAATAAAAAATTGGAATATACCTTCCCAATAATCCCAATTTGATCTATGACATTTTGCACTGGCCGAGGAAAGAGATCTCTACACCGGCTCCCAAAATATAAATAGCCAATTAGCAAGTGCAAGACACCGATGGCCATGTTAGCGCGTTACACGTTCATGTCTTAAAATTTATCATCGAAATCACAGGAAATTGAATCGAAAACGAATAATCGCCCATCCCTACTGAATCCCCACAAGCTAATCTGAGGCCTGAGATCCTCGTAATTGGTGTGTAGTGAGAGTGACACTACACATGCGTCCTTCATATGTATGATTTCTTACACAATCTGTCCACATTGACAATTACAGCATAAAATCTGCCTTGAAGAGCCACGGCTTCTGCACACTGATTGTTTTCAAGCTGGCACATCAAATGCCTTATTGCCTTTTTCCACCTGGCCACAGGCTATTACATAGTCTTTGTTTTAGTCTGGTACAAAAAGCAAACCTCTGAGGGCGCCAACAAAAACACAGCAACTGCCAGTAGCCAGCATTTAATTAACAGCCGAAAACCGAACTACACTAGCTCTGCATAGTAGCTGTACAAAAAGGCCAATTCACACTGAAAGTGTTTCTGACACGATTTTTAGTTGCATGTAGTAAACTTTACTTAAACTCATAATCTACACCAATGTTATGATTGTGCAGCCTGTAGCTACAGAGCAAAATTTACAGTTACAGTAACTTGAGGGATGTTATTGATCCACATACAACTCTAAATGGCTTTAATGTTTACGCGTGAGGGTATTAAAACCATTTATTTTAACGCCAGGCACTTGCATGTGTGGCTCCAGTGTAATTAAGCAGGACAAATGACTGGGTTGTGAGCAGATAATGGCAGCAGGGATATGACAAGCACCAGCACTGCTGCCGTCCTGGAATCCTACAGACGAGATAAGACAGCAGGACAATAGCGCAGATAAAGAAGGAATTCTTTCCAGTAAGTGTCATGTCTGTGTGCCGAATAGGGAGAGAAATTAGATGAGAGTGGAGGGAAGAAGAGAGCAAGCGACTTTCTCATTAAGCTATCACGGAAAACATCTCCATGTGTGTGTGGTGCAGCTTGCTGTTTCACACTGCATCTCAAACTGTTCCACTTTAGTCTCTGGATGCGTTGTGAACTTAACACATTGAAGAAAACAGCGGTGTTAAAAAGCAGCAAACACAGGATGTGGCGTTACACTCTCCCACCACCACCCTTTCATTACCATGGGCTTAAAGACTGCGAGATGCAGCTCTCACTTTCACACTGAACTGAAGGAAGTAGGGCTTATCGTGTATAATGTAACACACAGACACACACACACACACACACGGCTCCATTACAATAAACATAATCCAAAACTCAAATAACATTAACACCCCCTGATCAGGGTCCAGTGGGTCCAGTGATGGACAGTAAACCCTCTGGCCACCTCTGTACTGTTCAATATCAAGCAATACTGTTCAGTATCACACTGAGGCCCTGATTTAATAAAGGTTTGCATGTGTAAAAACATGTTCAAACTTGATAGCACCTGCAAAAAATGTGCAAGCTGATTTACTAACATGGTCTACGGAGGATTGCATCTTTTACATGAGGAAAATAGTGTTGTCCGTTTTGCACGTTTGCCTTAATGAATATGCAATTTGGGGCGTTTCTACTTAAAGGTGCAAAATACAGGGCGGAGTCAATGCAAATCGATTCATGCCTGAAAGTCACTTTGGGAGCTGAGATTATGTGCGCGAATTAGTACGACCGAAGGGCAGGTATTAAATTTACGGAAGCCTGTTTCCGACTGTTGAAGACAAAACTACACCATTTACTACGTCTTGATAATGAGAAAGTTTATAAAAATTCCGCCTTAGTAAAATAATCACATATGCCTTATTAACAAAATGCACATTCACGCTTTAATTTTACAGTCATATTGTATTTTGAACAGTTTTTTCGACGTGTTTCACTGCCTTTAATCAGCGTTATACTTGAGTTGCAGTTTCAGTTTACTCCTCCGAAAGTCTCGTTTGAGACCCGAACTCACTGTGGCTATGGAGAACAATTAGCGCACGCAAAAACCTCATTTACATATTGTTTTGTACCACTACTTTGCATGAGATGCCTTTCATACAGTTATTCTTTGTAAATCACCTGCAACACGCCCACTAACTGCGCACGTAATTTATGCAATTGAACACGCAAATTAGTACTCGTTATTTGGGATCTTAGTAAATCAGGGCTTGAGTGTTATGAGATAAATTTGAAGTTAGGAGACAATGGCTGACCTTGCGTTTGCGAGGAATGGGCTCATCAAACAGCAGACTGCTGGTGTCCTGCTCGTCTAGGGCGTCGTCCTGCGGCCCGCTGAGGCTGGACATACGGAACGGTCTGAAATTGTCAGCTGAGAGCGGCGGGGACGGAGTGGACGGGTTGGACTGGTCACTGGGAGCGCTCCAGCTCCAGAACCCACTGCTGCTGTAACTGGACGGAGTAAAGCCTCCATCCTTCCACGATCCGTTCAGACCCTCTGCAGGATCAGAGCAGATTAGAGCCTGGTCACGGACAGAAAAGTCTACGATTCTTAGAGTTACAGCAGAAATTCTGCTTGTTACAGACAACCTGAAATCTAAACTGACCTTTTTACATTGTTAGCTCATGTTCCTGGTCATATTGTGCATGTTTCATCAGTATCAATCACTTAAAAAACAAAATTCCTGTTTTTCCGTTATCTTCCTTTAAAATATCTTCCGTTATCTTCCTTTGCCCGCATCTTATTGTCTTCTGATTTTTGACTTTGATTAACCAATATTATCATGTAACTTATGTAACCTTTAAAATCCAATCTAATTTCCATGGTTATATGCCTGAGTATCCTTTATTACTCGGAAATACGTCAAGTTCCAAAAGAAAAATGCATTATAATAGCATGTAACTTTTTGATTAACCTTTACAATCCAATTTAATTTCAATGCTTCAATGCCTGAATATCCTTTTTTATTCGGAAATGCATCACATAACAAAATAAAAATGCATTATGATAGTTCATGGTTTCTTTAAGTAGTAGAATATGAATTAAAACGTAATGGAAAAGTGATGAATAAATCCTACTTAAGACAAGATTTGGTTTTGGTTATAGATATTGAATGATACTGATTCTGGTTTATTTCAAGACATTGGAATAAACCATAATTTGGAATATAAACTTTAAATAAAAGTTATTTATTTAAAAAAAAAAAAAAAAGAAAGAAATTGTCAAGGATACCACCACAGTTACATACTCATGTCTATTTTGGTGCTAACCAGAGAAACATGAGTCAAATGCATCAAGTATTTTTTGAATATGTAAATGGGTCAAAGAAAAAAAGGAAATAGCAAAAAAATATACTTTTTTGTGACTTGAATAATATCATAATATTTATTGCATACTGCATATGCATAAAAAAAATTAAAAAAAAGTAAACAAAATAAACAGCCTTTGGATGCAAAAAAAACTTCTCGTCTTTGACCCATATACATACATACATATAATTTCCTAGTGCTGTCTGGTCCCTCTAAAAAGTGAGTGTATATCAAGCGATTACTGTGTGAGCCAATAGAGTACTGTGCAAAAGTCTTAGGCATAAAATCTGTAAAGTAAAGAAAATTTTCTAAATATTGACTGTAAAAATAAATATTTGTACTTTTATTTCATTTATTAAACTAAATCAAATAAATATTTGATTTGACCACTTTTGCTTTTAAAATTGCATTAATTCTCTTGGGTAGGTTTAGTTTTATAAGGAAATCGGCTGGTAGGTTGTTTACATTATTTATTTTTTTGATGTTTGGAAATCTAAAATCTGCTCTTTTCTATTGACGCTAATGCAGAAGATATTAAATAAACATCTAAGACGAAATGTATAAATAAATCTAGAGTGCCTAAGGCTTTTCTTTTGCACTGTACTGTACCTAAATACTGAGAATAAACCCACCAAAAGATGACTTTAAAGGAAAGGATAATGCTATTTACACATTATGCTAGCAGCTAAGTCATGCAGAGGGGTCAACTTCAGTGCAGTGTCAAGGCTAAGTGACAGCCAAAAAAACAGGAAACTGCTGAGCGAAAACCACACGCTGCTGTTGTTGCTGTATGAAAAAGGCTTTGCAGAGTTTACACCAGCACAGTGCACTTACCGCTAACTTTAACTGGAGGACTGCGCACCAAAGGACTAGTGGACAGACTGGTAAGCACCATGGCCGCGGTCACTTTGTCCATGTCCACCTCCTCCTCTGATTTCCTGTAAAAAATTTAAAAAAAAAGACTCAAATGTACCATATCACAGGCGCTTTTATTTTATATATCCTGTGTGGCTCCTCTTAAGAACTACTAGCAATACAATAATGGACACAAACAGACAGAGGACAAACTGCCATAGGACCATTTATTTAAGTCATTATGATTGCAAATGACAATTTCTTGAGGTAAAACCATTTCTGGGACTAGTCCAGAAGTTATGCTGGTGTACGAGTAGAACAAAGAACAAGGACCTGGACCTCAAAATGGTGAAATCTCTGGTGAATGGTGTGTGAATCATTATTGAAGGAAGGCGAATGAATGCATTGATGTGTAAAGAGTGTTATTAATTTCTTCACCTGTCAGCTTTCTCTCTGAGAACACCCGAGCACCCGGGCCAACATCACATGAGGACGATCCAAATCCCAGGTCCAAGAGGGGGGCAGAGAGACCACAGACTCAGGCTGGCTGACAAATTTCTTAACCTCCATTAAAGACGGCCTAATCTACACCCTCTGTGTGATGGGAACGATGTCATTAGTGCATCTGTATAAAACAGCACAGACAGCTCTCCTGTTCCCAAGACCCCCCACTCGCTCAGCTACTTCCTGGTCACCTTGGAAAGGCACAGTGAGTGCAGCGCAGCACAGCACGGCATGACAGAGCCCTGAGATAATGCCACAGAGACGTCCCTGAACAGTGCCTAATTAACCTCCTTAATACCCCGCGTGCCAATAAAATATTATACATTTGTCACAAACACATTAGGATCTGTGTAATTAACAGCTGATGTATTGCTACTCTGCAAAACTGCAATTTAAAGCGTCAAATCACGTCATTAGTGCCTTTATCAAGCCACAGAAGCAACACAGGGCTGTACTTATGAGATGCTAATTAAAATATATTGAGAGTCTGATGTTCAACTGAACAAAACAGATTCGACAGGAGACAAAGTGCCATGTTTAATGGGATGGAGTGTAAATCCAGTTAAATGCAGGTCTAATGCAGGTCTAATGCACAATGCAGATCACCAGGGCCCTATTCTGAATTTCTTCAGAAATTTGCAGACTTCCTCTCAAATCTAATTGTTTCCGTAGAAAAAGCAATAATCGTCAGAGACTTCAGTATTCATTTTGATAATCCACATGACCCTCTGAGAGCAGTGTTTGTGTCTATTTTAGACTTAGTGGGCGTCACTCAGAATATTATGGGATCCACTCATTACGGCGGACACACCCTCGATTTAATACTGACATTTGGCATGGATATAGAAAACATAGCTATCC
>JAOUQW010000001.1:13389554-13406689 GCA_028565825.1 Olivaichthys viedmensis
ACGAACAGAAGAGAGATCAACAGTGAAACATGGTGGTGGATTTTCAATGTGGTCTCAGATTTTTGGACCCCACTGTATACACACTGTACACCCTACCTCAGAGAGCAAAGTGAATTGGAATGTAATGCACAGCTAACCCCTTCTCATAAAATGGTAATTTTTTAAAATCTATATTACTGTTCATGACAATCGAAAACACACAACAGTAATCGTAGTTCAAAGGTAAAGGAATTTAATGTTCATGCCATTACGAGTCCTCTTTTTAATAGCAAACATTCTGTGACTTCTCCCCAGCAGGAAAAGTTAATAACCTCACGTCCACCTCTTGTTGTAAGGGAAATGCAGGTGGAGAAAATGTCTCTGGAAATGTCAGCGATCACAACCCGTATCCAATATCGGTCGGTGGACTTTGGAGATTCTCCATTCAGCTTAGATACTAGTTCTACTTTAGATCAATGGTGGTCTGGCCCTCGTCTGTTACTCTTTATTGCTGCTGTCAACCCAGCTGACCTTTCTGTTCGGTACTGAAAATGACCCCGGGTGGGTCATAAGCCTGATCTATTGTCTAAGTGTTCATCCCTTTTGGCCGGTGAGGTCAGCATTAAGGTCAAGTCTGCATTAAACACAAGGAAGGAAAAAAAAAAAATGGAACATTGTTTCTATTTTCCAGGTTCCGTGTTACACAAGCGTGGCTCGAGAGCTGTGAAAGCCCTGGGGTGGCGTTTATTATCTTCCACAGGCAGCCATTTTAGACATGGAAGCTTTGGAGTGTCAGTGGAAAGGCAGGATTGGTTATGTTAATTGTTTCCTGAAGACAGGCGTGAACATGGCACAGTTTGTAATGGCTTGATCCAAATAGTTTTTTTGGAGTGCCGAGAGGTGCAGTCCTGGGAACGTAAATCTGGCCCACCTGAACACGTTGGTCTGGAGTTTCTATTTAAGTTAACTCGGGTGCGACTGCACAATGTGGGAAAGTGATCCGCTCCCAGGACCAGACGTATAATGACATGATTGGTTGAACTTGTCACGTTACTTCCCAGTCTCACAATGGTGGGAAAAGGCATTTTGTGGTCTGAAGATGAAACGAAATTCCTTCCTAATATATCAAGCGAAGAAAGCATGAAAAACACAAGTGACTACAACAGTGAAACAATAAATTTTTGTATATATTTTATATATCGACTAGTGTTGCGCGAAAGTAAGAAAACACTATGTATATAAAGAATACATCAATTAAATAAGGATTAATATTAACAGTAAAGTTATGTACCTTCTATTTTAAATTTTCTCCTATTTAAAAAAATTAAAATAATAATCATCTGTGTGAAAATAAATCTGCGATGATGACGCCCTTCCCAAAGAAGCCCAGAATCCATCCTGGTATGGACTCGAGTATTTGGACCAAGTGTGACAAAGCCCTGAGTGGCTTTACATATCAATCTAGGTCATGTTTAGGCGAGTGCCATTTCAATAAACAGACATTTGGGCCAGTAGTAAAAGTCCATTTTTTGATTCCAAGATGCAAAATGTGATTTGTTTAGCTGAATAACAGTCACATGCAACACTTCTTCAATGCCCAAAATGTTCTTAATGAGAAATCTGCCAGCTGTATCAACAGCTCTTCTTGAAAACTCCTACTTTTAGGGTGACACTGATAAACCACAAAGAAAGGAAAATAATAAAATAATCCAATGAATACTGTTGTGCTCCACTCTTTATGTGGTGGGGTTGAAAAGCGAAAGTCTTACCTGACAGACGAGTGGACCTGAGACCCATTCCTACATCTCCTCACTTGACACGGACGAGTCCCGAGACAGCAAGGACACAAAAAGCAGCTGTCCACTGCCCACTCACCCTGATGGACAAGATAATGGAGTGCGATAATGGCGCGCCGTCCAGAGGTTGCCGGACACACAATGTTCATCACTGCTCTCCCTGTCATCGGCACAGACACATAAATACAGAGGTGACGGGTGGAGAAGGGCTAAGGCTGTGATACCGGGCCCTGATATTATTTCTGCCACCTGTGTGTGTTAGAAAGAAAGATGGGGAGAGAAAGCGAAAAAAGAAATAATAGAGAACATGAGGTTGTGAGGGCTGGCACAGGTTTGGAGCTTACCTTAGGGTGCAGTGTCTCAGCTTTCAAGATTTTTATTTTTTTTCCTGGAGACTAAGGGGTTCCTCAGGCAAATTCGACTCCAGACTTCTATTGCAAAGAAGAAAGACCTATTTGAATTTGGATGTCTGAATACAAAATGTGCTGCTGTTTTAGAATTATTTACATTTACACCTAGTCTTTTGGCGATTTACATAATTGAAGAACAATAGCATTGCATTGCTATGAAAGATGTATAGATCATGGGTGGCCATTTGTTGCCAAAAAGTGGAGGCCACAACTGGAAAAACTCAGAGATAGATCATGTATGCATGCCATCCCATACATGCATTCAATATTATATGATTTTGTACACTCCAGTAGTCCAACATTGTTCACAAAAATCACAAAACATCTCATCTATTAGTAGGACTTTTATTGTATAAACCCACATTGTTGTTCTAAGAGCAAACTCGTACTGTGAACAAGGTGCATGTTAAAGGTCAATGCATGTTAAAGGACTGGACAAATACCTATTACAGCACTATGGGCCAGGGGCACGAAAGCAGCTGTATTTTTCCTTGCTAGCATGATTAGATCTAAGAGATACACATGCCAATCAACCTGAAGTTTGGACTCTGAATTTCCGAGGTGTTGTTTTGAACTATGGTTTGGAAGGCGTGCAGAATTTAGCCTTTCATGGCTTGGAAAGCAAGCACACGAGTTTTGTGTTTGATCCTTCCTACCAGAGGGAGCCAGTTGAGTGATCTCAGTATGGGAGTGACATAAAGGACTTTGAGAGGTTTGATATGAGGAGCAGAGCAGAGTAATGGATGCTTAGTAGAGGAATGGTGGAAAACCTAAATTAGGAATATGTTCCCCAAGATGGTTAGCAGGTTGTCAGAACCAGACCATGATTCTTAACAGTATGTGAGGGATGATAAGTGAGGGCGTCCATGGGAATTGGAGAGCATTTTGGGTGGGGGGGTCTGTTGATCAGTTCCATCTTGTCAAGATGTTTCAGTGTTTACAGCATTAATAAATAGATCATAAAGAAACTATTTGATCTGCAATGCTGAAATGGTATTCAGAAAGCTCTGTTGCTTTTCGGTTAATGAAGGAGCTTTGTTCTTAGAAGAGATGTCAGAGAGGTATCCAGTTATCATCTGTAATACTGTCAAAAATAATAACTAATAATAGTTTGTGCTCCCCAAAGACGTTAATATTAAAGAGGAAGGAAGGAAAATAGAAGGCCATCTCAATCACAGGATTGTAAAATGTGGAGATTTTAGTAAAGTTGAGGTTTCCTGTAGGATGAACAAAATAAATGTCTGGCAGTCAATGTCACTGATGTGTCTTGCTCATAGTATTTAGCATGTTGTTGGTTCTATAGCATAATGTAAGAGTCTTATAAAAGGGTTTCAGAACAAAGGGGTGGTTTCATGCCATACAAAAATACAAAATACCTATAAATATTGATTAGGTGTAGACTTTTATGGATGTTTTCTCGTTTTCAGTAGAGTCTGGTTTGGTAGATACAGTATATGGCCTAATATGGCAGACCATACCCGACCATACTTTCAACTGCATTTCAACTGCATGTAGACATTTTAATTAACACCATAAATGCGTGCCAGTGTTGTCTTGCTCTTATAAACTGTGTTATATAGCATAGTATATAAAACATGCCCTGTTAGTTTAGCAGTGTACACCTTTAACATATATTCTTGCTCAACATCAAGCCCTTTCCTGGTCTTTCAAATCTCTGTGATGGATAATTTTAGTGAAATAAAACATGTGCTTTGGGAGACAATGCAATTGTATGACAAGGGAATAAATTAGCATAGAGAGTGACAGCAAGTTGAGAAGTTTGGAGAAAAATGCAGTGCTCAACACACCATGGAGGTCTTCCATCATAGTAATTTAGAGGCTCAGCTCTCAGTGTGACACACTCATTATTGTTGTTTACTCTACAAGCATGTAGCCTTATATGGCGATGTTTGCTTCGTTGAGTACTGCACGCTGTTTCCACACCCACAGCTGCACTTGAGTCACAAAACTCATAGAAGCAACTGATTTATCGAAAAACGCTCGTCTTACCTTTAAACCACGGCTGATCAAAAGGCTAATTAAAAATAATAATGCCTCATTGAAATTCACTGTACTGGGATTCCTCATGGGGGAAATTAGTGGATGAAAGATATAAGATCAGGCTGGTGCGGTCAAAGATCAAGAAAATCTCTGGCCTGTATCAAATGGAAAGTATAGTCAGGATGATGATTGATAAGGAAGCCTTGCGTGCACAAGTTTGCTGAGGGTCAATTTTCAACTTCAGTAGGTCCTAAAATGAAAATTTCTGGGGCTGGTCACCAGGATGGGAGTAAATTAGGTAAAATAGCCAGGGATGGAACTGTTGATGGTTTTTAGAATGCAGAAAACTATAATGCTCTTTGAAGGGATTCCTTGGGTTTGCCTTTCTCCAGAACAGTATGTTCATATAAGATGTGGGTAGTGTGGGCAAAAACCTTACACAAATAAATGTAGTCATCCAAATAATCACTTGAGTAAGAGTAAGAACGTATCTACAGTCCTAGAAAAAAAAAAGATTTCCGTCACCCTTAAAGGTTCTTTGGTTTGCCCTTGGGAGAACCCTTAAAGGTTCTATGTAGAACCCTAAACAGGGGGTTTCCCTTTCTGAAAAGGTTCCAAGTAGAACCCATTTAAGAATCTAGAACCCACAACTATCAAAAGAACCCTTGAGGAATTTACTCAAGTAGCATGTAACTTGTTACACAGGATCATGACTGAGTTTCCCAAAAACATTTCAGCACAAAGATTATTGTTAAATGGTACAGCAAAATCATCTGTACCAGTTAAGATGATCTTAACTGTACAATGATTTTGGAAAACTGGGCCCTGATTGTTTATTTCAGAACAAGCAGTGGTGAGGATGATGATGATGATGTTACCAAAACCATTCAGTGTAAACAAATGGAGACAAAGAATAATTTTAGAAGGTACACCTCACATCTTTGAAAATTTTAAAATTAACGTCTTTGGGGAGCAAAAACTATTCTCAGTTATTATTTTTGACAGTTCTGGAAGGTAAATATTTTTTTTTTATTATGCGGCCAGAAAGGCCTCCACTGAGTCACTACAATCTTAGAAAAAAACAGTTCCTCAAGAGTTGTTTGGATGGGAAACCCTCTGTTGTAGGGCTCTACACAGAACCTTAAAGGGTTCCATCAGATAAACAAACCAAGGACCCTTTTGCATGGTAGGTTGAACCTTTTTTTATTAGTATGTAGTTCCCTTCAAAAAATAATCTGTCTCAGTGATTGTCGACAGCGTTTTTTGGGCAAATTGACCGAATCGTTATCGTTACGGATCTTCCGTCTTGGGGTGGGTCGTTGGGGGTTTGGGGAGCACTTAATGATTCTATGTAAAACCTTACAGCAGAGGATTTACCTTTTGGAGAAGAATCCCCAGTAGAATCCCGTCAGGAACCCTTCTCAAAAAGTATGAAAAGTTATGAATGTTAAAGTTAGGGTTAGGGGCAGGGTTAATGTCTTATGACTTTATCCGTATAAAAGTGACCAAAATCCTGCCATATTGCCCTTGTTTGTCCGAATTTGTATGAATCTTTCATGAGATCAGGTTCGACTTCACAGAGATGTGAGGGTTTGGCAGACATTGAAGAGCCAAATGAACTAAAGAAACTCCAGTGAGCAAAATGAGCAGAACATCCATCGAATAAAAAAAACCCAAGAAAAGCATGTAACAGATAGAACATGCCCAAATGTAATAAAGTAAAAGTGCATTTTTGTCCTTACAAATTTACTTGAGTTAAAGTTAAAATTACTCCCAATTAAAACAACTCTTACAATTACAATTTGTTCAAAAAGTTACTTAAGTAAATGTGGCAAAGGTCGTGTAGCGTGTTACTACCTAGCTCAGGTCCATATCAAAATTTATACTATTGCTAAATTAGAAAGAAATTGAAGAAATTGAAGTGTGCCATTTGACTTAGAAAGCTAAAAGAACTCACATTCACAACGCTTCTTACAATTGGATTGCTGATCTATAGGATAATTATTTTTTATATTTCTCATCACTGTATGCCAAACTGATACTGATCTTAATAATGAATTCTCACATAGAGATTCTTTATGGGACTTTCATTATACTGATTAAGAGTAGATTCTGCGTTGGGGCAGATGGCTCTGAATTAACACCAAGTTTTAGAAGTGTGACAACCGCTGAAATTCACACATCTTGAATTTCCGCCTCAAAATGTTGCTGCGGCTGTTGTTTATGTATTTTAAGGTGGTCTCAGGTGAATAGTGGAAATAAAGGGAACTAAATAATGCCAGTTTTACCATCGCGAACCACAAACACAGGTTTGCTCTGGACTGCGTGTGTCAGAGCGCTGGTGGGGCGGATGCAAGCGCGGGTGAGGGGCAAGGAGACGGGCGTCAGACAAACTTAAAGGGTTGGGCAAGCTTGTGGTCATGGGACAGGCAGAAGGTCGTGCGAGGTGCGAACAGGGTTTCAGAGTCAGAGACAGGTTCGATAATCCAGGGGTTGGAAACAAGGTTGTAACGGGAAGGCAGTCCAGGAAACGCTTTGTATGACGATCTTCATCGGTTCAATACTGAACAATGTTTGCTGAGGCATATATAGAGGGAAACAGGACTGCGCTCAGGTGTGTGTGTTGGTGGAATTGTGAGCAGGTACGGCGGATTAGTAGTGAGATGAACTTGAAAAAGGAAGTGTCTTGTCTGGGCAGCGCGGGGGATTTTGGGATCTGTGGTCCCGAGTCGCTGGCGTATGCGTGACAGTGTGATATTGTTAGTGTTCCGAAGTGATACTTTGCATTTCAGCTCTCCTGGAGTGTGATCACTCTTAACCTTTTTCATTTCCCTCCTCGTCTCGGAATTATTACATCTGATAGAACGCGTCCCTGTGTCAGCCCAATATTGAATATTTGGCTCAAGGCGAGTGATTATTGAACACATTAGAAAAAATAGCCCAGAGATCTTTCTGCACTGATTAGAGATTCAACGTCTCTGCCAAGCACGTTCTCATAACTTCATTTGAAAGCCTTTGTGACAGATATCGGGCTTCCGAGGCCTCGAGTCTCGCATTGATATAAAGCCAGAGACACGCTGAACTCAGTCCTGCTGTTATGCTTCAAGACTTTGTGAGCAGAATCTGAATGAAGCAAGTTATGCAATATCTTGTGAGCATTTGGGTGCCTCGTGTTCACATAGCAGCATGGTTCCCACCGAGCTGAAATGCTTAAATGAATCACTCACAGTTTCATTATATAACTCACAAAACAATGGGTGCATTAAGCAACCTATCCCATATGATGAATGCATTTCTATGGTGTAGCGGTGATGACATCAGATACTATTGCTCCATTATTGCACAAAAACAAAATATGCTTCTGCTGCATTTTATCCGTATTGTGTCTCGGGTTTGGTGAACCTATTTTGTCTCGTCCCTTATAATCTGTTCAAACTGCACAGGTGAAGCAAGACTGCAATTTCTGTAGAGAAGGCAAAATTTATCAATATCAAGACTATCATTTATTTTTGAGAGCTTAAAAATAGGTGTAGGACATTTTTTTATTTTCATCTTTGAGGAAGCACTCACAAGCGCATAGCATATTATGTTTGGTGAATTTTTAACTGATACAACACATCCCACGTTCATTCTGCTACTGCTACGTCTCAGGTGAGGATTTTTTAAATTAATATTAATTAATTTATTAAATTATTTATTTATTAACTAATTATTCACTACAGGTAACATGGTTTACTTTTAACATTGGTGGGTATTCTCAGGGATGCCGGTAGGAATTTTGGGCTCCCTGGCAGGTTAATGCACTGGGCCCCCTGTCCCTGACAATTTTCATTCTCCTGAACACTTTTTCATTTTCCTGAGTCCCCTGCCTACTTAGGGCCCTTGCAATCTTGCCTTTCCCTATGGCACTCCTAGGTATGCTCTTTTTGAATTTCTGTTAAAGCATGGAAAATACAAAATCTGGTATAACGCCTATGGAAGTCAGAAAGAAAAAAAAAGATAAATGCTTCTCAGGCGTTATTACAACATTGCAAAACTGCAAAACCTATTAGAAATGATGAATGCTTAAAACAAATGATAATAAAAAAAAAAAAACTCCTTCTGGATGGCTCATTCTGATTATCTATCACAGCGCTACATTTAGCTGAAATCCCAGGAATTTTTATCAAAAACTGATTCGAGAAGCTTTATATATTAGCAGTTTGTGATGTCACGAAATAGGCTCAATGACTTTGAACCTACCTGACCAGGATAAAGCGGTTATTGAAGATGAATGAATGAGCAGCCAAAATGCAAATTATGAAAGGATCACGTAGTAAACAGAAACTTTTAGCTACAGAACTTGTTTGCTAAGTTAGCTAACTAGGTAACTTAGCTAATGTTAGTGATGAACAAAATCGTGGTTATGGTATATTTTGATGGGTTTAGCTACTGTTAAATAAATCATTGAGAATATGACAATATAAATGCAGACTCCGATACTGAAATCCTAGTTGTGTCTACCTGTGATAAATGCATGTTAGTTTACTAACAGTTATCCAGCAGGCTAGCTATGCACTAACATTATTTTCAGTACAGTGTGGTTCAGCTGCATAGAAGCTGCACGCAATGTCAGTCGACAGCAAGCAAGTCAATAATTGAACTTAACGTTCCAATAGGTCATTTCCCGAAAAGTCAGCTTCGGAATACAAGTCAGTTGAGGTTTAGGTTATCATCATTAAGGTTTAAGTTCACATTCCAAATAATGTGGAACGCTTATCTTCCTGTAATAGTGTAGTACGCCATTTCATAACATAACCAGGAGAACATTGGTTGCGTTTCCAATTTGCATATTAATGCATATTTATAGATTGTTGCATTCCTTAGAAGGGCAATGGTGCATTTCTAGGCCATTTTTAGTAGTCTGTTGGGCAATAAAAATGTATTATTTAACATAGATTATTTTTAATGGTTTAAAATTACACATTCTTGGGTGTACTTTAAGATTAGGATTATTAGTGGGGTTAGCAGTTTTAGCTTTTCTTTCTTTTGTATGAAATCCAAGAACAGCCTTGCCTTCAACGGTCTTGAATTTCGAATGAGACTGGCTTGGTTATTGGGATAAAACACTATTGTGATGGCTACGGTATAAATCTTAGTTGCCTTGCTGAATTTTAGGCTTGCACCAGTTCTACTTCCTCTAATTGCTTTACCTCCGTCTGTGCTCTGCTTTTTCAGATTCCTCAGATCAGCTACGCCTCCACGGCACCAGAATTGAGCGACGATCGCCGCTACGACTTCTTCTCGCGCGTGGTGCCTCCAGACTCATTCCAGGCCCAGGCCATGTTGGACATCGTGAAGGCCATGGGCTGGAACTATGTCTCCACTGTGGCTTCAGAAGGCAGCTATGGAGAGAAGGGGGTGGAGGCCTTCATGCAGATCTCACGAGAAGCCGGTCAGCCACACAACCTTGTTTCTACCACTAGCGCTCATGTTCTGTTCACTAGTAGGAAAGGATTCTATTGACCAAGGCCATCTGTTTCCTTTTTCTAGCAATGCAGTGCTAAAAAATTACAAAAGTACCAAATATCTCATCTTTATCACAATGTGCTAAACTATAACTTATAAGTAATTTTATAGAAATTAAATTGCATAACCCCTTTCCATGCTTGGGGATTCTCCTGATAGTGTGTGTGTGCACAGGTGGGAGTGTAAATAAGAGTTGGAGGGAGTGGCAGTAACTAAAATCAGCTTTTTATTTCAGATTTACAAAGACCAGACATTTTTAAAACTTGTTTCTCATAATGACCTGAACATCATCTTTGTACTATAAATTTGATTTTTTTTTTATGGGTCTTCGTGATCATTAGATAAGTTAACATGTAAAGCTTAGTGTTGTAAAACTTTTACAAAATTTTACTGTAAAACTACTTTTTAAGTATTGTTCCATTATAGTAACAATTTAATATGGGTAATTTTGATCCAAGTAGAACATACGGGATAGTAAAACATCTGGAATATGTTTCAGAATATTGTTAATTTTGATGCAAAGATCCATTTCTCTATGAGAAGTCATTTCCAATGTGTGTGAAAATCAAGCCTGCTGTTCATCCTGGAAAGAATATGGTCTAATACTAAAATATGGGAGTGGATTTAAGTGTTACCGATGTCAGTAATGGAGATAAAGCTTTGTCTGAAAGGTTTTCAATGTAATGTGCTCAGTCACTCAAATGTCATACCAAACAAAGTGCTACACACCCCAGGGATAATTCCACCCTATACCCTCATTAGTGAAGAAAGCTAATGGATGAGACTTAACTTGCAGCTTGTAAGGCATGAATTAAATTCCAAGCTTCAAACTGTCATGAAAGCATTGGAGTGGCAAAAGCAGATATTGTATTTAAGCTTTCATTATACTCCCATAGTAATTAGAAAACAGGTACATGAATTTATTACTTTGGAAACTCCTTGAGGATTTAAATTTTCTTACAGCAAATTTACTGCTGATTTTATTTTTTCTCCAATAATTAAAAATTATATGGATCAGACTGAGTTATGTCTAAATTTTCCTTACAGAGTGATTTGTGATCCATCCGGAGAGAGTCTTTTTTTGGCTCAGAGGTTGTAATCTATTGGCAACAGTGCCACATCAGCTTGCCTGCTTGTAAGACTGAACTGTTCTAGCACATTATATTGGACTGGAATGAGTCATGTCTCTTGTGATACACCAACAATCACAAGCTGTATTCCTTTCTCTTTGTCTATGGTATGCGCTACCACACTTCATTTTCTGTCATGTAATCAAAACCTGAAGCATCAATCATTAGTGCAGCCAAACATTTAGTTTTAATTATGATCATTGCAACAGCATCGACACATCAACAATGCATGCAGAGAAAATAATAAGATAATATTACCTCCTGATTATCACGATTATATTCGAAGGACGGAGACTGTGGGACTCTTTGCCAGTGAAATAAATTAATTTTATATTTTTACAGCAAGCAAGCTGTCCTTTGACTTAATCTTGAATGCTCGTGAATAGAAATAATAATGGTTGTTATTGTTACTACGCGGTGTGCTGCTGTTTTTTTAATATTTGCTATACATACAACCTTAGTTTCCCATAGCGCTGATCTTCATAACTTTATGGTATTTCTTTCTTTGTCCCCCACCCTACTAGGGGTATATTGTACCTCATTGGGATTGTGGCTATAAGGAGTATATTATTAAGGCTGTTATTCTTCAGCATCTCCCTACAGCCGTGCTGACCACCAGGAGCAGAGCCAGGTCATAAAAGTACACTGGCACAGAGACAGAACATGTCCCCAGATGATGGCCAACAAAAAAACAAATACATTTTGGCACCTTTAGTAATTTCAGATGGGGTTAGTACATGTTAAAAAGGCTATAGCATGTTTACAGAATTGAACCCATACCAATTATGTTATATCACCATACTAAAGTGCACAGAAACTAGAACAGAGCACCAGAGAAAGGCGTTTATAGTCATTGTTTTCCCCTTTGCGACTGAAGGACTGGTTTGCATTTGTACCTGCACAGGCTTGTTTTTTTTACATTTATTGAGAATAGCATGGCTTAAATTAGGCACCATATAATGACCTCCATGGTGCCAACCTGACCCATGGCATACCATCTTAGACACGTGAGATTGTTTTATTTATATATATTTTTGGTCACAGGCTTAACTTCATACATACGAGGATGAGACAAGTTGTAGCATGATAGACAGACAGACAGACAGATAGATAGTCAGATAGTTACTATTTAACAGTCATTCATTTAAGACAAAGCTGGAAGTTTATTCCATATACAGTTGAGTGCAAATGTTTGCATTCCCTTAGAACAAAATTAAGACAGTCTTTCTGTTCTAACTCAATTTTTGCCCATGGCATGTTTATGGCAAAACTTCTTTTTAAACTATTTTTCTATTGATTTTGCCTTATGTTGTGGATTGTTGCCTTGTTTTGTGTTCAACATTTTGGATTTCTTTGTATTTGTAGATCCAGAATACATGGGTGTGCATAATTATAGTAAATTAGTAGTAGTTTAGTAGGTATTTACAACTGATTTATTTACAGTTTAAAGTTGATCAAAGTGAAAAACAAACTGCTTACGGGGTGGTGCACATGTGGAGGTACTTTTAATACAACCCTAATAAGCTTATTTTTGGAAAGTCTTAGGTCTATGTTTAATGAATTGATGAGAGCTGCTATACAAAAAACAGCTACATTGTCAAAATGACCTTGAATGAATTCCCCTGCCAAAGTTTTTTAAGTTAATTCATCTAGCAATGCATGTTTCCTGGCTAGAAATTTTGTCTTTTAATGAATGCTTTGGGGGCATATTGATCATCCACTGTGTTTCTCCTTCTAGTTTTAGGATCTCATCTTCAACGCTCAGCACATTCTCTTAATTAGACCTACTCAGTTTAAGTTAGTGAGGGGGTGGAATGTAACTCTACTGATTCCCATTACAGTAGAGCACTTATATTAGGTTAATTTCTTGTCCTACCTTTTTCCAAGCCATGAAGCAAGCCTTTTCACCACTTCAAATCATGTTGCCTGTCTGGATGCCTATTGGGTTTTGTCCTATTTTTAGCAAGCTTTAGGCTAATACTGAATGTACTAACTGCAGAGTCAAAAGTGGCAGTTATCTCCGAGGGCCAGGATAAAGCAGACATTGTGCCCTTTCAAAGAGACTGACAGAGCAAACATATTGTGGGTGGAAGGACTGCCAGAAGATGTTTTCCACTCATTCAACAACATAAGATAATACATAAAGGGAATAAAGGGAATAAAGGGAAGAGATACATACAATTTCATTTTGACACCTGAAATACAGTTGTCCATAGTTGCAATGCATGTGTAACAGGGCCCTGGGATAAAGCCAAGCTAGACTGAATTCCTTTGTAATTCAAAGGAGAGTTCATTTTGGGATGCAGAAATTGAACTAATTTCAATATACTCCAATTGAAACCAAATATATGTGACTTTAATTTCCATCGACATGTCAATCTCAGTTTGGAGTCTAACCTGTTATGCTATAGTTCCAAACTTGCAGGTTGCAAACGAGATTGTATTTACTCTAGCTTTATCCAGAATGTCATTTTCAGTGATAAATTCGACAAGCATGTTATCTGTTATGGCATGCCAAGTCTGTCCTTCCCTGTCATATTATCCACACCTAGCATTGCTTCCAGGTATTTGTCAGACAGTATTTGTCATCCCATCTTTGCATGCCAGAGATGTGGCTTGGCTCCTACTGCAAACCTGATATTAGTCTATTTGTTTATTGAGTCATTAGGGCCAGCTCGGGATTAAAACAGATGTGCCTGATATTGAGGACCTTAATTTGCTTATTGCATTATCCTGCATGCGAATGCCAAATCCTCAGCTGCTTATTGCTCTCATTGGTTTAACAAGCTCAGGTTAGTGACAAGGCACTCACCCGATTGGACAAGTACTGTATAAGCAATGTCTTATGGTACAAATTTTGGACGCTTAAACTCAGGGCCCTTGGAATCATCCCCACCTTATCCTGCATTACGAGACCCCTGGGTTGGCAATAGGCTGTGACATTGTGTTACCATCATCCAATCCAATTAAGGTCTAACCAGCATTTTTTTGGTCCTACAATTTTTCTTGATTATTATTGCTTTATAATACACAATGGTGTGGTTTATGGTGACTTCGTCAAAACAAACATTTCATTTTAAACATTTATCAGCAAATTTAATGTCTATTCTTATATCACCTATTTGTTATTTCCAACCAGATACGGTCATCCATGAACTGGGCTGGGAGCTTTCAGGCATACTGCCGTTCTTAGCTCTGTCCACTAGGTGCTTTACTGGTAGATTCATTCAGCTCATTCATATTAGCTACGTAGGAGCCTTTTCATGCTGTTTAAAATTCAGGCGCCACAACCGTCAATGTCAGCAGTACACTGTTACTTGGCAAAATACGGAATTATGGCCGATTTGACCACAGATGTGTGGTCTAATGTGAAGATGATATTTTACATGTCACTCGCAGCCAATTAACTTGGTGAGGCAAATATAATTTACCTTTATGGACTTTTCATGGGAGTCGATCGCTTTTCCCACAATCATTTTCGGCAAGCGAAAATGAAACCAAATGAAACCCAGAGAAACCATCCTGAGTGTGCCTGAGATGAGCAAATGGCTGCCCGCCCGCAGCTGAATTAACTCAGTTGAAGCTTTGACTGAGTCCAGCCACTCACTAGCTGTACTTAGCGTTGCTGACACTATGGCTACCATACATGAGACACAATTTTTTATCTGCTGTATGAAAACCTGAGCTGAGCGGGAATTCTGACCTTTTATACGAGAAGTGAAGAGACACATGTGGAGTCGAGAATGATTTGTTGCCTGCCGTGTGAAAAACCCTTAAAGCTGCAGACAACACGTGTTCTGGCATTTAAATCGTCATTTTAAATTTGAAAGCCATCGCAAGAGATGGAATCATTCGTCGACTCCGATACCATGGTTAATCACCTCAAGCCTAGTTGGCATATGTAAGGCGGTAACTTAATAATTTACCGGTGTTTTCCTCAAACTTGAGTTCAAGTTCAAGTAGGTTTAGTTATCCTAATCATCAGGCTTTTGATGTAAAAGTTATCACAATCTTTAAGTTAACGGCAAGGGTTCAAAATGGTTTGCGTTTCTGCTCGGCTGACTATGATGTCTTTGATTTCATGTAGTTTTTGAAAGGAGCCAGAGAAAGGAGAAAGGTGGTCTGTCAATTGATTGCTCATATTGGTTTTACAAGCTAAGGTTAGTGACAAGGCACTCACCCGATTTGAGATAAGTAATGTATAAGACTCGTCTTATGGTTAGGGCAGGGGTACCAGTACAAATTGCAGGCTCCCAGACAGGTTAATGCACTGGACTTCTTGCACCAGACAATTCTCGTTTACCTGGGTTCCCTAGGGCCCCCTGTTTACTCACGACTATTTACTCACGACCCTTGGAATCATCCTGCGACATGTCTTAGGGCCATATAAGAGGCACTGATTTAAGAATTCAAAGATCTTTTAAGCTTTTATACTCAAAAAGTTGTCCTCATCAGGCTTTTGATGCACAAGTAATCGCTAACTCAAGTCAAGGGCAAAGGTTCAAAATTGCTTGCATTTTTGCTTGGCCGCCTAAATGGAGCAGCGTCTGTGATGTCTTTCATTACATTTCTGTTTAATTTAGTTTTAAAAGGAGCCTATGAAAGAAAAAATGTGATCTTTCAATTGATGTAGGATGTAAAGTTCCCAAAAGTATAAGTTACATCAAAAAGGTTATAAAAACAATCTTGCTGCACACTATTCTCCAGTATTCTTTTGTAAAACCAGTAAATGATTCAGAGAAGCTTTTGAGTAGCCTTTTCTTTAAAACCTCACTGGGTTAACACAGAGAAACTTTGATTGTGACCTTGGGTAACCCACCCAAGGGTGGTTCAAATCCCACTCTTTGTAAGAGAAGAATGGCATTCAAATGGACTCTACTGCAAAGTGATTTGTCAGCCAGTTGGGTATCTATACGAATATGTGGCAGTCAAGCACTTAGCAATCTCCTCCAAATGCACTGATGCAATCAGCAAAACTGTGTGCCCACAAATTTGAAGAAAAATATGGTTACAGGCATCTTATACTTCCGACAAAGTGCCTCCAACCCCCCAGAGACTGGTGGTGCTGATTTATGGAAGGGGAGATTTATGATACTTCCAACATTGGCTATAGCTAAATTGGGATAAAAGTTTTGATATTGTGTAACTTGAATGAACCTGTCAAAGTTAATGACTTCCCAAGGGCTAACAATTTAAGCCTTCATTAATATTGCAGGGCTTTGTCTTCATAAGTAGCCTATTGTCTCATTAAAATTGCACAAGATCATGTTGTGGTTGTGGGCGTTTGCATGATAGCTGAAGCATAGTGTTTATATGATCTAGTCTTAGTAGATATGTTCAAAAACTATACAAGGAGAAAAGCAAGGGAGACATATTCTATGAGAGCTTGTTTTGGTAATTAGCTTTGTGCTGGTAAAATGTAATGAAGTTCATATAGCTTTAACTGGTATGTTTATCACATTATGTGCTTGCTGGCTTATTTTCCTCAGTGCCTGTGGTATCTGCAAGACCTTATTTTCTGATGCTGTGGTTTTGCCTCTCTGCTTGTTTTAGACTAATTTATGCATACTCCTAGTCTCCCTTTTGTTTTAATTATGTGGCCTGGACCAGTTTTTTATGACTCCAGAGAGAAGAAATGTTTGTTTTCTATCAACTGGTGTTGGCAGTACAATAACAAACATGTCATTAATTATACTCTTAGTTTTCATACAACACTTTGACGCATACAGATAGTTTTTTTCAATGGGAAAGGTAATTGTTGACACCCATCATTTAGTTTCTAGATTAATGTCTCTATATTATAGCATTCAACATGACTGAGGGTTAGGGTTAGGGTTAATCATTCATTCATTCATTCAATCAATCAATCAATCAAGTAAGTAAATAAATAAGATAAAAAAAATAATAAATAAAAACTTCAACTAAATAAACATTAGAAATATTGCCTTTAAAAGTAACTAAAATTAAATAAAAACAAGATTTTGTGAATTTACATTCGCATGACTTTCAGTGAGTTCAGTTTTGTGAGGAAGCGGCTGGTGGGAAGATAGTGAGTGCCTATTCCATGGATGTTACACAATGTATAGTGTGTAATCATACATTCCTCTTCAAAGTGCAGGCACAAAAAAAAGCTTCACAACTTTCAATCCGTCCTCAGAACTAAAATAACAAAAACAAAAACACATACAACCTAAATAAAACATCTATAAAGAAATAAAAGCTAATTGAAACTAACAAACCCAACAACACAAAACCAAATCCGACAACACAAAACAAAACCCACAACACAAAACCAAACCCAACAAATAATA
>JAOUQW010000001.1:13410958-13421824 GCA_028565825.1 Olivaichthys viedmensis
AAAACTACCTAAAACTATGCTGTATTTAATTTTAATTTAATTTAATTTTTTTTATTAAAACTAATACAAAAAAAACTACAACACACAAACAGGTGACTCACATTTTCTTTTGCACCAAAGCTAGATATTTTATTAAAACTTTCCTAAATTACATCTGATCAGTTTTAATCACAATTTAAATCACAGAATTTAAATCACAGAATATGAAAAATATGCCAAAGGCAGTTCCACATTATTTCTTATCTTATACAAACAATGTCATAAATTCATCATAACTTTTCAGATGAACTCATTATTTGATTAGTCTCCAGATGTAGTCAAAGTTGATGGGTCTCTATGTAAGAAACTTATTTTAAAGCTAAAGTTTTAAAGAAAGATCTTTCAGGAAGTCTCCCCACAGCTTCTCTACCTGGGTTTCTTCAGTCGTGTCCTCATAGACTCTGATAACAGCTTTTTTTCCACCTTTCTTTTCATTTTATACCAGATAGGAGAACAAAGGTTTCTAGCACCATGTCTGACTATTTGAACGCAGACCCTGTCTTCCTTCTCTAAATTACTGAAGTCCTTTTGAAGTTTTTTTTCTTCTTCTTTTTTTCAAAAATGGAATCGAAATTTCAACTCCACCATGATTTATCTCTAACACTCTCTGGCTCTTTGGAATCGGAAGCCTTGATGGTCTGCCAGGGATGTCACCAGGGATGTTTTAATCATATTTTAGCATGTTTCAGTTACAGAGATTTGAGACACGAAAAAAGATGTTGGGCGATACGAGGGTCGTCTGATGCGGATTGGGTCATTTATCAATCAATGTACGACAATATATTTGACAGTAACAATACAACTTCTAATAACATTGGAAAAAATAGCCAATTTATCATCATGACATATATTTCATTGTGTTGGTCACCTTTGGGATCAGTTCACACTGTAGGAGAGAAGAAATGGCTCTCTATTATCGTCATTTTTAGTCACAGGTTCTAAATGATCTAAAAGATACATTGATTGTATAATAATAGGAAATGATTTATATATTACAGTTGGTGCAAGGTTAATAATATCTATCATCACTATGCACTGTATATAAGTATTAGACAATTTTTCAAAAGAATTGCAATGGTCGAAAATGACAGAAGATCATTACAAGCCTCATGGAGCAACAATTATCTAGTGGGTTTTAAATAAGGTTATTTGGAATGATAATGACTTTGTTTAGGTTGTTTACCATCCAGCCAGGCACTGCTGATATAGTAAAGCTATCCACTCATATTGGTGCAAGAACATTGCCTCGTGTTTTGAATGATATCTGGTATCTTCTAATGTTTTTCTGAATCTATATCACCTCCAGTTGTAACCTCGAGCTGCATATTTTTATCGCTGCTCAGCTGTTTAAGTTCTATTTTAATGGCAGCAGCTGGATGCTGTCAGAGAGCTTTTGTGCTCAAGTGTTAAATGAGTCAGCCAATCCCTTGTTTCCATGAGGTCAGGACTTATTGTAACATAATCATATATCATTCAGTTCTCACAGATGTTGGCCACATGAATTAAATGCTTTATTCTCTGCTTTGAAATAACCTCATAAGTTTTACCTTTCATATAAATAATTAAGAGTGGTACTCCACCTGTGCTAGCAACAATAGCCTGGATTAATTTCTCTCCTCTTAAAGACAGATTAAGAGGACTGCATTTTAGAAACTTTGCTGCTTCGTATGAATCATTTCTACAATTAGTGTCACCCACCCCTCCTCCTGTAGACAATTTATCTGAATGGAAGGTCGTTGTTTTCTTTTGCTTCAAATTTCCTGAGATACTCCTCAGGGAAAAGGCGCTCTATGATCTCTAGTCAATCCAAAGTCTCAAACCTTAAAGTTTCAAGAAATCCAGCAACATCCAAGACATTTGAGTGCTCCAACTTCCAAATATAGCTGAGCATTATCACAGCATCGGCAGGCAATTCCTCCCAATGACGGGCATTTCCTTACAAATTCAGATGAACATTTCACAGCAGATCGAAGTAAAATGGGTGCAGATGGTTGTTAGTTGTTAGTGAGCTATTCATGTGGACATGACTCAGGCGCAGGTAACAATTTAATGCTCCGCGGAGCCCAACGCTGAACAGGCAAATTACGCCGTCTTCCACCCAGTTCCTTTCAGGGAAGCAGGGCATCAACACATCAGTTGAGGGCGAAGCCTCCCTCTGATGCATTATTCATCTGCTTTTATAACCTTTTCCCCAGTTGTCAGTGCCAGTGTCACAGACATTGT
Organism: Olivaichthys viedmensis; assembly: GCA_028565825.1. NCBI lineage: Eukaryota > Metazoa > Chordata > Actinopteri > Siluriformes > Diplomystidae > Olivaichthys > Olivaichthys viedmensis. The sequence goes on from JAOUQW010000001.1 coordinate 13,413,221, forward strand.
ACACACAGAGGGAATTCACTGCCACTGCGCCCTATTAAGAGAGCTAATATGTTGCCATCTGTGACTTTCATGCTGGCGAACATGCGGGAGCCGGAGGAGGTTTTGTATGCACATCTCACTTCCTGCAGAGATGGTGGCCCTAATCTCTACAGTGGCAGTATATAATGACAGGTTAATCAGATGTGAGCTAACCTTTACCAAAAATTTTATCTTAAAGCTCCACCCAAATCAATAGGTGTTTGTGTTCGGAGTCCTTTAAACATCTGTAATTGGAATCAGTGATAAATTAACAAAAGGGGTCACGGTGTGACGATGCATGGGTACATTTAGCAACATTACAGAAAGCAAATTGCACCGATTAATTGGCTGATTTATACCACTGCAAAAATCCAATTAGCTGAATTTGCTTGAACAGTTCATGATTTTATGGACAATTGCCTTTAATGATTTGATTATTATTTTTTATTGTTTCTTACAACTATGCAACATTGTTAAGCAGCCTAATAAGTTCAGTGAAGCACAATACAAATTCACCTCTAACATGTGACCATGCAGATGCCTGACTGACGAAGATGGTGCAAGGCAAATCCCACTCCTTAGGAGCCCCTAATTACATAAAATACCTAAAATACTACATTAGTATTCGATTCTGTGTGTTTGATGGAGAAAACATACAAATTGGCTGTGCATGTGTGCATGGGACACCACTTTTGAGAACCATGGGTGTATTGCCAATAAAAATTACTGCAAATTGAGGATCCTGCGATATTGATGTCAAACGGCTTATGCCTAGCCCACACTACAAGATAATCAGGCTGATTCGTCCCTCCAGACAAATTCAGTCTGGTCTTAAACGACTATCTTGGTGTGGGGTGTGTGTGATCTATTCACAGTTGAGTCACGGCCGCCACCGATTTCTAATCGTAAATTTTAAACATGTTCAATATTTACGACTCAACATCCTGTAGTGTGGGAGGAACGCTAACTATCTCGTATGAAACGCAATCATGCATAAAAGACCGATAACCTATGAGCTGGACTGAATTTGACAATACTTACAGAAAAAGTCACAGGCATGGCGTTTAGCACGTAGCTGCTACAGTGAGTCTTTTGTACAGGATACAGGGAATACAGACTTACCCCTATAGTTCGTGCTGCAAGATGTTGATCCTGTCTTCTCAGCCATGGCTTCATTCACATATTTTTAATACTCTATTAAATCTCATTGAAGGGGATGTTTTAGAAACACAGATTAACGATGCTAAATCATTAAGGGACCGTCCACAAAGTGCATAAAGTGGACGACTGTTAGGATTGATTTCCAATGGATTGACTAAAAGAAGGCTAAAGGCATGAAATTACTTACAGTAAAATAAATGCCATTTTCATCACCAATTGTAGCCACCTATTCAATGAAAAATTAATCCTACAAGCACTTCATGCACTTTTCAGATGGTGTGTTAATGATTCCCTTAAATATTAAAGCACAGCTAAGTTGTATTTCTAAAACATGCATTCAGTGAAATTTAACAGAGTATATTTTAAAATACATTTGATTGTAGTAAGTGCTCTGTCTTCTCTGGAGTGACAAAATATAAGTTTAATCATGAGAAATCTAGGCGGGAATGTCAGTTGTCCAATATGAATCAACTAGTCAACATCGTGAATGTAAACTTCAATCCAGTTACTGTATTTCCTTCATTGAGATATTGTTGCTGTGTGTTTTGCAGATTTCCTAATGGTTTTTATAGTTATGTTTGGAACACAGAACAAGTTTTTGGGACAGAAAATGGAAGATGGTAGAAACAAAACAGAATGTTCAGTGGTTAAATGATTGCCGTTTTCTCCATGTTTCAGTAGTCGGCATATTTCATTCAAGCAAATGTACAATGTAAAATTGAAGTCTGTCCATCATAAGTTGCAGGATGCTGCACAGCACAACAGAGATCTAGCTTCCCTCCAAAATAAGTTAAATAAATAAAACAACAGCAAAAGAGGAGAGCAGACAAGCTTGACGCGATCCGTCCTCTGAGAGTAATACTTCTCCGGATGAAATGCTGGCAGATTTATCGCTTTTCTTGGCTTCTGTCCATTAGGTTGGTGGATTTCAGGTCTAGGTGCTTGGGAGCCGGTCACAGAGAGGATGATAGAGATACATCAGGCCTTTTCGCAATGGAAAATCCTCTGGGCACAGTGCAGCCTGCTGCCTGCTCTGTGTTCCCTCAATAATTCATCACTTCTTGCATAATCAGTGTGTGGCAGCCTGAGCAGCCATCACGAAGGCAGCAGATCTGACTAGTCAGCGATGCTCTGCTAGCGAAGCTGCTTGCTTGTTGAGGTTGATTAGGTGGTTTTGTAGGTTTTTGTGCTCCCCCTTCAAGTGTGGCCATTGGCTAGCTTGAAAATTCATTCTTAAAAATTAATTTCTTCTCAAAGGTTTAGGGCTGATTTAGTGGCTTTAGTGTTTCTTGGACAAATAAAATTGCCTGGAAGTCAAGGTTATAATTTATTGAAATATTCATTATTTATAAAGTGATTGCATGTTCATGTGACTTGGTATCTTAGCACTCTTCTTGTGGAATAACTTAACAACTCATAGCCAGAAGTTCGAAAAGCTAACATGACAAGTCCTCCTTTTTTATTGGTTATTAATCTACAGTTGAATGCCAAAGTTTCCATCACCCATTGTTTTTGAATGGAAAAAGAATTTTTTTTACCACTATTTTACAATTTATCTACAAATAACATGAATGAAAAAAAGTAAAAAAAAAATGAAATGTGGGTGTATCCTGCAACAAGACAACAATCGAAACATAAAGTAAAATCAACTGAAAAATAGTTTGAAAAGAACCAAAAGAAAGATGTCAAAGTTTTGCTTTGATCCTCTTGGGCTCCAGATCTGATTTGAAGAAGGCAGTGTGTGTGGCAGCGTTAGAACAGAGATGTCAAGAAGAATGGTAAAAATTTGGCCAAGTGATATTACAGAGTAAAAAGAGATATGTCAGGAAGAGTGTGGTCCAAATATTACTACTGAAATGATCCAAAAGCAGCTCTGAGGATACAAAAGAGATTGCAGGCGGTTGTAAAAAAAAAAAAAAAAAAAAAAAGGCCTATAAGTTATCAGTGAATATTTATTTCACATTCAGAAAGGGAAATGCAAACTTTTAAACTGCTCTCATTTGGATTTTTTTTCTTTATTAATATGTTAACACTATTTGACCATTTTTGTTACTTGTGATATTGAAGGGACATCTGTAAAACCTAACACACTAAATGTCTTGTTGTTGTGAATTAAATTTCTTTGTCTTCTTCATTTCATCCTAAGGATATGCAAACCTTTGCACTTGAATATATATCTTCTCTGTTATATGTTGCAACCTTGCTATAGTTTTTGTCAAGCATTTTGAGGTTATTAGTATAATAATAAAAGTTAAAATAAAAGATAGCAGCAAGCTCAGAGTTTAAAACAAGTTGCACACCTTCTGTAATTCCAACACAATCTCGTGAAATTTGCTTGTATGAAAAAGTTACAAATTATTAAGATTACGGCGAAGAGCAGGGTTCTCGCTATCATAGCTTTTCATTTAACCTCAAACATATGAAATCCAATCCGAGAAGTCCTATGAATTTGTCATGAATGTGCCATCGGGTTGATATTTTCAATTACATCCCCCAGCATGTGAGGGGGTGACTGTAAGCCTGCTGGAATACCTGCAGCCCAGGGAAGTGCTATAAACTGCATTATCTGACACACTTCCATGCCTCATTTCTCCAAAACTGAGAGAGAAAAAGAGAGAGAGAGAGAGATAGAGAGAGAGAGACACACCGCTGGAACAGAAAAGCTTCAAATCCGACCACATGCTGAGGCCCAGAGACGAGCTCTTCACCGGCTCAAACAGAATTCTTAAAAGATGTGCGATATTACCATGGGACTATTCCAGGCAGCCTCTCCAACACTCCCCAATGTTTCATTATGTGGCTGATTTTATAATATGCTGAGAAAAGATTTGTATTATCACACTCTTGCCTCTGATGCTTCCAGTTTCAGACGCTTCCAGTTTTAGAGCTATTTAGAGTTCCAGTTTTAGTGCTATTTAAGTTTTTTTTTTAAGTACATCACTTTAAAAAAAAAAGTGTCAGCCTAAAATGTGTTCTTAATTTATCCCATCTAAAACTTACACACTTATTGTAACTGATCCTGCTTTACACAGTTGTAACAATGATTACCTTATTATCAGTGCACTAAATGTAGCGTTTAGCAATACAGTTTTATTGATGGTACTTTTCCGTCTCTATACAATACAAGACTACATTTTGCTCTAATATTGCTCCACACATTGGCAGGCCCAGATGTTTAGGATTGTGGCAAATATTTCAGTAACACTTTACCCAGGACCGGTGTTTATAGGGCTGCATGACACCTTCATAAGCCATTTATGACAACTAACATGGCTTATTTCAATCGGCGTCTGTGTAATAAAGACTCCTTTTGTTAATTTTTATGTCAACATTAGGGTGTTATGACACAAAGTGAAGGTTTGGACAGTGACAATTATTACATTGTAATGATTGAGTTATAAATGTTTTCTCTGGCCCTTAAGTGTGTTTTAGTTAATTGTTTATAATATTTTAATAAAAACCTATGAAACTGTTATAACACAGTAATTTTATGTTTTTATAATTTTATATTTTACAGAGTTGTGTATATATTTTTTCTGAGGGAGTTTGGTTTTACTGTTTGACATGTCATATTTATTTTACCATTATGTGCCTCTAACATATTAAAGACAAACCCACCAAAAAATCCATGTCATTTAACTCAGCTGTTATGTCAGGCTGACATAAAAAGTGACAAAAGCAGTCTTTATGACAGCTGCTACCTGTTGGAATAAGCCTTGGAATAAGCCTATAAATGTTTATGTAGCATTTTCAGTTGCCATGGAAGTCTTAGGTACCGTGGGTGTCATATAGCCCTATGAAAGTTGGCCTTAAGTGAAGTGGTACCAATACTACTTTGCCACTGTTCAAAATAAATGACTAAAAAGCAGCAAGTGCACCCAATTATTTTGACCAATGACTTCTTTTAAATCAGTTCCACCTTCATGAAATGTGGCTCAATTTAAAGAGCCATTCCATCCGAGCAAGCATGTCTCTGCAAAGCAAAGGAGCAGTGCATGATGGATTATCACTGAATTATTCAGTGAGGGTTAACAAGAAGACTTAAAGAGAAAAAGAGATCTTTTAAAAAAAAGAGATTGTTACTTTTATTACGTTATGGGAGCTCATTTCTGGCAAAAATGGGCTCAGTGCTATCAGCACTACATACGATCAAGCTGTTTCCCGAATTCATATTAGATATAAATGGTGTGTGTATTGTATGTTCCCTGATAAACAATAGCATTAATAATACATTAATAATACATTTTGTCAAATGAGCCACGGAAAATAGAGTACATTCGTGTCCACTAAAAAGCCCATGCAAAATTGATGGCTCATCCATTGATGGACTAATGATGGCATCATGTCTCCAAATGAATAAAAATAAATGAGTCAGAATATGTATTTGATTGTGGTTGATTGCAACCATGGCATTACATAGCTAAGTTAAAATGTTCAAATCACTGTTAAATCACCAAGTGTACCTCTTCAAAAATAGGCATTAGAATTTTATATTTACCATAAAAAAATATGAATGTGAGACTATGTCCTGAAAAAAAAAACAGGCAAGCTAATAGTGCTTTTTGATGGCTCTTTATGAAATATGGTGTTTACCCCGGTACACTTTTCTACCATATTTTCCATCATAAGTTTAAGTTCGTAGTCTAAGATATTGAGTCTCAAATAAGAGCAAGGGTATAACTTTTATGAGGTATCACAATCCACTGTGTCCCCATATTGACTATTGATTCTCCCCGGTGCAGTGACACCAAAAAAGACTTGAATCTGTAGACACGTGGTGAATTGCATTTAGCAGTGAATCACTAACCCATCCAGCACTGGGGATTCTAGCGTTTCTTTTCTCCCCCAGTCCATTATTTGCTAATGGATGGCTGGGACGGCTCCTTCGTTGCGATGCTCTTGTCTGTAAACTTCCACTTCAGCGTTGCAGACTCATTACGTGGCTCTCTCGCAGACAGGCTTATAAAAGATGGGAGCCTGTAAAATTGATTAGCCTGTCAGGCGTTCTTAAGGCCAGATCCATGAAGCTCTAATGGCACTAATGCCAGGCTGCATGTGTAGAGACGGGGAGCCGTAGGGGCTTGTGGCTGGAAATTTATTACTGTTGGGCGGTAATTGCAAAATAACATCAGCAGTAAAGGCCTGTGGAAAGTGCTGCTCAAAAGCCAGATTGCACTTCATAGGGCTTTGTTACCTGATAAATGTACTACCCCAGATATCAATACATGTGATATTACTTGTTGCATGTACATGTTGCATGCACTCTGACATGACTATAAGATTTTATTTTAATGTGTTGATGGTTACTTAGCTGAAATGTTTCTGGTGATTTCCAGGTGATTCCAGGTTTTTTGTGATGGCCTGGGTCAACAATTGTGGAATTCAATCAGCCAATCACAAACATTATCATATCATTTCATCACAATAGTTTACCTAACGTTAGCTAGCGTGCAAGCAAACTTGGCTACTGGTTTTCATTACAATAAATTAGTTTACCTAACTTAAGCGAGTTTACTAGCAAACTTGACTCCTGGTTTAATTACACAATACAATGGTTAGCATAATATAAGCTAGCTTACTTGTTAACTTAATGACAGATTAATTAGGGAACAAACAAGACACAGGTGAAACACTCAGGGAACAAACGAGACACAGGGCGGAGACATGAAACAGAACCATAAACAACAGCACATGGAGCTAGTCGCCATGGCAACAGCGACGCTAAAGGAGGGGGAAACCATGACAGAATCCCCCCCTTAACGTGCGGCTCCAGAAGCGTGAAAACGGGGACCGGAAGGAGGTCCTGGGCCTGTAGTCTCAATGTCCTTGTCCGGATGGTTGTCCGGAGGCGGAGCAAAGACCTCCTCCTTCCCACTCAGGAGCAGAGCAAAGACATACTTCCCACGGGCCAGAGGCGGAGCTTCATCCTCTGCGGGGTCAGGGAGCTGAGCGACGCCCTTGGCGGCGTCCAGAAGCAGAGCGACTTCCTCCATGTATTCAGGGGGCGGAGCAATGACCTTGTCCATGCAGGAGTGCAGTGGAGCGAAAACCTTGTCCGCAAAAGCTGGGCGGTGTATCGATGGCCTTGTCTGTGCAGGCGTGCAACGGAGCAAAGACCTTGTCCACGAAGGCGGGCGGTGGAGCGATGACCTCGTCCGTGCAGGCGTGCAGAGGAATGAAGACCTCGTCCGTGAAAGCGGGCGGCGGAGCTATGACCTCGTCCACGCAAACTTGCAGCGGAGCTAAAAAAGGGGGAAACCGTGACAGAACCCCCCCTTAATGTGCGACTCCAGAAGCATGAAAACGGTGACTGTAAGGAGGTCCTGGGCCCGTGGACTCAATGTCCTTGTCCGGATGGTAGTCTGGAGGCGGAGAAAATACCTCCTTCTTCCCACTCAGGAGCGGAGCAAAAACATACTCCCCACGGGCCGGAGGCGGATCGACATCCTCTGCGGTGTCAGGGAGCTGAGCGATGCCCTTGGTGGTGTCCAGAAGTGGAGCAACTTCCTCCACGTATTCAGGGGTCAGAGCGATGAACTCATCCGCGAAGGCGTGCGGCGGAGCGATGACCTCGTCCGTGCAGGCAGAGCGACGTCCTCAGCTGGGTCAGGGGACTGAGCGACGCCCTCAGTAGGGTCAGGAAACTGAGTGATGCCCTCAGCGGCATCAGGGGCGACCTCGGCAGATGTTAGCCCACCCCCAAAAATTTGAGGTGAAAATTTAGGAAACGAAGAAAACTAGGGCAAATAGTTTCAACCATAGGAGAATAGGAAAAGACATGCAAAACCACACATTCACACATCAGTTTATATACAATGGGTAATGAGACATAACGAGACTCATGATGAAGGGACAGATGCAAACATTGATTAGTGGGCGTGCAAACACTGATTAGAGAAAGAGTTAGCAAAACAGGAAGCGGGAACTGGGAAAAACAGGAAGTATTCAGGAGCTAAACAGGCCATCTAGATTTTGTGGGAGATCCTTTAGGTCTTTCCTAGGTGAAAAAGTCTGCGCCCTCAACCTGATCTAATGCAAAATCCTGAAGAATTTGTTTTTCTCAGATTTTGATACCATCCTCTTCTTTGTCACTGCCTACACTGAGACCTGAGTCAGTTCTGTGACATTCCTAATCAACTTATTGAGGCTTCCCCAGCAGACCACACCTTAAAAAAAGAACGCTGGCCACGATGGTCTGATTGAACAACTCCAGTAGATACAACACACACTGAAGGATCCAAGTCCCCTGCTTTGAACTTTTACTGCACAGCGCATCAGTGTTGTTAGTCCAGTCCAGTATGCAGTTCAGGTAGACTCCCAAGCCTCTTTTACACTTTAAACCCAAGACATTATCAAGTTCAAGTTCAAGTAGGTTTTTATTGTCATTTCTCCATATACCTCGTATACATTGAAATGAAATGTCGT
>JAOUQW010000001.1:13423482-13441655 GCA_028565825.1 Olivaichthys viedmensis
AGTTCCCATACCAGACAGTGAGACAGCTGGTCAGTACACTCTCTATTGTCCCCGTGTAGAAGGTGGTGAGGATGGAACGGGGGAGGTTCACTCTCTTCATCCTCCGCAGAGGATGTCGGCTTGTACTTACGTTTCAAACTCTTGAGTTGTTAATCACCAGCGTCTTCTCTCTAATTCTCCTGTTGTCACTTCTATCGCTTCACCGACATAGCCTGACAAGATCACATTAACGTTATTATCTTTATCGCTTTATAACTTTTTAGATTTTCATGCATTCACACTTAACCTCTTTCTGTTAAATTCCTGCATAAACATTTATATGTGGAAGGGGTTCCAGGTACCTGTATAACTGCAGCATCTTAACATCCTACCCCTGAGTGGTCATTGGTCTCAGAGGCTTCCTAACACACTGGAAATCCACCACCAGTTCTTAATTAAGGTCCCTAAACTTAATCATTTGTAAGTCTTTATTAGTTTTCTTGTGCAAATTTACAAACGTGAGACCGTGTTGTTGTTCCAGATTTACTTCTTAATCTGTCTGATACATGCGTACACAGTCTGAAAGGAATGCTAGCATCTTCTTCAAATTCCCAGCTAATGATAGATATAATATTTCTAGAGAATATCTTGGTCTGTTAATCCAATAGCTGCTCACTCCTCAGCTGCAAGTTTGGTCTTTTCTAAAAACCTTGAGGAGCTGTAATGAGCTGAGATTACAATTTAATGAAGGCAGTCTGCACACTGTTAGAATTTAGTTATTTTAAATTCTAATACAGCAGCGAGTCAGTGTTTTAAATTAATGCAGTGAAGCTGGAATGAAGATATCAGAAGATATCATAATGGGGTCTACAGTGTGCTTATTACAAGAGGTGCATCATCTACTGTATGTGATGTTATATTAAATATGTGTAGAAATGATCTTTTATCTATTTGACATTTAAAAAAAAGGTCACACGTCTGCCCTGGATGAATAAAATAACATTTCATTTTAAATATTTAAATAGGTTTTACAAATGTGCTGATTAAATAAAGACAATTCATGGTAATTTATCTTTGCAAAAGTTAAGCCGGATTGGTTAATAAGAATTGTCCAAAGCAAGTTACAATAATGTGCCTAAAGAGGATTTGCCATATTTATGGTTGCAGACAGTCACTCTTGTTCTACCCAAATTTCCTGAAATCTTCCTTAATTATAAACAGATATGACAGATATGAAAATCCCACTGAATGCCATCTGCCACCTGTTTACCTGTCAGCAAACCGTCATTGCTTCTCCACCAGTAGATTTCGTGTACGGTGCTTATAAACTCACAGAATTTCTCTGAATGTTTAGTCCGCACTTGCAAAGCTGTTTTTATTGCTTACGACACACTTCATAGTTTCTCCCAAGGCTTAAATGCTGCTTTGCCTCGTACTCACCATCTGCAGTGTGTTTAACCATTTTAAATAGTCCTCTGTGATTTCCGAGGCCCAAAACCCCTAATGTATATTTCATTCTCTCTGTGCTTACCACGATCCCTCATGCTATTGGCCTTTTGCTTATTTTCTTTTGCCGACGGAAAGCCGCAATTACCTGGAGTTGTCCCAAATGAGTGTGGTATATGCATGTGCCTGAACCTGCTTTAAATGAACAGATACAGTCGGCTAATTAGCGGTGTCACTGTACTCGGAGAAGTGTTTCTTCAAGCGAGAGACGAAGAAGATTGTAGTCTAGTCATTAGCCAGTCGTGCAGATTTGCTGCGTTCATCCTTTTTTTTTTTTTTTTCCTGACACGCATGCTGTTCCAAACTGAAGCAACAAGGATCTGATTGCGATGTTAAGGCTCGGGGAACTGACGTAGCCAGCCATTTGTGTCACTCCCCACGCAGTGGCGTCCTGAGATCAGCCTGCAGTTTTTTCCACGCCTCCTCTGGCTCCCTAAAACCTCAGGATGCCTAAAACTGATAATCATTCCATCAGGATTTGCCTAGGGTGCTCGACAGAGTGCGTAATTGCAGAATTAACCTTCGGCATTTGAAGGCTCATTGTCTGTGCCGTTTTAATGCATTATTTTCTCCCCCCGGTGCAAGATATAATAAGCGAAGGCAGTTTTTACTCAAGTTAGTTGGAAGCACACTCGACTGATTCTGAGAAAACAAATCAACAAAGTTTGTCAAAAATGTAAATCAAGTAAATCGGAACTCATCTCCGGCGATTTGGGGATGAGTAAAACCCAGCTGAGTGTGACCACCAAATATGAGAGATCCCATAACGCCCAGTATCATGCCACTTACTATTAGTTTGATGATTGATGTGTAAAATTACCAATTATCATCAAAATTGGCAAAAGAATGAGACACTTCTGCATTTTGCTGGAGTCTTTTTTTTTTGGTTCGATATGCCTCTATACAGAAGGAGTTATCAACAGTATCATAACCAGCTTACTAGAAAAGCTTGAGAAGTGTGCATTTCTTCTTCTGAGATGATACAATGTGCAGTTTGACATGATAAACAATCCAATGCATGATTCATGATTTAGATTTGTAACTGGTGCATTGAGCTGATACTTTTCAGTCTAATATGATGCAATACAATAAGATTCAGTATTGTGGAAACAGTTTTTAATAAAAAAAAATTGCTTTGAAGAGAGGACACTTTTTTTACTGGGACTGACAGGCAGATCAGCCACGCCTCCTTTACTGGGACTGACAGGCAGAGAGTACACACCCCCTTTACTGGGACTGACAAGCAAACAGACCACGCCTCCTTTATTGAGACTGACAGACACAAAGGCCATGTCTCCTTCACTGGTACTGACTTGCACAGAGGCCACATCTCCTTTACTAGGACTGACAGGCAATGAGGCCACGCCTCCTCTACAGGGACTGACAGGCAAACAGGCCACACCTTTTTCATTGAGACTAACAGCCACAGAGGCCACACTTCCTTCATTGAGACTGACAGCCACAGAGGCCACATCTCCTTCATCGAGACTGACAGCCACAGAGGCCACATCTCCTTCATCGAGACTGACAGGCCGAGGGGCCCCGCCACTACAAATGTCCAAAAGCGCACATACAAAGTTACAGTTTCTGAAATTAACCAGCCGATTTGCGATTCTAAAAATTACAATTTTAGCATTACATTCACGTATGATTAATTTTGACAGAAAATGAACTCCATACTTTTTTCAAACTCACAATATTGTACAACCGCAAGTGTTGCGGCCAGGTGTCCTTTTCCAAGGACTCTGTGTAATTGTGTATCGGCTTCCACTCCTCCCTGCATGTGAAACTCCTTCATCATCTGCCATCGAGGACAGTATTCATGGAAAGTCCTGGCATTGACCAGTGGCTGGCGGTCATTCACCCTGTTTTTGCCACCCCCTCCATCCTTTTAATTTTTCTCTTTTTCCCCGGGTCCTGTGACTCAGATGCTCCGTGCCAAGGTCAGTCTGCTGTTGTCATAAAAACTGACATCAGTCGTAGAAGGGATTTAACGGCACAGTCAGGCTGAGGAATGAGTAGCCCCATAATCCAAAGGCAGACAGTCTAGTATTTGTCACACACACAAAAAAAATGAACGCCACGAGGACGTGAAATGGATTATTTATCGTGTGACGTTTTGCAAGAAGTGACTCATGCTGTTGTTGCTCATATTCCCTTCTCTGTGTTGTTTGCTTGCTTGAAAAGTAAATAGCAGGTCATTAATGAAAACATCCGAAACGTATAATTTATAATTCTGCGTTATGGACTGCAGTCGAATGAAATAACATTACACAGAAAGAAAGAAATATTAGAAATTAAGTATAATATTCAGGGAAAATCTATGATTGTCACCCAATTTAGGGACTTCGAACACTTAGTGATTTAAACAATAAATAATGTGTCTGACGTATGATGGACAGTCATGACATTTATGATATGTCCTGTATTTATGTCTACAATTTCCCTAGGGATCAATATCTGACAGTCATAACATTTATGATATGTCATGTATTTATGTGTATATTGTACCTAAACCAGTGCCTATCTATCCTTAAACTATATTAATGTTGTCATTAATTGTATGTTAAATTCCAATATCTTATGAAATGATGCACGATAAACTTTTATATTACAACCAAATAATACTGTTCTTTTTTTAGTAAATAACATTTGTTCATTTTGTCAGTCAACCGCACACGCCTTGTATGACTGCTTATAAAGCTTGTCATATCATTGGAATAGTGAACAACCTTCCAGTTCAACCTTCCCTCTGCGGCACATTAAAGCCAGATGAGAAGATCATTTCCGCCGCTCATAAACTGATATTTATGTTAATTTATATATTTTTCCTATAAGCCAAGAGAGTCATAACTTAAAGTACTAGATCTAATTTGCAGCACTAGGTTAAACTCCCTGACTTTCTGACTCTGAGAATTACATAGAGTTGGTCTCTTTGGTTCACGTTTCTTGGTATCTGTTTTTGTCATTCCAGACACCTCCTTAGGAATAGACAAAAGATCAAAGCCCAAGCAAGGCATTAGAATTGCGTAGGAAGCTCGTTTTAAACCCACCCATGCATGCCTTGCCTAAGGAGCTCTTCCACTAGCGGACTTTATTTGCTCCACGCACTGCATCCTTCCTTGCCTGCTTTTCATTTTTAACACTATAGGCAGTTGTTCTTCCTCTCGGCTGATGCAATTCTCTGCTCATTCAGGTCTGCCTAATTGAAATGTCTTTTGTTTGCATGTTCATGTTAAGAGAGACAACACGCCAGCCCAAAAAGCTGTTATCTACGTGCCCTCGGATTTTAGGAGCGAAATCGGTGGCCTTGTTATATTTTTGCCTCAAGTCAGCCTGCGTACTGCACTTTTTTCAAATTTTTTTCACACATTTGCAACTTTTTTTTATTACTGTATTTTTTACAGGTGCAACACTTATGTACAGTATCACTTTTTGAACTTCAGCAATATTTGCTATATTTTCTGACTAATTGTAATATATCCATTTGTTAATATTTTTTACGATAGACTTTAATTTTTAGTACTTACCGTAGTTTGCTCATTTGTTTGTATTTTTTTTACGGTAAGCATTTGTAATAGCTTGCTGTCGACACATTAAATGAAATCATGTAATTAGCACACTTGTAAACAAAACACTGTTTAATAGCGGGCAGAAATCACCAAATTGCAGCCAAATCAAAACCTCTATTCTTAGAAAAGCTAAGAGACGTGCAGCTATGAGATATGCAAAAAGTAGATAGGTACAGCAAATATCGATCGAGAGGCTGTTCAGCCTATAAATTATCACCCCCAAACAGCACAGTCAATCATAGGGCTGTGGCATTAGTATAGCTAATCTGATTAGGTCATTTGAAAACCATCAAAAAGCTGCATTTTTTCCAAACACCTTTCCTCTGTCATTTAAAAAAATTAATGCCTGTATAATGCAAATTACAATAAAAATATTGATGCTTGCTAGCTAAAGCTAAATATTAGCTAACTGTTAACAGGTCTAAGATACTATGTACTAGCATACTAGTTAACTGTGTTAGCTAGCTAGATGGCTAACTTACTGCAATCTAGAGAACTGTTAGCAAGCATGTAACCTATCTAGTATTTCTTCAATTTGCATTTGTATTACCCTTAAAAGCATGAACTCTATTATGTTAGATGCCTATTAGGAGACCTTTTAAATGTTATTTAGCCTTATAACTGGTCTTAATGTTTGAAACAGATACTCAAAGAAACACATTTGGCAACCTGATAAGCCTGACAGGATTGTAGTATAACCTTAATGCACTTTGTACCATCCTTAAAAGCATTCTTAGTGTTTTAAATGTTATTTAAAATGTTATTTAGTCTTGCAGGTCAAGCACATTCTCAAATGAACAAGCTTCCTGTTAGCCACGTTATCTAAAAAGGAAGTTGGCTCCCTGATCAGACTGACATGAACCTGGTTGTTACAGAGACATTTTTGAAAGTCATTAAAGAATTTAACATTAAGTAATAGAGCACTTTTTAGATAAAAGCATAATAAAGGCTGTCCGGGATTTTACCTGCAGAGTGTCACACGCGTGACATAGCTATGGCGACGGCCGCCACGTGCGCGACTACACGCTTTTGTTGTGTTTGTTTAGTTGCCCTTGTCCCGTGATGTTATCCTGTTTACCTGTGTGACGTTTGTGTGTAATCAGTGTTCTCCAAGTTCTCCAAGATTCTTGGAACAACCTACCAGCCGATTTCCTTATAAAACTGCACAACAGTGTGCCTAATAGAATTTGTGCAGTTTTAAAGGCAAAGGCTGCTCACACCAAAAACTGATTTGTTTTAGTTTTTTTTACTGTTTACTGCTCTTCATAGTACTTTTTTTATATTCAGAAACTTTTAATTTCATTATTTTTAAAAGCATTTTCACTTTACAGAATTTATTAACATGTGCCTAAGACTTTTTGCGCACTACTGTAACAATGCAAATGCAATAATGATCTTTTCTCAAAGTAGACGGAATTTAAGGGGTGCTTTTTATACTCATCTTATACTCGTATGGTGTGTTTTATTTTTCTGAGGAAAATATAGTAGGTAAGTATTAATTTCCTGCCATGCATATGCACCGCATTTACAAACTAGTAATATTTACAGTGTCAACCTCATAAAGCCATGACATATAACATGTCAGAGATGGGGTTGTTGATTTGTTTCAACGATCTCAAACGCAAATGCTATACTCTTGACATTTTTAGTACCGCTCATTAAATAAATGAGTTAAGCTTACGAGTAGACATTTCTGACAGTACGGGCTTGACACATCTGTTTGTTCCAGCCTTCCCTTCAACACATTAACACATTCTCCATCTTCATGGTTGAAATTATTGCATCATATTGAAAATATCCATCCCGAATGGCTGTCAATGATCAGAATAATCTGTCAAATGTATCAGCATGGACTCATTCTGGTGAAGTGCTCTGCCTTTATGTAGTAACACTTACATTTACTTAAGTAGTAAGAAAACATTTGTGTGGTCAACACAACTTGCACAAATTTGTTTAGGAGGAGCTGATATGGTTGACAATATTATTGATGTGACTTTCTGCAACACTACATGAATCCATATCTTGTTGTTTTTTATTAAGTTTTTGCTATTTTCTCTCATGATTGACAAATTGGATTTTCTTAGCTGCAAGATTCTCGAATCCCCACATTCCTGTAAAATTTCGAACAGAAACCTTCGAGTTGATTATTTTCTCTGGTCTGAACGTAGCACTATGAGAAAGCAATTCCACATAATGACTTTTCCATGGTGATATGCCTGCCTGCGCTCCCCTTTTCAGTGATTTTAATAAGCAAGCTCTGAGTTACAGCAGTGCCCATAGAGACCACATAAGGGCACTGGAAGTTCAAGGCATTGTATAATCAATTGTTTACAAGTGGCAAAAAGTGTTAATTATTGTCCTCTTTTAATAAACACCCGACATTGATACAGAACAGTCCTCTAAGCATTAGGTTATATTAGTGCTTTTACTCAATAAGAACAAACATTTTGACACACAGTTTATTAGTGAATAATGATGTTTTCATATTTCATATTTTTAAAATATAATTTGATCAACATTAATTAGCTTACCACATTAAAGCCCCAGCCAACTTATTTTTTAATTAGCTTCTTACTATTGATCTATAATATCTGTAGTGAACTGACTGCAAAAAACTAGAATGACATTGTTCTCTTTTAGATTCACATGTTCAATACAGATTCATTGCTTCTCAATACAAGCAACCTTTTTCAGCAGGCCACAAAGCGCTATGAAATCATTGTCGAAAATGTCAGAATCTTAATTAGTTATTCTATCAAGCATGTTGGCATAATCAGATCATATATGCCGCCTACGTAAGGTCCATATTATCCACCACTGGAATAAATACCATATGAGAGTACTTATTATGCACAATATGCTTATCTGACAACGTGCAATAGGCCAGTTGTTTTCTACTTACCGTTGTGTTACACTTACTATGATACTAGTTTTGGCACAGTTATGTATGTGATATGATGTATGCCTGTAAGGGTAATGCCTCAGTGTTTTACATTGTATCACATATGTTGCATGTCCTGGCGCTGATTTGCCTAGCTGAGCCCCCCATTATCTGCACATTTGATGAGGGTATATTAATTCTATTGATTCTGATTTCTGTTGCTAGCCAGCTGAATGATTTTAAAGGTCCTGAATTGAAGTCCGGTGTGAAAAATGCTGATCGGCATGCAGAACTGGCCTGCCGTTTTAATTACAACCTTGGAACGGTGACTAAGTTTCTGCAGCCATTCAGGTCATTCAAGCCTGACAAGTCAGGTCTTGTATCGCAAGGCTGACCTTGTAAGTTTTGATGCGGTATGTGTAATTTTCAGATTTAGAGGTACCGGAACAAAGCTGTATTTCATCCCATTGCGCCAGACCCCAGAATGGCCATAGATAAACCTAAAAATGATTGCCTAGATCAATGTTTTGTCATGGATAATGCAGATAAATTTGGCCAGCTCACCCTTGGGCAGCTGTCAGTGGGCAAGGTGCCGAGTGAGGTAATAACGCTGGCTCTTTATATGATGCTTGTCCAGTTCCTTCTGTGCTAAGTAACAGTGGCACCCTGAAGGGGCTCCTGGAGGGGCAGCTTTTTTTGCCAGATCATGGTACAGTTTTGGAAGACACACCAGACCATCTTGAAGAAAAGCCCAAAAAGCCAAGCTTTAGCTCCTGATCCCATTCAACTTAATAGAGGAACACTTAAAAGGTTCTGAACCTCTAACTGCTAGGTCTCTTGTAAGAAAAAGGGGTGGGGCTTTGTGATATGTCTGTCCATTTTTTTCTGTGCCGATCAACAGTCATATCCTTAAGGGGCTTCTTGAGGTGTCACCCCATGCACCCCTGTGAATTAGATGAGGAACTGAGGCTTTCGACTCCTTATAACTGTCTGGCAGGTGTCTTCAGATATTATATTATATTATATTATAATGTGTGCAATAACTACTACTACTACAACTGGACTACTGTTCGCTGAATAACATGGCTAGTCAGCCGTATAAGCTAGCTACAAAAGCTGTCAGATTGCATTACGTTAGTTAATTAGCCTGTTAGCTATGAGACATGCCATTCACTTACATTTGTAAGCGTGAGCTTAACTTGTTTGGCGCGTTAGTTTAGTCAACCATGTTTGCTGAAACATTTAGGGAACTCTGGTTTGATTAACAGAATTATGGGATTGCCTACACCGAGAAGGATACATGGGATACTGGCCTCAAATTTGGTCAAAATAAGACACCTCAGATGGCAGCTCCTTTCCGAATGGGACAGACTTTAAGTACTGCTCAAAAAGGCTGCTCTATGTGAAATGTTGGCTTTTGTGGTAAGTTTGAATTAAACTTAAAACTGCCTTCATTTATCCTCATTTGATCATTGTTTATTGAGCCACAATGCGGCTAGTTGACATACACTATGTGGCCAAAAGTATGTGGACAGCTGACCATCACACCTATATGAGCTTGTTGGACATCCCATTCCAAATCCATGGGCGTTAATATGGAGTTGGCCCCGCCTTTGAGGCCTTAACAGCCTCCACTCTTCTGGGAAGACTTTCCACAAGATTTTAGAGTGTGTCTGTGGGAATTTGTGCCCGTTCAGTCAAAAGAGCATTTGTGAGGTCAGGCACTGATGTTGGATGAGAAGTCCTGGCTCGCAATCCACGTTCCAATTCATCCCAAAGGTGTTCAATAGGGTTGCGCTCAGGACTCTGTGTAGGCCACTGGAGTTCCTCCACACCAAACTCATCAAACCATGTCTTAATGAAGCTCGCTTTGTGCACAGGGGCACAGTATTGCTGGAACAGGAAAGGGCCTTCCCCAAACTGTTGCCACAAAGTCGGAAGCATATAATTGTCTAAAATGTCTTTGTAAGCTGTAGCATTAACATTACCCTTCACTGGAACTAAGGGGGCTAGCCCAAACCCTGAAAAACAGCCCCAGACCATTATCCCTCCTCCACCAAATTTTATTGTTGGCACCATGCATTCCGGTAGGTTGTGTTCTCCTGGGATCCTCCAAACCCAGATTCGTCCATCAGACTGCCAGATAGTGAAGCGGGATTCATCACTCGAGAGAACATGTTTCCACTTCTCCAGAGTCCAGTGGCGGCATACTTTACACCACTCCAGCTGACGCTTGGCATTGCACATAGTGATCTTAGGCTTGTGTTCAGCTGCTCGGCCATGGTAACCCATTTCATGAAGCTCCCGACGCACAGTTCTTGTGCTGATGTTGCTTCCAGAGGTAGTTTGGAACTCCGTAGTGATTGATGCAACAGAGTATAGGTGATTTTTATGCGCTACGCGTAAAATTAGGAGGAGTGTTCACATACCTTTGGCCATATAGTGGCTGTATATTGGCACCACACTTGCATGTGGATGCATCTGCCTCCTCTTCATTCCTATATTTTCATCCGAGCGTGGTGAGTACTCTGCAGTCCCAGAGCATAAATTACCTCTATAATAACAGGAAGCGCCTTGGATTTCAAGCATTTATTTTCACTGAGTGCTCTGATCACTCCCGAAGCCCAGCAATGAGAAGTCGATACATCAACAGCCTCTACAGAACCAATTAGGAGAAGCTCCATAATTACATATTGAAACCTGTTTGACTGTCTTTCCATATGAAATTTGCCATCAGAAAAATCTGAAAAAGGAAAAAAGATATAGAGCGAGCTTTGGCAGACAGGATTCATATTACTACACTCCGTTGCCTCAGATCTGTGGTTACGCAAAATGGGCTGTTTTGATTAACAGGAAAATGCAAATATTGCAATTTCATGAGTCCGAATTACAGTATATTCCATTTCATGAATCAACTGCTCATCTTGTTGGTAGGATAAGAAGATGTCGTGACAATCTGTGAATTGCTTTACTCGGAAGAGATAGCAAGCAAGCCTGTCTCATTCAGATAAACTGTCAAATGGTGAGTTATCAGTCGCAGTCTTTATGTGTGTGTCAATCTCTTAAGTGTCATCTCTAAATCTTGAAGGAAGTTCATTAGACTGCATCTCACCATGTTTCATAACACTGGATGGCAAATAGTCATAAATCAGGAATTGCAATGACAAAGCACTTAAGCTAAGATCTAATGATAATTGACAATCATACCATTAAGACCACATTTATACAAGTTATTAGTTTTTGTACATGTATTGGTGATTGATATTTTTGAGCACCTCAACCACTCACTATGTTGCAGCAAAACAGTTTTGCTTGTGCTAAGTGCTTTATTGAGTCAGGCCCACAGGTTATTTTTTTTTCCCCAGATCGGCGCATGGCAGCAACCTTGTGTGGGCTAACCCTGTTTACAATGGCTGACCCTGATATGACAAATGCACAAAGGTGTAGAGGTGACAAGTGTTTCGGCCTTGCCATTAGTCAGACATTGCTTTAGTGCTTTGGTTCATCCTGTTTTTTCTCTTCACTGTCTGTTTTTTTTCCATATCCATGTATTTACTTTCTTCACATTCCTATCAAAACACATTCTTTAAAGACGGCACCAGCAACATTTGTCTGTTTTCTTTAAAAACTGTCGCCGGTGACTTCTATCTCCATTTGTTTTTGCAGTTTATGCAATCACATTTTTCACACCAGAAAGCAAGGCACAGGGCTTTAAAGGATGTTGTTTTGAGATGGTAATGATCATCGTGCCTGTATAAAAAAAACATCTAAGTGTTTCACCATGTTATTTTAAGAGGATGGAGATCAAAGAGGTAGTTCTTGAAAGGGAAGGAAGTCATTCTTCTTCTTCTGGAAAACTTGACTCAGACTCATGGTGGTCATCTCAGACAGTGAAGGACTGTGAATTAAATCCAGGTTAAGTCACTGCAATTGCTAAAAATAGCCAGGACCCTCGGGTGACACCCTGTATTAAGGAGATGAATAGGGGGTAATGGCCCTGGAAAATATCTGAGGGCTGCTTCCAAAGCTTTTAACTTTGCCGGGTCTCGTTCTTATGTAGTTGAAATTGATAGCCATGAATGTGTCTAAAGACTGGATATGGCTCTCATTCTGATATCAAAAGAGCTTCATATTAATTCAGTGCATGTGCTTGTATTACAAATTATGTTTCGGTTCTAAAAGTGAGTGTTATCAAGATTGCAATACACGGCACTTTGTGAATGGCAAATCAGAGTTCTATGAGAGGAGTCGTTTTTTGGAAAATGTCTATCCAAAAAATATATAATTTTCTATGTTAGTTTTACATCAACAGAACTACTTTGGATACAGTAGGCATGAAAATTTGAAAGTTTGGTCACACTACTTTAGGGAGTAGTCTTCATAAAGCTGTATGACACCTACATTAACCCTTCATGACAATTAACATAAACTTACATAAACATTTATACAGACGTATTCCGGTAAGCCACAGCTGTCATAAGACGTATTTCTTCAATTTTAATGTCAAGTTGACCTAACACCTAAGTCAAGTGACATATTTTTGCTGACCTAAGGTTGTGTTATGACACTTTCCGGGGTGAATTATGTTAGAATGTCATGACAACTGACTTTGTTGCTCAGTGTACTTCTGGTATATCAGAGTCACATAATGCCAGAGACTTGCTAATAATAACAACATTTGCATGAAAACCTGATTTATAACACTGTTACATAGTGAATGTTTTAACAGTGACAATGATTACATTATCTCTGGCCCATAAGTAAAGAGAGTTTCTCATTTCTGCTTATTTTTAGTAATACTTGAATAGTCATGAAACCATAAAGACAATAATGTCCAATTTTTCTGGCCCTTTAGTACTGTGAGTTTAATTTGACTAAGATTTTGATTAATACCTATGACAATGCTATGACACTGTAATGACCGTAATATTCAGAATGTAATGTAATTTTCTCCTTTGATTTTAATGTTTGACATTAACATCATACCCAGAAGTACACTGAGCTACAAAGTCCATTGTCGTAACGTCTAACATAAGTCAGCACGGAAAGTGTCATACCTCAACCTTATGTCAACAAAAATCTGTCACTTGACTCAGGTGTCAACTTGACATCAAAATTGATGAATGCAGTCTTTATAACAGCTGACATGTATTGGAATAAGCCTTTTTAAAATGATTATGTAGATTTATGTCAGTTGTCATGCAGCCCCATGAACACTACCCTTAATTAAAGTGTTACCCAAAGTTCTTGGTTTACAGGAACTCCCTAAACATGCAAACAAAGAATCAGTTTCGTCTATTTTCCGCACACCTGTGTGGATAATGACACTCTATATTTGCTTTGATTACTCACCTTTTCATATGTTGTCAAGACGCATCGCTTTGCAGTGGGAGTCGTGGAAAGAATCCAGCAGCATTGAGGGATTAATTATAATTTCTATCTGCAGGGCTTGTCTACGTCAATTTAGTCAAGCAAAGCACTGGCTGACATACTTCAGTAGGAATATAATTGGTCAGTTAACATTAGTTGACAGATCGATTTAATCATAGAGAGGTTTGAAGGGTCTGAATTTCTCACATTTATGTCTTTACTCGGAGCGGTAAGGCTAATGCGATGCCATGCGGTGACCTAAGCCGACCCTAAGACCTGCCATGTATTTCAAACATGATTGGCACCACATGCTTATTTTTGGTATGCCTGCTTCTGTGTGATGCGTCTTTGGTTTTAGTAAGTAGTTTTTGTAACAAGTTTGTATGTCCTCTCCTGGTAGCCTTATTATATTAATGTTACTTCCAGTATTTACAGTCTCCTGGTCTCACGCCATACTTATCTGTTCTCTGTTCTCTGCTTCCTCTCCTGTGCTTCCTTTCCGGTAAAAACTCTGGCTTTCCATAGAGCAGTTATTAAATCATTTCATTTGGTTCTGCATTAGTCTGGGTACTCCATCTTCTTCAGCTAGTGCTTCTTCAATCTGACACTTTCCATATTTTCCCCTGCATTGTCTATAGTAAAGAGCTTTGTCGTAGCCACTGCATTTGTATTACAAAGCTATGGATTGTGACAGCCCCCCCTTTCCAAAAAAGTTGCCATCATTAAGAAGCAAGAGTCTACTTCTGCTCTATATAATTACTACCACAGCGTGAAGTTCCTCCATGAATATTTGGAGTGATGGGAACAGGAGCGTGTAAATGAGGACTTTAGCTGGGACAAGCTATGGACTTCTGCCAGACACCTCCAAACAGCCAAGATGCTGCAGCAGCAGCCAGGCCAAATTTTTATGGCTTGACTTAGTTTATGCATTTTGCTTCATTGCATTTCCAATTTTCTGAGGGCATGCTTGTGAAAGTGCTACTGCGTTGACAAGAGCTAAAGTCTTCATGTGCCAGACTCCAGTGCTTCAAGTCAGATAAAACAGCTGCGTTATTCAGACTCAAAGACAATCAAAGTGCAGTGGTAATTAAGCAATATAGTACTTTACATTAACAGCCAGCTCAAAGGCTGAGAATCGAGCACAGTCTTTATTAACTCTTGATGAAAGGAGGCTTGATCTAAATGCGGCTCCCATCAATTCTGCAAGCCACATGATGGAACACAAGGAAGCCAACAAAATAGCAGAAGCCTACTTCAATGATTATTATTAGGCAGGAGCTATTTGCACCCAGTTTAGTTGTTGCCGATATAATAGGTTATCTAACATCTAGCTTGATAGCAAACTTGGCTGCTTGCTTAAATTACACAATAAAGTGGTTAGCCTAATGTCAGCTTGCTTTCTAGTTGTTAGCTTGCTGGCTACTTGTTTTAATTACACAATAAAATAACCTTACATTAGTTTGCTAGCTACTAACGTCAAATACCTACTGCTGGAGACATAAGCTAACTTGGAAGCAGATTAAAGCTATCCCAGGTGTGTATAGCTGGCTAGCTTAACTAATGCTACTAAACTATTATATTGTGTAATTAAAAACAGTGTTTTATGCTAATCAGTACATTGAGCCAAAGAAGTGAAAATAAAGGCTAGTGGTGTGTATGTGTGTGTGTGTTTTAGGGTGCAACAAGTACTATGTGGCCAATACCCAGTAAATATTAATGTATTCATCTTTGTGTCCAATAAATTAGATTTTATGGTCAATTTCATGTACTTTTATGAATTAATTCATTACTTTATTATTATTATTTTTTTAATATTGTGGCAGCAGGGACGTGTCCGAGCATCGGCTGCTGACGGAAAGAGCTGCGTTTGAGTGTCCTGCGTCACTCGATGTAGCCTGTCCTTAATTACGGAGAAGTACGGAGGAGTTAGGGCGCCCGGCTGGAGGATGTGCCCATCGATAATGCTCACCTTGTCGATCGCATGCCTGAGGGTATTGTCCCGCGAATGCTCCATGGGGAAATCCCAGAGAGCAAATCCCATGGCAGGGAGGGGGTCAAGTCCCCGCTCCGCCGAGTCCTTGGGATGCGGAGCCGTTGTAGACGGCTGTGGCACGGCTTCTCCTGCCAGGGCCGCACAGCCCCCACACCTCCATACCTTCGCAGAGGACCCATCCACCATCATGACTGCTAACAGATCCCAAAACCCGGGCTAATCAGTCCCCAATATGAGTGGATGGGTGAAGCGCGGGCTAACTGCCGCCTCTACACTACGTGTTTGTTCCCGGAATTGGATCGCAAAAGTCACGAGCGGATAATTGTGGACATCCCCGTGCTTGTTATCCAATGCCTCACCTTGAACCAGGGGTTGGTGGATTGAGGTCTGGCTACAGCCGAAATCCACCAAAGCCTGGTGCGTACCCCCCTGGTTACTTACAGGTACCCGGTACGTCCCGGCTTGATCGGGGGAAGCCTGTGGTGCTCCGGGGATCCGGATCAGTGCCCCCACATCCATGAGGGGGCACTGCATCTGGCTGCTCCCCACAGTGCCAGCAGACCTGTCCGGGTCTCTTCCCAGCCCATGTGCCCATGAGTGCTTGCACCTGCGGAGAGAGAGAGGGATGGGGGGTTTGAGAGGGAGGGGACAGGGAAGGAGAGACAGGGGGACAGGTCTGGGGTGCTGGTCTCGGAGTACGAGCCACCTGGTCCCGAGGGGGGCAAGGGGGGTGAGGGTTGAGTAACAGGGAGAGAGAGACAAAGAGAGAGAGAGGGAGAGCTGCAGGCCCGTCCACATGCCGCAAAGGTGGTCCTCCGCCAGTTGGATGCCCTCTTCCAAGGACACCGGTTGGTGGCACTGCACCCTGATGAGCTGCTCCAGGACCAACACGTCCATGACATCCTCGGCATCCTGGTCCTCCACCAGAAGCCAGTGGCGGCAAGCGTCATGGAGACGCTGCGCGAAGACGAAGGGTCGGTCGCCCTCCCCAAGCATGAGGGTCCGGAAGCGTCAATGGTGTTCGTCTGGGGAGGCCCGCTTTAGGCTTGTGTATTTGTGCTGCTTCTGGGCTTGTAGCTGTTGGGCTGCGAGCTGGGCCTCCCCCGAGAGTCATCCTCGGGCCATTCCCAGGCCGCAGCCGCACACTCGAAGAGCTCAAGGAAAGCCTCCGGGTCGTCCGAGGAGGACATTTTGCTGAGCATCAGCGAGGTGCACGCTAGAGTGGCGGCGGCGATGGCAGCAGCCTCCGGAGTAGTTGGTGATCATCCCGCCTGTTCCCTGCTGAGCGCCTGAAGCGCTCCTGATGTTCGGTACGCAGGTCCATCAGGGCTTGATGCTGGGTCCGGTGGAGCATGGCGAGGGTCTTGATGATCTCCGCGAACGGGGTAGGCTCCATGGCGGCGGTGGATCGTCCTCACTTCAGCTCCTGGGTTTCGGCATCAGTGTGAGGAGTTTGGTCGGGGAGTGGTGCTGAAATGAGGAGGCAGAGGCATGGGTTGCGGGAAGCGGAGCTGACTATGTATTTTCCCTTTTCAGGGGCGCTTTTCAGCGTTCTCAAACTTAAAGGTCAACTTTTCACTCATAACTGAAATCAAAAGGGATTAAATTGCTTTCGTCGTCTCAATCCTCAGATGCTCCACTCTGCTAATGAGCTGCTCTCCTCTCTCCTTCTCCGGCCTCCTACTGAGAAAAAAACAGGCATATAAATAGGAAGCTGGAAATCATCCGCAGGTGAGACTACTCACGCAATCACCTGTTACCTCGCTGTGCCCGCTCTCTCCGTCATCAGCCGACACTCGGCCACGCCCCCGCTGTCACAAATATATATATATATATATATTTCTGGAAATGATTGAGGAGTAGGCTACAATTAATATCAGTATTTTTACATCATGTTTTTTAAAATTGCTATTTAGTTCTTAGCTGTCCTGGCTTAATACCTGTTACAGAAGAGAAAATTTGCAGTTTACACTAGTTGTGTTGTTACTGTATTTATATTAAATGCCTGTTTCTAAGTCTAAAGCTGTTCATTACCATTTCATACTTGTAAATTATCTGGCTTTAACAACAACATCAACAACAACAAATAGGTTAGGAAATATGGGGGTTACAGAAACTAAATACTCTCGACTGACGATTGAAATTTAAAGCTCACTCACAGAAAAAAAATCAGTGGTGGGTTTAAGCAACAGAGAAGTTAAAGGTATAATTACATTAAAATATTTATTTTAGCTTAGGAAAAAAGCCTGGTAAGCTTCACTCGAAAGTTTATTAAATTGCTCTGAAAATAAAACAAAGCAGGCATCAAAAATATCGGTAGGTAGAAAACGCACACACACACACACACACACACACACACACACACACATTTGTCTTACTATCCCCTTGTGAGGACTTCCATTGACATAATGATTACTGCAAGTAATTAATGCTAAGCCTACACCTAAACCTAACCTTAACCTCGGTAACCAAAAGCAAATCTTTGGGCTCTTTTAGTTTTTATGGCTGCAGTTAAAAAAAATTATATATATATATATATATCATTTTGAACACAGCCAAAGTTATACTCTGAGTCATATTTGCTCATCGGTACCACCTGCTGGATAAAAACTAAGACAGCTTTAATTATAGTTTGTAATGAAGCAGCTGTCATGTCCTATTAC
Source organism: Olivaichthys viedmensis (assembly GCA_028565825.1). Lineage (NCBI taxonomy): Eukaryota > Metazoa > Chordata > Actinopteri > Siluriformes > Diplomystidae > Olivaichthys > Olivaichthys viedmensis. The sequence goes on from JAOUQW010000001.1 coordinate 13,441,447, forward strand.
ATCTGTTGTAGCCCCTAGACTTACCTACTCAAAAACAAAATACAAATTCACAACTCCCCTCAGATGGTTTCCAGAGTTTAAGTGCCTTCACTGAAAAGACAGGGGAAGTGCTGGCTCAGTGGTTAGGGATATTGATCAGAAGGTCGTGGGTTCAAGCCTCAGCATCGCCAAGCTGCCACTGTTGGGCCCTTGAGCAAGGCCCTTAACCC
>JAOUQW010000001.1:13441755-13464299 GCA_028565825.1 Olivaichthys viedmensis
ATCATGGCTGACCCTGCGCTCTGACCCCAGCTTACCAACATGCTGGGATATGCAAAGAATGAATTTCACTGTACTGTGCTGTACTTGTATATGTATATGTGACAATAAAAAAGTATTCTATTCTAAGACCTTTTTTTCTCTCCTCTGTCTAGGTGGAATATGCATTGCCCAGTCCCTGAAAATACCACACGACCGCAAGCAAGCTGATTTCGACAAGATCATTCGAATGCTTCTTGAAACACGTCAGGCTCGAGCAGTGATTATGTTTGCGTATGATGAAGATGTTCGGTAAGCTTTTGTTTACTCTCAACCTCACTACACTACCTCATCACAGAAAAATGGAATAGCATGACTAATTTTATAGTCTCAGACAAAACACAGAATACATTTTTGTAAATAGTCAATATGTCAAACCAGTTCGAGAACCATAAAATTTTTACAGTTTTTACCATGTCAATAACTAGATACACTGAAATGCATGTCACACTTTTTTGGAGAACAATAATCTGTTTGTGATGCTATTACACTTACCTCTACGTCATTTTACTAACTGATTAAAAATGTTTTCAGGGAGATTCTTAATGCCAGTAAAAGAGCTGACCAGGTGGGACACTTCCTGTGGATCGGCTCTGACAGCTGGGGGGCGAAGAACAGCCCGATTCACGGCTTGGAGGACACAGCAGTGGGAGCCATCACCATCCTACCAAAAAGAGCCACTATAGCTGGTATGATTATTGCATTGCATTTTTCTTTTATAAAAGCCTCTATATCCTATAGAAACTATTCAATTTGATGCACTCGTTCTGTGGGGCAGTTAAAGATCAAGCTACAGCAAAACTCAACTAACTGAAAACTCTGTGCCATCATTACAGTTAACCATACTACACAGACCTATGGGCTAAGAATAGCATGTTTTTTCTCTGGTGGAAATAAAACTGTGTCATGTTTGGGAGTGGTAGGGGAAAGTGCCAATCCCTGGTGCAGCACAGAGTCCGAAGGGAATACTGGCATGCTCAAAACTGCCGAGCTGGTTTGGAGGACTCTCAAGCATGCCCAGTCTGAGACCTGAACTTTAACTGAGCATGTCTGACTTTGCAACCAGGCCATGGATGCCCCAGAGTGCCAGGTTAATAAATAAACTCCCCTTGCTGATGTTTTGTTGCAATCCTCTTGTGCAGGGGCAGATACTGACTAATGGTTTATGGAAATGATGCCATGGAAAGGAGAAGGTGGGATAAGGCACGGCTTAGAGATGGGCTCTCTGAAGAGAGAAAAGCCACGTGCCATTATATCTGATGTGCTGAAGCCAGTCAATGTCAGCAAAAATCTCCTTGATAGACTGGGCAGCTAGAGACCATGGTCTGCTTATAAAATGATTATTATTGATAAAAATGGCTCAGAAACTGACTTTGAGTTTATTCGATATAGTAGATGTTTAGATCCTTCCTTAAAATCACTATCAATTGTTTCGCTTTCAGGCATACACTATAGTCTGAATGAGTTGTGCAGTGATTGCTATCCAGCAATCCAGCCACAGATAAGGGACCTCTTGCTGTTACTGACCCTTTACTACTTTATTTTGTGTGATATATACATGTATATATATGGCACCTTTTGCAGTGATAAAAATCTCTGCTTGTGGCTGCCTGCTTAATGTGTGCTGATAAGTATAGTAAAGGGGGTCTTTTTCTTTAGCCATGCATTTCACAATACTGATGGAGTGTTCTGGAAGAGGAAAAAGTAAATGTTACACTGGATCTTGGCCTGTGAAATAGGCATTTGAGAACAAACAATGATATTATCCACACCAGATTTAGTCAAATAGCGTCTAGAATTGTGTCACTTGGAGCCATACCATGATAGTGCAGTGTGATAAGAGTGATATACCACAAAGCCAAACAGTGGGTGGACAAATCAGTGGGTGGACAAATCGGATCTTTCAAACGGACCTCAAATTTACTGTGATGGATGCTTTCAATAGAAGCAGCACCTGAGCCCTCATTTATCAACGGTGCACAAATTGTGTGGGATTTAACAAAAGGAAGGTTTGCTTAAATTTGTGCATATTATGCACAGATTTGACCATGCATACGGAAAGCACCATCAAAAGAATGCAAGAGTCTTTTTAGTTACCATTTAATAAGATGTTTACATACCATATATAGTTTAATTGTAGGCATGTCCATATTTAAATAATCAGTGACATGCAATTGGTATTCATTAAGCTTCATTACTTATACTTGTGTTTATGAGTGTACTTGCCCAGTTACATTTAAATAATTCCAATTTTATTGTGCATACAAGAATGCTACATTTTATGCTGTACAATGTTGATAAATGAGGTCCCTGGATTCTTTCTGTATGTCAATGAGGGTAAGCTTTCCTTTATCAGACCAGCTTGGTCACATATTTTTAGGTGTGCATCCTGCTCAAAACCAAATTTCTCACAAATACCAGAAAATTATAATGCCTGAGCTGACCTCACGGCCGTAAGAGTCAATTCACACCCCATTTGGTAAGCTCATTTACGCACTTCTCCGTGTAACACTCATCAGTGTCTGGAAGGCTGCTGCAAACCAGTGAGAAGCGCATTATCCTCATTTTGATCTGATGCTAAAGAGAATATGCAAGAGGTGGTGCATTGACGCATGGTCTGCGTATCCCAAAAGAGTGAACAAACAGTGAGAAAATGATGTCATATGGTTGAAAGTGTCTGCATTTTCCTTTCCCAGGCTCTGTGTGGGATGCAAAGCTAATGGGTTTGCCCTACTTTTTGCATGAAGCAGACAAGGAGTTGGTCATCTCATTTCTTCCAATGCTTAAAACATAACATATCAGCGCTGAATTGGTTCAAGCACAGAAATTCAGGCTTTGCAAGTTAACTGTAATTTTTGAACACTCCCAACTCCTATTTTTAGCAGCTCTATTGATGGCTGCTCCATTACAGAGCTAAGAGACATGGTGTTAAGTGAGGTGGTGTAGCACTACAATGCCCGCTCATTCCGCAGTTAGCTAACTCATGCTGAAGTCTGGCTGGCAGCCTGTCAGAACACATAGCTTTTTCTGGAAGAGCCAAGTGAGCCAAACTGACAAATACTCAGGGAATCGGGAAGGGACGCTGAAGCATGAGAGCTAATAACAGTGCTCATCTCCATGACCCACTACGTTATATCTTACCAAGGCTGCGAGAACAGGTTTCCACTGGCTTCAATTTGCCCTTTGTTTCATAACGATTTTAATTAGTTAGGTGCTTCTCTTTAAGCAATTCTGGGTGGTTTTACACACAGAGAACATACGGTGGAGTGCAAAAGTTTGCATACCCTTACACCTAAATGATGAAACCAACAAGATATTTAATGTAAGGTTTTACAGCTGTTCTTTCATGATCACAAGTAACATAAATAGTAAAATAGTGTATGTTAAGATACTAATAGTGAAACAATCAAATGTGATATAAATGTGGACATTTGTTCCACTTGCCTTTAAAGACTTTTTCATATATTTTTCCAAAAAAAATTTCATTTGTTTATCTTCCACTGTTTGATTGTGTCTTTGTTTCTTCCCTTTCTCGAGTTATAGGGTTTCACTGTTGGTAATGGTAGTATATCCCAAAACACTTTGATATCGTTTTATCCCCTTCTCCAGCTCAGTGAAAGGTCAAATTTGTTCTGTTTTAGATTGTGTGAAAGCTGTTTTGTTGATTCAATTGACTCTTTAACTTGACTGCTTACAGCAAACTGCTTGAGAGTTTGAGCCTGTGTGCCTTATATAAGACTTAACAAAGTACACGTGTTGACTGTTTGAAGTCATGAGTTCACCGTAATGAGGCGCATGCAAATAGATTAGACTTGCTGTAATATTTAGGCCATGTTGTAACAGGTTTGCAATAAACTTGGAATTCAGTTTTGTAGATAAACAGTGAAACAGAGTTTTTTTTTTTTTTTTTTTTTTTTACATTTTCACCCAGAAACAAAAGGGGTTGCAAACTACACTTATTGGTATATGAATGTTTACATAAAAGTGCACCTTAGTCAGTATTGTTTTAGCCTAAAATACATTAACAGCGGAAAGACCAAATAATCATATTCCACACTGATTCCTCAGTCACCTTTGTCTTGCCAAAATATAGAGAAGCATACCTACAGTTTAACTGTATTTAAATCCTTCACTCTGTAAAATAATCCTACGGTGCTGGGCTCCACTTACACTCTTGCCCTGTGAGCTAAAGGTTTGGCTCAGTCCCCTCTGCTTTTGCCAGCTGAGGCTCAGGTGTAGCCGCAGAGCCTCAGGAGGATCGGAGACATTTCATTCTTATAGAGTGTTGGGGAGGATGAGTGAAAACCATTTTCACATTCTCCTGAGAGACACTGCTCCATTTTAGCCAAAAAAAAGACCAACAGAGACAACAACAACAACGATGATGATAATAATAATAATAAAAAAAAGAAGACACATCACCTACTGGTACCTACTGGGCTCGTAATTGGTTTGTATTGAGCACAAAGTGCTTCTTTTCAACCTTATAATGTGGCCTTTCAGCCTCTAGTTTTAATGTGGACATTAAAGAAGCAGCAGGGACACATTATTCCTCAGTGACCTCCAGCTGGGTCTGTTTGTTTTGGTGCTTACTGGGTTTTGTCATAGATGTCTTTTTGACAGCGAGAGCTTGAGAATTATCCTTTCACAATTTGTCCATAAGACCCACGATTCACAGCAACACACACACATACATATGCTTAACACTAAAATGGTTTCTACCACTTTTTAATGCTCAGTGTCATAGTAAATGATGTCAAAATCATATAATTCACTGTCATACATACCGAAACTTTTGGCCTGCTTATTGGTCAATGAAAAGCTTATTGGAAAGAGATTTTCCACCTACACCACAGCAGTACTACTTATCTTGGTTTTAATCCAAACTGCTGCATTGCGGCTCTACCAGGCCAAATACGTTTGCTCTTACAAAAAGTTCAGGGAAATATATTTTTGGTCAAAATTAATAATTAATTGGCCGACGCCTTAATAATTCATCTCATAAAACATTTTACTTTGTGTTAAATTTCTTATGTGTTATTCATTTTCTTCCACACTTGCTCATTTAGTGCCATAAGCTCACCTCTAGCTACATTATTGCAGTAATTAATTGTTTAATAATACATCCTGAACAAAAAGAAAAAAAACCTGTCCAGGCCAGCAAAAAACGATAGTAAAACTAAATTCAAACTACATTTGAATTCTGAGTTCTGAGTTCTGAGTCCGGTTGTATGAATGGGAAAATGAGAATTTTGTGCAGCACATAACTTGAGGTAGGAGACCGAGAGAAGCATTTTAATGACAGCAATAAATTACCCTGGGAGGCCTTTCTCCTTGAAATCCTTCTTCCCCTCTTCAGAGTTCAATTAATCAGCATATTTTACTGTCCTTCACATGTCTGAAATTACCATCTCCAGTTCGGATGTGTTCTCGAGAGAAATATCTTATTTGTTTTTTAAGGATTCCTTGGTGAACTTGCACAAGCAGTTCACCCGCTGTCATTAATCATCATGTGTCTCCTAATCAGCGCTGCTCTCATGACTGCTTCAGCAGGATCAATCCGAAGGTGTGATGTTTCTGTTTCCATCTGTTATGAGCTTACTTTTGAGCCACAGCCTGCAGGAATTAGCTTCTCCAGAGCCATGAGTGAGGCGAAGAAGACGGAGATGTGGAGTGATGTCTGGGCGCACGAGTGCTGGTCATTTTCATGGCTTGTTTGGTTTTGCTTTGCTTTTTCCCCTAAGGCTCTGAGCCTCATTTAACCTAGCGCAGGCCATCATGTCACGGCCCCGCACGGCCTGCTGCTATTCCCTAAAATGTGATGTGTCGTCGCAGGCTTAGTCACTTTATTTAAAGTGTCATCAAGACCAGCCTCTGTCACATAAGGTTTTGTGCATGGACTGGTTTGGCTATCTGGGTAGTAAAACGCAGAAGACTTGCTTTGTTTATGTTGCTGGATCCTATAATAGTAATATTAATTTCAGCACAGTCTAATTATTGTAATTTCATAAGAATTAATTCGATTAAGGTTAGGGACAGATTTAGCAGTTACAGCTTTTCTTAAAAAATGTTGAGATCGGGTTGCTAATGAGCTCCCACTGCTACTACTGATGTAATGATGGTGCACAACCTAATGCAAATGAGGTGTCTGTATGCTTGATAAACCATTTCAATAGCTACATTTCCCAGATAGCATGTGACCGATGGCCCAGGGGTGGATCCCACCTAGAACTTTCATCTGGACTGCATACCACCATGGAATGAAGGAGATGAAGTCATCCAATCCCACAACTTAACCTTTAGAAGTTTACCCAAAACAAAGTGTGTCTTAGTTACGCGTGATTTGTGCTCAGAGAAGCTTGGATGAAGTGGGTATGAAGGAGCTTCATGAAGTGGGTATAAACCCTGTCATGAACTAAATTTCCTAAAGGCTTTGCAACATAATCATTATATGGTAGATCAACTTCCTTTTAAGGTTTTACCCAACATTTAACTGACTGTTACACTGCTCTTGCAAAATGGAGTTTTATTTTATGACAGTTATAGCCCTGGACATTCTAACTTTGGTGAACTTGAACAGATTTGTTGGATAAACTGAGTGAACTGGATCGAGAGCGCCAGGATGCATCCCTGACAGAATTTTAAGATTTGAGATCAGTGTTCCTGGCATGAGAAGCCACATCAGTGTGCTGACAGAGGTGTTTACTGACACGGATGGATGTAAACGGCAAGGCATGCTTCATACCGTTAGGGGACCCTACTTGCCAAGTAGCTTTTATGTGCTTTTTTAACCTTTTGTTTGACAGCTCACAGTTTCATTCACAAGAGATTTTATGATAGAGCCTGTCATTAATGATCAGCCACTTCACTCAAGGGTCATCCATTAAGGGAAAAAATACATTAAGATGCTAAATTATGAATGGAAAAGTGTGCAGTGATGGATCTTCTCCAAGTGGCGTTCCCATCACTTTTTCATTTCTTGTGCTTTATTGAACTAGGCTTATGTGTCTAAACCTTACTCCCTCGTGGCTTTCCGCTAATATAAAATGAGGTCGGGATCCTATTTTAGAGACAGTGTTAATATTTATAAGCGAGTGTCATTGCTGAGTAGCAAGGACAACTTCTGGGCTCCCATAATGGCGAGTCGGCCTGTTAATTGCTAAGCTTCACAAACGTTGGACCAGCTGTGGCAGCGACTGTAAACATCCAAAAAACCAAAAGAAAATTTCAGCAAAAATGTGACATTCACGACACAAGCACTTTAAACAGAATGTGACACTCAGAACTATTCATGGGTGCATCTCTAAGTGTTCATTTGACCTGTAGGCTAAATGTTTAATCCTATAATCACAGTGGATGGAGGGATTCAGTGAGCCCTCAGGCTCTGAATTTTTTTTGCATATTCATAAGCTGATGGCCTAATCTAAACCTACAATCTCACCTGAAACACCGGCAAAGTAACATTCTGACTCTGGGATGCATCACATCCAGCTTTGGAGATTATCAGAATGACAATCATCATATAGGTAGCACTTTTTAGATATGCTAAAAAGAATGTGAAAGAATTAAATAATTTCTCAGGCCATGTAAGATTAGCCATATGTCCAGTGGGTGAATTGTAAAAAAAAAATAATAATCAAGGGCGGTGGTGGGTTCAAATTATAAAGGACCCACAGTCTGACCCTGAAGGATGCCAAATATCTAGCAGGAAAAACCCATATGAACTAGTTAGTTAGCTAGCTAGCTATAAGGTATATGTAAGGAAATCCTCTTCACAGGCTCTCTTTAAATGCTGTTGGCAAATATCTAATATGAAGCCAACTTTATCGACATAATACCTAATTTTGAGAAACTGTAACAAAATAGTGGAGTGTTTTTTTGTTTTCAAGTGGTGGAAATGGACTTATGCAAATTCAATACCTACCCTTTGGTCGTATTATTTTGCACACACAATCGCTGTTCCCAAAGTGACTTTCAGGCTGCGGTAAATCACACTGCGGGTGCTAAATTAATCTATTTGCATTGGCACCAACCTGTATTTTGCACTTTTAGGTAGAAACGCCTCATATTGCATATTCATTACGCAAACATGCAAAACATAAAAGACATGTTATTTAGTTCATTTGAAAGATGCAATCCTCCGTAGACCCTGTTAGAAAATCAGCTTGCACCTTTTTATTTCTGGTTTTATGAAGGTTGCACATGTTTTTACACATGCAGTAACGTAAATTAGGGCTCAAGAGTGTACATTCCTCTTTCACTGTGTCTCCACTGTGTATTGCTTAGTCTCCTTTTCTCAGGAAATATCTAAACGAGTAAATACATTTTTTGATACTTGACCAAGGGACACTCCTACAATGAAGGCATATAGTAAGTAAGACAATGTCATTTTAATAAGTCAAGAGTAGACTGCCCTATTAATGCCTGACTAAACATTTCCTAAAAGGGAACCATTTACAGTGCATTTTAATGATTACATTGTTTTAGTAACCGAATATTTGCCCTGCGTGGGTGAAGCTTCTCAGCGATATCGGGCCTCCCAGTTGCTAGGGAAGCGATGTTTGATGTCCTTAACAGAAGCTGCTGAGGGTAGGTTGTGTGGGAGTGCTAGATATGCCAAGCGCTGGCATTGTGCAGCTCCGAGTCTGTAGGACAGGGTCAGGCTTGCACTTCTTTCTTTGCTAAAGCTGGAGACAAGCTCTGGGCACTGCTGTTGCAGCGGTGTTGCTGATAATCCGTATTAGCTTTGAAATCCCCCACGCTTATTTTCCACACTGAAGTAACCTGGGGCTGAAGTTGCTGCCTTTGCGATTTGTGGAGTGTGTGCAAAAATGTGATACACAATACGGTGACATAATCAATGCAAGACAAGATTCTGCTTCTTGATGATGTAATAACATTCCGGCGCTATCTGTCGGGTAAGTACGGCCATTCTAAAGTTCGATGGCTTTGCATAAAGTTTTGGTAATGTGTTTATTTGATATGCAAATGAGTAAGCAATCATATACATTTAAATATTCAAGTATAAACAGCACAGTAAGCAATCAGTCAAATGTTTTAGCAAACCTGAGCAGACACATAATGAGGATTAGCAATATGCTTGTGGCAGCACCGTTTTTTTGTTATGTGGGTATGATTTTAGATCCTTTTATTCAACTGCCTCAGAAGTTACATAAAGTTCACCTATAGAATGAAGGAATCTGTGGTGTGTTTCAGGGTTCGATGCTTACTTCACGTCCCGCACGCTGGAGAACAACAGGAGGAACGTGTGGTTTGCTGAGTACTGGGAGGAGAACTTCAACTGCAAACTCATGAGCTCCTCCAAGAAAGAAGACACCAGTAGAAAGTGCACAGGTACGGTACATATTACACACTGGGACAAGTAGTACGACTAAAGTGCTACTGATTTTGTCAGAAGTAGTACCAGCTGATATTCGAAATTGGTTGATGTTCACAACGTTTTATAACCATAATTCCATGAAGTTATAAAGTACTCCAAAGTGTAGAAGGTGCTAAATGAAAGAATCAGACAATTTTATTACCCATTAATTAGTAAATTGGCTGATTGTTTCTTTGCACACTTTTTTACGATCAGAATTAAGGACTCATTTCCAGCATTACTTATTAAGTCAGAACAAGGACAGTATATACAGTATATATGTATGTACACACACCTATCTAGTATGTAGTAACATGGCAATGTAGTATACATGAAAAAAATAATATACACTCAGGATACATAGATATACTACATAGATATACAGTCTAGTGCAAAAGTTTGTAAACCCCCCCCCCCCATGGTTTCTATGTAATAAAAAAAAGGTATATGTACCTCTTTTTTTACATTTTATCTACAAAAAAAATGTTTAAAAAAAGTAAAAAGATGAGTGTATCAAGTGAACAATCCAAAACACAAGTCAAAATCAACAGAAAATAAATTTTGCCATGACCCTCTTGGTCTCCAGACCTGATTTAAAAAGAAGGTAGTTTATAACATCTGGCAGAGTTAGAACAGATATGTCAGGTAAAATGTTCGGTGGGTGTTGGGAGGTCGAGTGCTATAGCTGAGGGGATCCAAAAGCTGTTCAGAGAATATGAAAGAGGTTAGAGACAGTTAAAAAGGCAAAGGCAGAACATACAAGCTATGAGATAATATTTATATCATATTCACAAAGGGAGATGCAAACTTTCAACTGATATATATGGGTTTTTTTTCACTATCAATATCTTAACATACAGATACAATTTGACTATTTTTGTTTCTTGTGGTAATGAAGAACATCTGTAAAAACCTAACCCACTAAATGTCTTGTTGATGTAAATTACATTTCTTTGTCATTTTTATCTTATTCAAACTTTTGCACTCGACTGTATCTAATCCATTGTCAACTCAGTACATATGCTTGGTATGCACAGACTGTAAAGAAACTAGCAAAGTAGTACACAACGTGAATATCCACATCATGCTTCTCATCATTTTATATATGACATTCAACATTGTCATAATTGCAGAAGAGAGCGAAAGATCATTGAATGTTTCCTGCTTTTTGTTTCACCATCAAAAAGCCATCAAAATCCCCGTAAGGCCCATTGTTTTTATCCTACTAGAGAAGCACATTTGAATACAAAGCAGCTTCATCTTTGAAATAAAGCCTTCAATTACATAATGAGCTCCGCTCAACCCATCACTGCTATTTCAGGCTGACTGATTTCCACGAAACCCAGCGCAGTACCAGCCTGACAGTACAATATGCGGCAAGAATCTCAAGTGAAACTCAAGAATATACATGATGAGTGCTTGAAAGAATCTAACCCTGCCAAAAAAAAACACAAGCTCAGTGTTATATGCACCTCAGTTGAAAGTCTTGGTTCATTAAGTGGTGACACAAATTGTTTCCCAAAAATATTTTGGACCACTACAATACATATGAAGATATGCTATATGATTTTATATATATCAGTTCTAGTCTGTGCTAATAGACATCCTCAATGCATTTATAAAATTTAAGTTTTTGTCACCTCTTATATTATTAGTATTTTAACCTATTTGGTTGTTTTCATGGGCATAACTTTTGTTTTGAAACGTGCTGGAGACAAGGATTAGGGTAGGAAGAAAAAAAAAAGCATGAAACTTTAATGAGAAGCAGGTACGCAACCCTGTTGTAAATAAACTTACATGTGCAATTGGATACAATACAGTAAAAGCTCTTTCTAAATACGGAGATGCACTGACCAACATTTGAGACCAACATTTAATTATTTGTCCATGAATATGGCAATGCAGAATATAACAGGCCAATTTAGACCACAAAAAAGTTTTGAAGCTTTTTTTTATATGCATGTCTGTCATTAGGTTGCCAGATATTTAACCAATCAATTTAATGTGATATATCTGCAATCAAAACATTTTGGCTCATGCAACCGTGTTTTCAAACTAGCCCAATTTGATGTGAAAATTTGCAAACCTGGCAACCCTGGTTGGCCCTCTCACGCGCATTTCACGAAACAGATTTTTCCATTTTAACCAACATTTCAATCCACACCAGCTATGTGAGGTGTGTGACTCACTACCTTTTTTAGAACATGAAATGAACATCGTCCTAATACGGACGTTTTAGAAGGTGTCATTTGATGCAACTTTTTAAAAGGATTTTTAATGGACTACACTTTCAAAAAGTGGTGGGGACAAAATTGGACAATTCAAAAAGTGAACTACGCCTATGCTTGTGTTGCTGTATAAATAGCCTTAGAAATACTAGAGGGAAAAAGACTGGAAAAAGGTTGCTGGAAAAAGGTTTATGTTAGGTACGGGGGGTTTTCTTTTCCTAGCAGTGCTACTTATTTTATATCTTTAATGGTTGATACTGTTGTAGAAAAAAAAAGATATAACAAGATAAAGGAAGATGCCTTCAATAAACGCAAAATGCATTCTTTACTATGCCTCATTTAACCCACTCTGCTTAAGTAATCTCAGGTTACTTGGATATATAAGATGTAATTCAAAACACACATTTGTTTTGTAAAGCCAATATATACTTTTCTACATTCTTAATTGCAGCACATCGGACTGCCCATCCTCATGTTATGTAGCATTATAAACACCACGTTACATTTAGCTCTGAGTGTTGTTTACTAGCAGAGCCTTTTTGAGGTCAGCAAGATTGATGTTGGGCTTGGAAGAGGAAGTGGCATGCTGTGCAACAGCTGGCAATGCCAACAGCACCTCTGCTTTGTAGATCTGCCCAGAGACCCTGTCAGTACGAGGGCCAATCTCCACACATCAAGGGATCAAATGTACGACAAGAGGGATGGCACATGCTGCTGTAGCTAGGATAACACTGTGTGCTCAGGGGCATAAGCAGCCCTGCTCTGATTAAACTAGTAGAGCAAAGTGAAGGGAGAGAGCTGGTAAAGAAATACTTAACCCATAAATAGTTAATGTTGCTAATCGCGAATTAACAGGTCTGTTATAATTATTCAAATAAGATCATGCTACACATGCCACATGCAAGATTTTATTCAGTGTTAGCGAGGTTAATCTTGTAGGAGTAGGGTATTTATTTAACTAAAAATAGTCAGACAAAAAAATATACTTTATCCAATACTTCACCGGAAAATGCTAACATTGCTAATCACAAATGAACAGGCCAGTTAGAATTATTCAAACAAGATCATGCTAACTGGCCACCTGTTAGTTTTTATTCATTTTTATCCATGCTAACCTTGTTAGAAAAAGAAATTGTGGAGCATCATTGTGTTTCCATCAACTGTTCCATCAACCATGTTTAGTAGCCAGTCAGCATTTTCACAAGCCAAAACATTGCCACCCCAAATTTAGCTGTATACACATTACCATTATAAAATACAAATAAATCAATTTATGTATTCATTTATAATTTATTTATCTTTCTGTGTTGCTACAGAATTAGCCCAGAGTAATATGGGAAAAAAATTAATTTTAGCAGCACTAAAAAAATTATAAATATAATAATTATAAATTATATCATTATAATTATAATAAATATTAATTATAATTAATATTATAATTATAAAAAAATTGAGAGCCTTAGAATTTTAATTATTATACAGGAAATAATACATTTAATCTAAATGAACTTTTTTCACTTCAGCACTTTATTTCAATTCAGCATTTTATTTATCAACATGATTTCATAAAAAAAATGAAGCATTTGATTTAAGTTATGCTTTTCATAATTTGTTATATAATTGTGTTGTCTGTGTAGTTTTAGTCTCTGTATCTGTCTTGTCTTATTGCTTAGTGGGTTGTTTTTTCTCTTGGTGTTCTGTGTTTTGCCTAAATTCATTAAAGTGTAAGCTAACTTCTCAATTTTATTTTAGCAGCTCAGTCAGCCAGTTATTCTAAAGTATTAGCTAGTATTAATATTAAAGCCAACAATGCTATATAAACTATTAATCTGAAAACTCGTGAACTTTGTATTTTAAGGTTCTGGGTGAAGATAAAATGCCAGATAGAACCTTATAATACGAAGATCACAAATTGGGAAATGTGAAAGCATCAGTGACACAAGAATACATTTAAAAATTGTGTTTGTTTCACTAAAGGTTGCCTGTTTCGAAGCTTATTTTTTGACTGAAAGCAATGTAAGATTTTACATTTAAGTTTACCTAGCATGCAAAAACAAATCTGTCCACATTTAAGTTTACCTAGCATGCAAAAACAAATCTGTCCACATCATCCTTTATCAAATCTTTTCTTTATAAATACACCAACTTTTGCACCTTAGCAAACAGTAAAAACTTTCTTGCAATATTTAGGCATTTTATTCAAATAAATTCCAGTTCTATTTAGGTTCTAAACTATCTAGGAGAAACTATCTAAGAAGGCCAGGATAGAAAGTCTGTTGAATTTGAGAGCTGTTTTTTTCCCTCCTCTGATGCATTCCAGTGCATGGATCATTGCACGCTTGGCTTGTTTACTGCTCCTCCCCGCTAATAAGAGGTAACGAGATTGTTAAGGATAGTATTCCAGATTTCTGGTGTCTTCCTCCAGCCCATCTGCTTGCAAATAACTCTCCCGTTTCACCTTTGTGGTAATTATGACCCTAATTAAAAGAAAAAGAGTGAACAGTCAGAATACGGAGTTCAATAAACCATGTGAAGGTGGACCAAGCTTGAAGTATTAGTAAAAATGAATATTACTTTATTGCAGATGGCATGGAATATTAGACAATGCAAAGAGCAAAGAGTTTTGATGGAGAAAATGGTTATCTTTTCTTCAGGAATCAGGATGACCCTGAAGGCCACTTTCTGGTCTTATGTTGGAAACAGACACTTAGCAGACAGTATAGGATTTTCTGTCCAATGTTGGTCAGTTCACTCTAAAAGCTTTAGCTTGAGACCTTTAACAAGTCAGTCTTAAATCTTGGAGATTTTTAGGAAAGTCTGCTCAGGTCCTGTCGTGTGAGATGGTTATTAGGTAATGTGCAAACTCATATGACTGAAATATATTAAGCTCATTGAAATTCAGTTATATAGTGTGAGATACCCACCATTTTTTAGTTGTTTACGATTAAAAAATACTGTAGTGTGGGGCCAGCTTTACGAATATTACTCAGGCTACAAGAATGTAAAGGATATTTCGGGGTGGTATTCATAGGGCTACATGAAACCTACATAAGCTGATACTGACAGCGGAAACTGACAGAAACCTGCATTTATAAAGGCTTATTCCAATAGGTGTCAGCTGCCATTAAGACTATTTATATATTTATAGCTGCCATTAAGACCATTTATATATCATGCTCAGTAATTTGTCACTTATTTACATCCTTTTGACAAGTTTTATTCCATTGTTCTTGTAAAGCACTGTTTCTTTTATAAGTATCATTGAGGAAATGTCATATACCATGCTTCAGCAACAACATATGTCAGCAATGGTTACCTGGCAGCCAGCCACATAATAATCTGTACCAAAGTATACAAAACCAAATAAACCAGTTCGATCAGACGTATTACCCACTTTTAAATTATTCCAAAATATTACATCAATGATTGCATATTTAGGCATGTAATTTGTAATCAGTGCTGGCTTACATTTATTTATTGATCTACCCAACACTGTTAACAACATGCATGAGCTAACACCATTAATACCCATAATCCTTCCCTCTGTGGTGGTAATTACAGTACTTATAGATTCCAGTTTAAACAGCTCCAAAACTCCTCATACATGGCTCATGTAAGTCACGTTTTTTTAGAGCTACTAACCATTGTGGTTAACACATTGTGGTTGTTGCATTGTTATAGACTTTTGTCATCTATTTTGCAGTGCTACTGCATCTTTCTGTATTTATTACATCCATAATCACTCTTCTGTTGTTTATCCCAGCATCTGTTACCTATTACATACTCTGATACTTATTACTAAGTGCATATGAAGAATATCAAGTCAAAGAAAACATTGAAAAGATGCTCCTTAAGAGTTTCATTATATGGTTAATATAGACATATTAATACTCCAACTAGAGCCACATTCCCCCCTTAAATGGTATCCCATATGACATACTCTCCAACACCTGGAATTAATCAAAATTCATCTCAAATTCCTTGGGATCCAGTGAGTCTTCTTTATCTAAATTTCTGTCCTGGGCCTTGAGGTCCAATCAGACCTCAACAATCGCAACATTGTAACTGGTTACATAACGTTTTTCCACTTCCCTAAAAAAGTGAGCGTACATACAGTCCATACATTAAAATGATCATTTAAAAAAATTGTAAAAAAGATAAAATTACAAGGCCGTTTTATACCTGCTGTTAACTACGTGGACGGATCTGCAAGATGGCCGCCGTACGTATCCTGCGTTCATTCGGCACGTCGATTGTGCACGTCCCAAAAAATTAATGCAACATAGACGTCTGGTGCAATACCTGCGGAAACGGTGGAGACAGTGTAGTGAAGCAACGCACCGATCGGTAGGATGAGAGAAATAAACTCTCAGTTGTGGCGACGAGATTGGTTTTATGGCCTGATACACCATCTACGTCGGCGCTGCTACAGCTGTTTCTGCTGTTTTCTACATAAAACACACATTATCATAGCCTCCTCAAGTCCCGCCATCTTCACTGGTAACCTCAGTAAGGGGTCTAGGAAGATATTCTGGTGCTGGCGATGAGTCTACCCCCTAGTGTACAGGGTTTTCAATCCTCCAGATGTACAGACGGCTCAGAGCTCAGACTGGGAGATCGTGACAGTAGTAATGGCATGACAATAAGCAGCCTGTATTTTTTACCTATAAAACTGCAAATTATGTTCGCACTTTCAAGAAGCCTACAGTTCATTCAGAACAGGCTATCAATAAATCACTCTGTCTAGGATGCACCTGATTTGCCAAGATTGCCAATGTAAATGACGATACATGTGGAGAGAATTAAACAGAGGACCAAATAGAGGCTTTTTGCAAAGAGAGGCTTTTT
This sequence comes from Olivaichthys viedmensis, assembly GCA_028565825.1. Taxonomy (NCBI): domain Eukaryota; kingdom Metazoa; phylum Chordata; class Actinopteri; order Siluriformes; family Diplomystidae; genus Olivaichthys; species Olivaichthys viedmensis. The sequence goes on from JAOUQW010000001.1 coordinate 13,458,247, forward strand.
GGCTGAATTTATGATGCAAAGAATATGAAATACAGTCACATAAGACCCCCACCAATAGTGTTTATTTAATTATTTATTTATTTGTACGCCGTTCCACATGCATGTAATGTCTCAGTGTTATTGGTACTAACAGTTATTATTATCAATGATTATTATTATAAATCACAACCCTGCAATTTATAGAGCCAGCCACATCAGCATAATAATATTTTTATGAAATACCACATACTCTTGGACTTGGCTACCTTAATAATTATGTGAGAACTATCATTTTTTACATTTTATATCATTTATTTATAATGTATATATTTATTTACTTTGGATTCCATTATTGTTTGACAGTCTGTGTATACATGGTCTTTTATTTTTTGTGCATATCAGCTCCCTCCCATTTTTTTATGTCACCACTATGAAAAATACATGGTGTCAGGTTAAGATTTACGAGAGCCAATTCTACAAGGCGGCCTGGCACTAAAATATTGATATGTGTAATGCCTGCCACTCAATGTTACAGCATTCATAAACACTCATAAGTCTATTGACTTTTATATTTTGTTTTGGAGCAGACATTTGTTTTCTGGGTTCACTGTTATACATCAACTGAGAAAAAAAAAAAAAAGCTGCCTCTGCACATTTCTATTAAAAACGCTTAAGTACCTCCGTGTATTTATGGAATTTCAGATGAATGGAAAACAGGGTTATTTGTCACAGATTGCGACCATTCAAATAAAAAGTTCAGCATGATCACATCAACTGAGACTCAAAACAGAAAAAAAATTTTTTTTGCCTGGAATTCTGGGTAGAAAACGAAGCAAACAGCTTTTTTTCTCTCCCATTTTGGATCTCATTTAGTTACTGTCAGTCTCCTCAAATCCATCTATTCATCATAATTACATGCTATGTTTATCTTTGTAACCCAGACTCGGAGATCACTTCCATTTTTCGATGATGCCTTGTACTGCTTTATCTCATTAGTATAATAAGCGTGACAAACATTTCCCCATAAGAACCCCTCGTGTTCCTGTTTACTGTAGAAGCATATGCTTTTTTCTCAACTAGGAAAGATCAAAGTCCCTCTTAACTGAACACAACTTTTAGAATCCTTGATCATCACATCTCCCATCATGCAATCACTGATGTAATCTTTTGGAATAATTTAAAAAGTGTGGGCGACCATCAGTCGTCGATATCACTTTGTTTTATAGTAGTGGTGGCTCAGTGGTTAGGGCTCTGGGCTACTGATCGTAAGATTGTGAGTTCAAGCCTCGGGGCCACAAAGATGCCACTGTTGGGTCCTTGGCTGACCCTGCACTCTGACCACAGCTCCCTAACAAAGCTAGGATATGAGAAGAAAATAATTTAACTATACTGTACTTGTATATGTGACAATAAAGGGTGTCTTTCTTTCTTTAATGCCATATACGTAGCATAAGCTACAACGTTTAATTAGACATGTTTTTCTCCAATTTTGGGAGAGTGCCTTTCCTGTTGAACTTTTCCTCACTTTTTTTATATTTTTCACTCACACAACTGCACTTGCTAATTAGCTTAAAATGGCCTGCTGGGTATTTTTGAGATCAATAGAGCTTTGGTACATCGAGCCTCAGTTACAGATACGCTTTTGTTTTGTAGACAGTGCGGCATGGCAGTTGCAAATTGCCACATAGGTTTATTTCAGAACAAAGGCGTGGAGGCAGAATTGTTTTGGGCATTCAGCACCAAATCATCATCTATGAATTCTCAACTTTACTAGCTTAACCTCTTTTTTTCCACAAATAAGACGTGTGTATTCAAAGAAACATGACCTATTGAAATAGAGCCAGATAAAAGATAATGTATACAATGTTAAAGATAGACTTGCAAAACTGAGAGTGATTATTAGTAAGCATACAGTTATTACATGATTGCATGAGGTGAGATTTTGCTCTGAACAGATGTAAGAAAACAGACAGAAAACAGACATGACACTAAACATATGTGTCATTAACTTTTTAGGTATCCAGATATATATAAATTGTCACAGATGTTTGGCACATGTTTAGAGTGCCATCTAATTATTATTCCAATTGCATTCCACCAGCAACTCAACCAGTGAATCTATATTCTATTGAAAAACAACACATGGCTGTTTTCTGCAGAAAAAAAGAAGAAGAAAGAATTGAAAACCAAATGGCATATGGCTGATAGAAATTAGGTGAAACCCATGCAAGTTGGTAACTGGAACTCCCATTAGCTGAAACACCTGGCAGGAAATTGTGACGATGAATAGACCAGTTGAACCTACTGTAATGAGGGAGTAGGCCAAACTGAAGACCTGCGCTAAGCAGATGGGTAAAGAAATATTTAAAAAAAACAACAACACACAACCGCTCATAATTCATAACAGTAATTAAACCAGTGGCCTCACTCCCACCACCATATATAGTTTTCAGTTTCTCACATTCACTTGCACGTCCAAGTTTGGAGACAGAAGTTACATTCTGTGTTTGGATGTATTGCAATTTCAAGAAATTAAGTAATTACGGAATAATGAATATACATAAAGTGCACTTTTAAAAATAAAGATGGCAGAAAACGTTCTTTAGAGTGATGCCATGGAAAAAAATTATAATTGTTTTTGAATTTCTAAAGAACATTTTTGTTGGTGCCACAGAAAACTAATTTTTTTTTTTTTATCATTATGTGTAAGCTTTTTTGTGGTGGAAAATGACAATGTTGATTATGGCAACGACAAAAAAAATTCTAAAGACTTGTGGACTGAAAGACTCTTTAGGGAACCAAAAACAGTTTTTTAGGTAACCTAAAAAAATGGTTCTTCTATGGCATAATTTTAAAGAACTTTTTCTGGCACCTTTATTTTTAAGAGTGTACATACAGCGTATACACAAACCCCAAAATGAGCGGTTCAAATAGATGATTCACTGCTTTATCGCAATGAATAATTTCCAAACCTAAACCGTATCAGTTGAGGACAAACTGATCAATTTCTAGTTTTTCCAGCAAGTGAAAAAAAACATTGTTGCCATGATGAGACAAGACTTTTCCCCATAATAGTCATTCTTATGTTCCACTAATACCAATACACAATATGCAACTTTTTAAGAATTCACACAAGCAAACTCATATGAAAATGTACAAATATTTAAAGGGCACTTTGGCATGCAATTAACTTTTTAAAAAACATTTAATGTGTTTGTATTTAGTACTTTTCTGTAGCACAGTATAGCATCTCTCAGCCTCAGCGTTTTGACAGAAATCACGATTTTGTATCGTTGTGTTTCTTCTATCAGTATGTCATCACTACACCACCCAGCATGCGTTACCCAAATACGTTATGCAATCATTGGGGAATCCATTTGCATTCTAGAAGTAGCTTTCTGTACCATTAATTTCTGGCCTTTTTGGCCTTATGTAGTGATCCAAATAGCAAAAAATATTCAAACAGCCCACTCACAAATATCTGCACCCAAGGCAATTGTACTGTAGTCCTTTGAAATTTACTTCCACCACCACATTTACTGCATCACCAGGTAGGGTTTTTTGTAGTATTCAAACCGGGAAATCTCTCTCTACAAAGTACAAAGTTTTGGTTGGAGTGTCTCTTTAAGATAGAGCGAGTGGTGAGATATTGGTCCACGACTCCATTTGGATGGAATCCAAAGACATTACTCTCACTCATAATTTATTTTTCATTAGTTATCCATTATATGAATTGAATGGCAAGGGTCATACTCAAAGCGTATAAAAAGATACTACTTTATATCATCAGTGGAATGACTTGCAACCTTTGAAACCAAATTCTAGCCATTCTGTTTGCTTAAACATTATTATTTGCTAAATTCCTTTGGAGGGCTCCTGAGTGGTGCAACTGTCATAATTGGCCCTGCTCTCTAGGTGAGAAACATGGCAGTCCTCTTCCACTTGTCAATCAGAGAGCCGCTAGGCAATCGTGGGTGTCTGTTAGCTCAATTATACAGAATAGGGCTGTAAGTGCTTTATTCTAAGCATGTTAAAATGTCCCAAGATGTTGTTTGAGCGTCAGTTTGAAAAAACGAGTGTGTCTCAAGGATGTTAGCCTTCTTGCTATCGTTAGCTGTCGTGCAGAAGGAGACCCAACTAGTGGGTGTATGGCTATGACTAAATTCATATGTAACAACAGAAAAAAATGGTGGATTGATGATTAAGTAGTTTTGCTTCAGTATTTCTTAGAATTGATTGTATTTAACCTTCCTTTTCTACTAAACTCCCATATTATGGTCATCTCATATTCTCTAAAGGATGATGGTTTTGCACAGTCACTAATTATTGTATGAGTATGTTTAAGGAAATCAGTCAAGCTCATGTCAAATTTATGTGCGAAGGATTTTAGTTTCTCATATGCTGGAGAATTTTCTAATAATATGTATGTACATATATACGTTAGTCTATTGACTTATATGTACATACATATTCTTAGAAAATTCTCCAGCATATGAGAAACTAAAATCCCCGATGGCATTTCCTAATTTTGCTTGAAAGGTCTTTCAGCTCCTTTACAAGAATTTACATTTTCCGGTCTTCCCCTCACTGCCAGTAGCCAGTGACTCACCTACTGGATCATCTTCCTGCTGGCATCGTTCATGTCTAGGCCACTGCACTTCCCTGACCAGAGGTCCATCTGAAAGTACATGTCCTCAGTTTGATGGTGCCATCAGGATACGGCTTATGATTCACCACAGGATTTAACCTTGCCCTTTGATAGCGTCTCAACGGCGGTATGCTGAGTTCAGACGCAATGATTAAGTTGGCTGGCATATGCTTAAGGGAAGTCCCTTTACTGTATGCCAGCTGCCAAGACTCCCTAAGGAGCCTAGGGAGACTTCGGAGGGCAAGCAGTGTCAAAGCGGGAGTACACTGCCACTAATTTGTGGAAGATTGGATAGAAAATTGCTCGAGTTCTCTCTGCATCCCTGAAGTGAACCGACAAGCGAGAGAGGTTAAAGTTTGACAGAGATGCTTGACAGAGATGTTCGTTTCGCTCCAAGACAGAATGATTGTTAAGGGGAGATTTTTGGTGTTTGTTATTATGATTTCTAAAGTAAAGTTTTGGTTGGTTTACATCTGTATTTGTATTAGTCGGTTTACATTTTAGATATGTATAAATCTATAGTATAGAAAATTTAGATTTAGCAGACACTTTCATCTAAAGCAGCTTACAATTAAGCTGAGCAGGTTATGGGCCCAACAGTGGCATTTTGGCAGTATTGGGATTTGAACTAGCAACCTTTCAATCAGTAGCCCAGAGCCTTAACCACTAGGCCACCACTATATATATGGGTTATCCTCCAAAGCCCAGTTGTTGTAATTCCCTGTAAACTACCAAAGTCAGCTGCTAAGGTGTACATTTAAAGCTATAACTTATAGCTATGTTGAAACTATGTTGTTTGGTGCAACACTTTAAATGATTACTAGTTTGTAAACTCGAACATAGTGGCAGTTTAGGTTCGCACTAGGTCTCGACTGAACTTTAATTCAACTGATCTAAGTGGCTGCTGAACCATCTGCTGCTTGTCATAAGGGTCCTAAATATAGCTGATTTTGTAACGGTCACTGTGTTTTTAAAGAATACTGCTTAGTAACAGTGTGGACTATTTTTTTTATGCCCTATGAACTACAATGCTAGAGGAGTAAAGATTAATGTTGATATTTCTTGTTTATTTGGCATTTAATATTTATCCAGTATTCCTCTGGGAAAAAAAGGTGCACTCTGCAGCTGGGAAGCAGCGAGAGTTGAGCCTCAGCTGTGCCATGGGCAGTCTTGGTCTAAGCTCCCTAAGGATGCAATTTGCCGTGATCTCTATTCTCTTTCCTCCCTCAATAGGAAACTGTATGGTCACAGAGCTTGAGGTCTTACCTCTCATTTAAAGTGTTTTGAAAAGCTGTGGTGACAGGCTTCAGGCATCTGAGGAGGCATACGCTATCCTTTGCCCTCCCTGATTGGTGGTTTTGTTGTATGACACAGCTTTTCAAAACACTTTAAATGAGAGGTAAGACCACCCTGAAGTCCTCCAGGT
>JAOUQW010000001.1:13467453-13480738 GCA_028565825.1 Olivaichthys viedmensis
TTGATTTTTCTGCTACTCTTGGTGTTGATGATTGATTTAATTTTCAGGGCCTGAGTGCAAGTGTCATTTTCACGACACTCTGATTAAGACCTTGAGCCGCCCCAAAGAAAGTATAGACAAAGGGTATTTTTTGTATTATGTTATTTATTGTTTTATCGTCATTACAGACTGCGTGTCAGATTTTTGTTCCACTAAAACACACACCTGTGTTATTTTGTGTAACTAGGATCCCTGTACAATCACTGTAAGGGAAAAAAGCTGAGTCCCTGAATGTTATTCTATAATGTGCACTCTGGAGGTAACAATACACTCAGCTAAGCTAAATAGTTAGCTGGCTAATGTTAGAACAGTGCTGCAATTATGTGGTTAGCTTAGCTAATGTCACTGAATATTGGGTAATTAAAACCAGTGTTTATGTTAAGGGTCGGTGATGTCATTTTATGGTGGTCCACTCAGAGTTTTGGGTCCTGTTTAATTCACTGTCTCACCTTCTTCCACCTTTTCAATGCAATTTTGGACAAAAACAAACTGTGTGTGTGTGTGTGTGTGTGTGTTGCCAATTGCTAATGTTGCGTTGAACGCGATCCAGATAAAGATGTGCACATGCTCGGTTAACGATAACGACTTTAGCGGAGGAGTTACGCCGCTCCATCGACTTCGTAAACATCTGACTCGCCGACACCCTGCAAAAACTAATCAGGAACATTGCCCACTGGGACACACACACACACACACGAAACAGTTTCCTTGCTGGAGACTTCACAAGGTTGCTGACTTTAGCTTCACGGACAGCTAACTCTGTTTATTCTGAATGGCGGGTGACCGTGATGCTTAATTAGCGCTATTATGAAAACCTGTTAACAAATGAGCTAACTGATTCCTCTGACAGCGCGCTAATGCTAATCTGAGCCTCGGCACCCCAGCAGCACCTTTGTGAAGAGCCAAAGCTCGCACATGTGTGTGAGCTCATGCAGGGGTTAGCATTAGCAGCTAATTGATTATCAGCTGGTGATTGTCTTCTACCTTTTTTCCTTCCAGTGAAGGTGTTTGTCCACGATTCAAAGAGAGAATCGGACAATAAAAAGTATATTTGTTTGATTACTGGTGAAATAAAAACAGTTCTCGCTCACGAATTGAGACTTTCTGACTTTCTGCTGCACACCTGATTAAGCGCATTAGCTAATTATAAAGATGTTCAGAAGATAAATAAAGTTAGTCAAGCAGCACACACACACACACACATGAAGGATGCAGGTAAGACGCAGAGTGTGTATGATTCCTGACTGCACTGATCATATCGATCACATTAAAAATCCCATCAGCCCCTTGTGCGGACACGTTCCGATTCACTATCACACACGGAACAACGCTCTCGACCCGAACAGCTTCGATCTCCCATGTGCTGAGGGTGACATTTTTTGACAATTCTAACATAATTATTCATTTATCAGTGCTTGGATGTCGCTGATGCAAGAAGCAGAAACGTGTTAAAAGGAAAGAAATCAAAGCACACAGTGTCAGACTATAGAGATTAATATTTATATATTTATATATTTTTAGACTTATATATATATATCTCACCTTTGAGAAATCAGTCAACGACTAAAACATTTGTCATTTCAGAGCAAAAAGATTCCCTAATTTGACAGACGCTCTGGAGTGAAAGTTTAGCTCTCGCCAGCTTTGATGAAATTAACTTTGAAGTCTGAGATAAAAGAGAGTATAGCGTGTGTTTTTCTGTCCACCTGTTTTTATCGGAAATGTATTTAATCAGGAAAAAAGTGTTCGCTATGGGTGTTATTGGAGTGCAGGATTAACAGCTACATATGTAATAGCAGTAAAGCCCTCGTCAGATAGAGCTGGCAGCCAACCAACCTACCATATCTACCATATGATATACTCCACCAACCACTAACTCAACAACACCACGAACTCTACCAACTCCACTAAACTAACCCCACCAACCCCAAAAACTCCACCAAGCCACCAACCCTACCAACGGCATTAACCCCAACAACCCACCAACTATTTCTGAGGAGGCTTAAGAGCTTCAGGATGAACAATACTACTATGGTCAACTTTTACCGCTGCACCATAGAGAGTGTTCTGTCTGGATGCATCACAGTATGGTTTGGTGACCTGACTGCCCGGGATCTCAGACTCCTACAAAAAACTGTTAGAGCTGCATCAAAAATCATTGGTACTGCTCTCTCTCAACTCCAGCATATCCATGCAACCCGAGGGCTCAGTCCATCATCATGGATGCTGTTCACCCAGCTCATGCCTTGTTCTCCCCTCTGCCCTCTGGCAAACACTTCAGGAGCATCATAGGGCACACCACCCACCTCAAAAACAGCTTCTTCCTCACAGGCCATCAGGACTTTCAACAGCTAACTCTGAGTGACTGACTGCTGTCTCTGGGTGTTCCTCAATACCAAGAATGCGAAGAACGGACTTGTGGCCTTGAGAAGGACGATCTTGGACACTAATCTTGCAAGAACGAACTCACAAGGACATGAGAACGGAGAACGCACCTATACGCGTTTGATGCGCTGTGTACTTTTGTACTATTGCAAAAATCCGTCTTTTATCTTAGATTCACTGTTAGCCAATGCCAACGAAGTGCTAACTAAGCTACCACGGGAGGCAAGTATATCTAATGGGAGCCTCTTTACGAAACGTCGGAACAAAGTTTTATTTTACGCGTTTGTACCAAATGAGCAAAGATTCCACAACTATATTATCAATTTCTCACCTCGTTTTATTTCAAAATCTGATTTACATGCACCGTTTACTTAAAATAAAAGAACTTAAAAACGTACAGTTATGAGACAGAGGTGCATCCTCTGACATCATGATGATGTTGCAATGAATTATGGGACTTTCAGTTCTTTCTTGTTGGCAAGTCACTGACCGATACATCCTCGGTATTTGGGGCGGATCAAGAACACTTCCGGGTTTTTAAACTGTACTCTGCGCTCTTGAGTATTGGAATGTAACTTGGGCATTAAAAAATGACGTCAGGCACGTACACGAGGACACAAGAACACACAAGAATGCATATTGAGAAACACCCTCTCTATAACTCTCTCACTGGACTTCACTGTATACTACTTAACATCATTCTAATTCCGTATGTCTTCTTCCAGACAATACTTCATGTACATACATATATATACATGGACTGTTAGAGGAGCTACGGTACTTCGGTATTCTTACCCAACCAATCATATTAACCCTAACAATACCAACCATATTAACCCTAACAACTCCATCAATCATACTAACCCTAACAACTCCACCAATCATATTAAACCTAACAACCGCACAACCCTAACCAACCATATTAACCCTAACAATCCTAACAATCATATTAACCCTAACACCAACCATATTAAGCCTAACAACTCCACCAATCATATTAACCCTAACAATCCTAACAATCATATTAACCCTAACAATACCGACCATATTAAGCCTAACAACTCCACCAATCATATTAACCCTAATAACCCCACCAACCATATGAACCCTAAAAACCCCACCAAACCAACCAACCATATGAACCCTAACAACCCCACCAACCATATGAACCCTAACAACCCCACCAATCATATTAACCTTAACAACCCCACTTATCATATTAACCCCAACAACTCCACCAATTATATTAACCCTAACAACCCCACCAATCAAATTAACCCTAACAACCCCACCAACCATATTAACTCTAACAACCCCACCAACCCAACCAACCATATGAACCATAACAACCCCACCAACCCAACCAACTATATTAACCCTAACAACCACACCAACCCAGCCAACCATATTAACCCTAACTCCACCAAACATATTAACCCTAACAAACCCACCAACCCAACCAAACATATAACCATAACAACCCCTCTAACCATATTAACCCTAACAACCCCACCAACCATATTAACCCTAACAACCCCACTAACCTAGCCAACCATATAAACCCTAACTCCACCAAACATATTAACCCTAACAACTCCACCAAACATATTAACCCTAACAAACCCACCAACCCAACCAAACATATTAACCCTAACAACCCCACCAACCATATCAACCCTAACAACCCCACCACCCCAACCAACCATATTACCTCTAACAACTCAACCAACCCAACCAACCATATCAACCCTAACAACCCCATCACCCCAACCAACCATATTACTTCTAACAACTCAACCAACCCAACCAGCCATATTAACCCTAAAAGCTCCACCAAACATATTAACCTTAACAACCCCACCAACCAACTTAACCCGACAACTCCACCAACCATATTAACCCTAACAACCTAACCAACCATATTACCCCCAAACAACTCCACCAACCCAACGAACCATATTCACCCTAACAACCCCACCAATCCAGCCAACCATATTAACCCTAACTCCACCAACGATATTAACCCTAACAACCCCACCAACTCAACCAACCATATTAACCCTAACAACCACACCAACCATATTAACCCTAACAACTCCAGCAACCCAACCAACCATATGAACCATAACAACCCCACCAATCATATTAACCCTAACAAGCCCACCAACCATATTAACCTTAACAACCCCACGAACCAACTTAACCCGACAACTCCACCAACCATATTAACCCTAACAACTCCACCAATCATATTAACCCTAACAACCTCACCACCCCAACCAACCATATTAACCCTAACAACTCCACAAATCATATTAACCCTAACAACCTCACCACCCCAACCAACCATATTAACCCTAACAACGCCACCAACCATATTAACCCTAACAACATCACCACCACAACCAACCATATTAATCCTAACGCCAACAATCAACTCCACCAATCATATTAACCCTAACAAACTCACCACCACAACCAACCATATTAACCCTAACAACGCCAACAATCATATTAACCCTAACAACTCCACCAACCTCTCTAACCATATTAACCCTAACAACCCCACCAACCATATTAACCCCAACAACCCCACCAACCAAACCAACCATATTAACCCTAACCCTATCAAATACATTAACCCTAACTCCACGAACCCCACCAATCCTACCAACTTTATCAGCTATACCAACCACACAAACCCTAACAACCCCACCAGTCCTACAAACCCCTTTTGTAGTTCCTAAATCAGATTAGCTCAAGCCTGGCCTTTTCGTGCTCCCTTCAGTATGGAACAGAATAACCGTTATTTATCTGTGAGGAACAGTCAGTTGCTGTGCATATACACCCTTTATTATCAACACAGTGGAAAAGACAAACATCACGGTTTAAAAGTCTGCACTTCCTGTTTGCTATGTAACCTTTCGATTTCTCTGTTGTCTCTCAGCAGGATTTTAAGAGCCGGTCATGCTCAAATCTGGATTTATTCAGTCCTGCAAATGAACCAAATACTCAGAATAAATAGAAATGCAAATTACTTTAATGTTCATTTGAGCTCCGATCATGTTTATGATATCCACTCCATTCATATGGTGTCTTTTTAAAGAATAGTAAAGAAAAGGCACTGTTTCCCACCGCCAGTGTGTGTCCATTATCTCTGTGCCGTGATAATTAAGGAATCCATCACACACACACACACATACGGCTGTTTCATCTTGGCTTCCTCTTTAGCAGAAATTGGTGCTGATATCTGTGATGGAGGCCCGTCTTTTCGCCTCACATCGCCATGGAAACGGAAAGCAAAGACGGCGAATGCCAATCCCCACTGTTAACACAAACACTCTGTAATCCTGCGTCTGTCCCACTGATTAGCAAACCAACAGCATACACACCAACATTGTTTAGATGAGGAATCAAGTCAACATCACTGCAGAGCACAACTTACCCAGAAGGCATTACTGCGATCTAAAACAGGCTCTGTCTCAAATTGTGCAATATGAACTATATTCTTAGGATACTTGCACAGCGTTTAATCCATTTGAATCGAACCCTGGTGTGTTTATACGGTATGGATACGGTACATAAAATGTTTTTAACTAGTTATTTATATATTTATATCTAATAATTTATTCAGCACTGGCTCTGTGTTCTCCGTGTTCTCCGTGCTCGGGTGATTTCTGTGAGTTCTATGTGCACTTGCTAAAGTTTTGTTTACCTTATTCTGTCTCCGTATTTATGACTAATGAATAAAAGAGTTTTACGAGCACATTTTTATCCCTGCCCCCTCCTACACGCCCCTCAGTCAATGTTCTTTGCTTTTTGGTTCGTTTAATTCTGTGCAGTGTGAAACCAAACCAAACCAAATAGCAAACGAACCAAAGGTATTGATTTCGCTCTGGTTCTGAATCAACACACGGACTAATAGGTGTGAAAGAACCCTTACAAGTTGACTATCTGGTACCTAGATGTTCCACACGTCATTTCCCTGTGGTTCTAGCACATCATCTGGGTATTAATAGAGCACTACATCTCACTGAATCTACACATATGAACCACCCCACTCTTAAACTCTTTAGTCTCCGCCCCCTTTTGAAGCTCATTGGGGAGCATTTTAACTAAAAAGGAATCTTGGCAGGCTTGGTGTTTTTGCCTTTTAGTGTCATCATATGTCATACATTTTAGAACTGCACATGTGACATTGATGTATTCACAATCACTCACTAGTGTCTAGGTTTCTAGTCAACTAGACTACTGTAGCTAGCGAGCTAAGTAAGGCTAAGTAGCAAGTAGCTAAGTTAGCCGCATTCCTGCTCCTATGTGAACCGGACCTAATTTTTCAAAATGCATGTGTTTGCATGTGGCAATAACAACGTCAGAGTCACAGGGTCATGTTACCTTAGCTAGTTTTTTTTATTTATTGTAACCACGGAATGACTGGCAATCTACAATATAAATACATGCACTGCATACAGTACTGTGCAAAAGTCTAGGCACCCTAAATATTTTATATAAATTTAGTCTTTGATGTTTATTTGATGTCTTCTGCATTAGTGTGTCATTAGAAAAGAGAAATTTTACATTTCCAAACATTCATTCAAAAAAATGTAAATATTCCAGAGAAATGTGTGTAAGTGATTAAAGAAAGTGAGATATTCAGCACTAGAGCACTTTTTAGATAAAAACATAATCAAGGCTGTCTGGGATTTTACCTGCAGAGACAGAAGCAAGTGTGAGCCAAAGTCTGCAGAAGAACTGTAACCCAAGATTCTTGCAAAAAACCTACCAGCCAATTTCCTTATAAAACTGCACGACAGTGTGCCTAAGAGAACTGATGCAGTTTTAAAAGCAAATACTGCTCACACCAACAAATTATTTGTTTTAGTTTTTTACTGTTTACTGCTATTTATAGTATTTTTTTATATTCAGAAACCTTTAATTTCATTATTTTTAAAAGCATTTTTGCTTTACAGAATTTCTTGCCAAGGTTGTAAGAATTATTTTAGAATACCCAATATTTCTTATTCTATCTCTATTATTATTATTATTATTATTATTATTAGCATTTTTTATAGAAATAGGTACACAAAATCCTATTTCCCATGCTTCAGGATCCTACGTCCCAGGGGTATAGCATAAACATTAACACACAAACCACAATCAATTAAGTCCTAGTAGGGTCTTTATTTACTTCAGGATAAGTAGGTGAGACTTCCATTTTCCTACTTACCCACATGGACACACTGGACTTGACCATGTTGGTATTTCTGATGGTCTCCTCATTGAGCTTAATCACAGGTTTCCTACCCACTCGCCTTGGAAAAGAACTCTCATATCTTTTAGTAACAAATCTGTCTACCCATTTGCCTTCTTGGCAACCTTACAGTCTTTCTCTTTTACTGACATCACGACATCTTTCAAATCCTGTTGTTAAACTCTCCTCCTATAATCATTTTGTTTCTAGCACTTAAAATGTCCTTACTCCTCTTAAGATTCGACTGGTCACATCTATTCACAGATCATTAAAGCGAGCATCACATCAAACAGTCTCTCTACCAGTTATGATCTTAACTTTATAATGCTATTGCGAAACTGGGCCTGAAGCTCTTCTTCACACACTTTGCACCCAAAACCTCTTTGAGCCTTTCCAGTCTGGTTTTTGTCCAGTGCATGGCACCGAGACAGCTCTAAGAGTCATTGGTTATTTCTCTAACTCTGGTGTCCTCAGTCCAAAAACCTTACGTATTAGAACCTCTCAATCTTTCTGTTGACATTGATGGTGCCACTGTAAAGTTCTCTTCTTCACTCTTAGAAAAAAGTGTTCTTCAGGGGTTCTTTGCTTCCTAAATAGGTTCTACTTGGAACTCTTTCTGATAGGGAAATCCTTTGTTGTAGGGTTCCACATAGAACATTTAAGGGTTCCCCCAGAGGGACAACTGAACAACCCTTAAACGTTCTATATTGAACCTTTTTTTCTAAGAGTGTATTGTTCACAACCTCCTTATTATTTTTGATTATACCCTCTCCTTTCATTCCCATATTAGGAAACTTACCAAAAGTGTTTTTCTGCAGCTTGGTAACATTGCCTGATTTTGACCACTATGTTGTCTAAAAAACTCTGGTGTGTGCCAAACACATATAACAACATAATATTTCACGTTGTAAAAATGTAAATTGAGAACATAAGAGTAATTATTCTTACCTTATAAATGAAAGGGTTTTTAGCTGAAACATTGGAAGTTCTTGTTTTTAAGAACTTTTAGCATGAATATGTAGGCTGTATCTCATTTGTATTCAGAAATATAGTGCACCAAAGTGTAATCTGTAAAATCGGTGAACTCTGCCTAAATTGTATTGGGAAGCAGAGGCAATCTGCTACCGAGGCACAAGTAATTCACTCCTTCTCTAGTGGTGTCTGCAGTGCAGTAGTTAGGTGGAGTTTTTCAGTCTCCTCTCCTCGCCATTTCCCCTGACCCCAAATGCCACTCAGTTTAGGTCAGGCCAGATTGGCTTTGTAGCCTCTGTGGAGTTTGTTCACTTGACAGAAGTAGCACAAGCTGCTTTAGTTCCATTCAAGCGAGAGATTGCACCCTAACTGGAACTGTTGCAGAAGGAATCAAATGGCAATTTTTTAAAACTTTATTTCAATTTTGTGTTTTTTTGTCAAAGCGAGCTTCGCTGAGACCAAAAAACAAACAAAAAAAAAAACATGTTGATGGTATCCTTTGCTTGATTGCAAAAAGATAGAATAGAAAATTCTCAGTCCCTTCGCCAGTATGCTTTTTTCCCCAACTGTTTTAAATAAAATGAAATCTAGAACAGGTTTTACAGAAGAGGAAAGCATTCACTCTGGTGAACTAAAGTCCTTCATGCCCTGGTAGTTTGATGAAATCAGACAAAAGTTCTCCGTCTCATTGCTTTGGGAGGTTTGCCTTATGTACCCTGGTGTGATTCCATAGTCAGACGTGGCTCCTAGTGCTGATGGAAGGAGAAGAAGTTTGAATAGATCCAAAGCCAAGCGGTGTGTGTTCTGTCAGATATGTGGATCTGCTGTCGAAGGTAAATCCTGTTTCAGACTGTTGCTTTTGGCAGGACGAGCTCATGAGAGCACAAGTGTGTGTGTGTGTGTGTGTGTGTGTGCGTGTGTGTTTGTGTGTGTGTGTGTGTGTGTGTGTGCTTTTATCTCGCCATATTCACTCAAGTTTGAAAAAACATGCTGGTGAAGTCCTAGGCTTATGGTGTGGAAATGGTTTAAAAGGCAAAAAGTCCTCATAAATCACCTGCATGAGTTCTTCACTGAGGTCACGCCATTCGTGATTTGGGTGTGTGCATCATTAGTAGCATTTTAGCAGTTATTTTCTTCGTGCTTAATGGTTGTCTGAATGGTTGGGGTGATTTGATGTGGCAGAACAGTCAGACACAGATAACAAAACAGCGACTGAAGCACCAGAAAGGACCTTATAGCACATCACAACAACTAAGATCCAGCTGACTCATAAAAGATGTTTCCAGTCTCTTGCCGTATTTCCGTCTTCCTCTGATCCCAGGTGGGTCACTGTGGTAGATTAGAAGAGTGTATGGAGCCTCTCCTTTTGGTCGCACGCTGGAATGCCTGGCCGTGTCCAATCAAGTAGCCCACTGTGTATGTCAGCTCATGTGATTCGGCTTTTCTTTCTTCCCGCTTCAGGTGTCACTTTTCCATTGACACTGTTGCCGAGGAGAGGCTCAGAAACTCGCCATAACAAACACTGGCTGACAATAGCAGTGGCCAATAATAGGATTCTAGGGCTTTAATTACTACTGCTCAGCCTCCAGCAACAACCGCCTGTTTATAAGATGTTTGAATTTGTTCTGGTGCCTAATATCGAATCAAATATTGATCAATTTGTTTTTGGCGTTCATTCAAAAACCATAATCAGACTGTAAATTTGCTTGTATTCAACTTCTTTTTCTTCTTCGTCTATTCCTTCTTGCTAATGTCACGCCATCTTTCCATTTGCATAATTCTCATTTAAACACGGTTACTAATTCTAACATTAAAACCAACGTACAGAATCTCTTTTCCCTTTTTTCTTAAAAAAATGCTATCAGTCAATCAGAAGCTCCATTCAGTTAATGACTTCTCTTGAAAAGCAGCATCTAATCGAGAATCGTTTGATTTCTCTCACCACCTCATTGTTGTAGGTTTTAATTAAAAATCAGCACCGTCGCCATGGAGATCGGGCTTGAAAGGATTGCAGCAAATATTTTTAAATCGTTTTGCAATCAGAGCATAAAGAAGAGGCCTGCACAAAAAAGAAAAGAAAAAAAAGAAGTAGTGGCTAACTTGTGCACCAGAAATGTAAACACTATCTGGAAATTTCTGTCTTTTATTAACTTTCATAAAAGTACTATGCGTCTGTGGTTTTGATTATCATTGGTCAGCCATCATTTTTTGCCTTACTGTCATTAATCTCTCTTTATGTAATTAGTCTCAGTTTTTATAATTACATTTGTTTCATTTTAGAATGATAAGCATAAATTAATAAATTGTTACAACCATTAAGTGAGAAGTCCCAGCTGACATTTCTCACTGTAGCTCCTGCTGTTGCTTCTAAAGCAGCTTTTCAAACTGTCCATCAAATTCATTAAATGCAGATGTGTTTATGTATTGTTGAAAATGCCAAATATATATACTGACCACATGGTAAAGGGTGATCAACCCTGCTCAAGGATTTGCATATGCAAATGCAAAAAATGGCAAGCATTTGAATCTGAAGCAAGCAAAAGATTTCTGAAAACAGATTTAGTCCTAATATCTATACACTCTTAGAAAAAAAGGTTAAATCTAGAAACCTTAAGGGTTCTCCAGTTGTCCTCCTGGGGGAACCCTGAAAGATTCAGTGTAGAACCCTATAGCTGAGTGTTTCCCTCGCTAAGAAGCCTTAACTATACAAGGAACCCTTGTAATATCAGGGTATATGTCCTAACCTAAGTTAAGAAATATCTCCATGATCATCACTTGTGCTCTCAAATGATTTACAGATACATTATTAATAAAATGCCTGTTCTTTGCTGACCTCTTGCAGATGGAGGACATGCAGTGGCCCGGTGGTGATGTGGAAGTTCCCGGCTCCATCTGCAGCCTGCCATGTAAGACCGGCCAGCGGAAGAAGACAGTTAAAGGGATGCCATGCTGCTGGCACTGTGAGCCCTGTGATGGCTACCAGTATCAGTACGATGAGACCACTTGTAAGCTGTGTGCCTACAACATGCGACCCAATACTAACCGAACCGGGTGCCAGCCCATCCCCATTGTCAAACTGGAGTGGCACTCGCCCTGGGCCATCATCCCCGTCTTTTTGGCCATGCTGGGCATCGTGGCCACCATCTTTGTCATGGCTACGTTCATCCGCTACAACGACACGCCCATTGTCCGGGCTTCAGGTAGGGAACTTAGCTACGTGCTCCTGACGGGGATCTTCCTTTGCTACATCATCACCTTTGTGATGATTGCCAAGCCTGACGTGGCCGTCTGCTCCTTCAGGCGCATCTTCCTCGGCTTGGGGATGTGCATCAGCTACGCTGCGCTGCTAACCAAAACGAATCGCATTTACCGCATCTTTGAAGAGGGAAAGACGTCGGTGACACCGCCTAGACTGATCAGTCCAACGTCGCAGTTGGCGATAACGTCAAGCCTCATTTCTTTGCAGCTTTTAGGGGTGTTTATATGGTTCGGGGTGGATCCTCCGAACACAATGATCGATTATGACGAACAGAAGACCATCAATCCAGACAAAGCTAGGGGCGTGCTCAAGTGTGACATCACAGATTTACAAATAATTTGCTCACTGGGATACAGTATTTTGCTCATGGTCACATGTACGGTTTATGCCATCAAGACGCGAGGAGTTCCTGAAAACTTCAACGAGGCCAAACCCATTGGCTTCACCATGTACACCACTTGTATCGTATGGCTGGCCTTCATTCCTATATTCTTTGGAACAGCTCAGTCCGCAGAGAAGGTAAAGCACATGGTGTACATTTTGTGATATCATTAATGGTAATTTTTCCTCCAAGAAGTAGCTCAACTAGGAATTTACTTAGTACCAATCAGGAATCAATGCAGCTGGCAGGACAGGTTTTAGTGCAAAACACCAAACCAATGCAACAAGTGGCAACAGTAACTACGTTTGAACAACATCAGTTTAACAAGGCCCTCTCCAGCAGGATCCACACTTGATCCAATTTATGCAAGGCTTGATAATTAGCTCATTTAATCTATTTGGGGCAAACCTTGGTATGGCTATATCAGCAATTCCTCATTGGGGCTTTAAAGTCATAGTGGACAAGTTTTATGTAACTGAGGTCATGCTAGGTGGTCTTCACTAGCTTCACAAGCAGCTATCTACATTTCATTTTTGTCAGATGTTCCAGGGTAGTCAAGCTGTGGGAAGAAGGTTCTGGATAGAAAGTTTGGATAGAGGCTTTGTTTGAACTTAGAATGCAATAGTCCAGGTCTTTGTGTAGGCTGAAGGAGATGATCCCACAACAGAACTGAGGGGCTTCTTCTCCCAGGTGATATATGTACACCTCTCACAGAGACAGCCAACTACATTTTTTATTTATACACCCAAGAAAAAATATAAATCTTTGTACCATCCGCATGGAAGTATTTTTGTGTGAATATCCCCCATGCTGTCATTTCCTCTAAGGCAAGTAACCTTGCATATGTATCACACTTTCAGGTATATTTCAAATCCATTTGCGGGCTGATGTTGTTGTAATGGCGCTGTTTTGTAATACCTGAAAGTGTGATACATATGCAAAGTTACTTGCCTTAGAGGAAATGACAGCATGGGGGATATTCACACAAAAATACTTC
>JAOUQW010000001.1:13505338-13518604 GCA_028565825.1 Olivaichthys viedmensis
GGATTAGAGGCAGGACAGAGTAGGACACCCGGGGGCCACCCTCCGCGGTGTCAGGAAACTCTGCCACGCCTCCAGCGCCGCTCGTGCTCTCGGCCACACCTTCAACGGCGCTTGGGAGCTCTGCCACGCCTCCAACGGCGCTTGGGCGCTCGGCCACACCTCCAGCGGTGTCCGCGAGCTCGGCCACACCTCCAGCGGCGTCTGGGACGGCCTCAGCCATGCCTCCAGCGGCGTCTGGGACGACCTCAGTCATGCCTCCAGCAGCGTCCGGGATGGCCTCGGCAACCGTCTCTAGCCCGCCCAAAAAAAATTCTGGGGTTTCTTCCCCATGCCATGGCGACCGCCACGCTATGTCCCGCGCGTGACAGTATGAAAGGTGCTTTATAAATAAAGTATTATTATTATTATTATTATTATTATTATTATTATTATTCTCTCTTTTAAAATACAGGCCTCTGCCAAAACATGTCAAAGTTATCTATGAAATCCCTTTTATTACAGAAACTTTAATCCATGTCCCAAAAACGGAATTTAAACTTGAATAGGCAAGCTACTATGAAAATGTACAGTAGTTTGCTTTTCGCAACAGTCCCCTAGTGGTTTAGACGCCTGCGTCCAGTTTCTATTAGGTCAAAAGTTAGTAGGATATACTCCGAAAATGTCAGTGCTATCATCAAAATCTCCATTTCATGTTTCTCAGTAATTACCTTGCTCTCTGCATATGACATTTCCGACTGCTTTGTACAACTGTTTGTTTTTTGTTATCAAAAATTCATATTTCATCAAAGCAACAATAAACAAATGCTGACTTGATCAAATGATTCCAAAAATTTTGTTTGTTTGTTTGTTCACGCACTACCACAAATTATGGAATAATCTCTGATAGAACAACACCATGTTATTCTCGTGATGAAGACGATTGCAAAATATTAAATATTTTCTTAACCTTAACTTCATAGCAGGTCAAAGAAGTCCTCTATCAAATTCCACAGGGATCTTAGCTTGGTGGTTGCAATTTACCCTATAATAATGATATTTTCCTTTACTGCAGCGGTGCATTGCTGTGTTTGGTTGTAAAGACACCATACACAATCTAGCATGTGTCAAAAGACTGAAACCAACCAATCCTACTCTTTATAAGATTTTATACAACATATGGCTTGCCCTGATTGGACATCTGCACACCATGTGAGGCATGTGAGCCCCCTCACCATACTTTCAAAAAAGTTTCACCCTATGGCCCAATGACAATCTTGCAGTGCCTCCGAGCAGTAAAATGAAAAAATTAAATTATAATCATGTTTCACATTCGGTGCAGAGGGCTGGAAATCTGTGGTTGGTTTTCTGGTTGACTTATTAAAACCTTTGACAAAAGAATAAATGAAGCCATCTTCAGCACTTTTTATTTTCCATTGGATCTTGATGAGAAAGCTAATGAGCACAACCATGTGCCTGGATTCATGTTGTGAAGGGGAGATGCGCCCCGGCGTCTTTTTTTCCAGTGGAAATGAGGCAAATTACATCCCTGGGGACCTTTGGCCACAGACGGGTCACGGCGAAGCTGAGTCCCAAGCCTGAATCCCAGCTGTGGGCCAAGCAGCTGCTTTTTCACCTGATAGACCCGTGAGGATTGGCGTGTGTGCCTGCAAAATAATAACATTGCAGTTTTAGTTATGTACAAATAAGGATCATAATTTCGTACAAGAATCCTTTTGATGAACGGCAAAATGAGGGTTATGTCAAGAGGAAGGAACTAAGAATGAACGCAGTAATTGTGTTATAGCACATGTCATACATGTCAGTACACGTCTCTTAGTAGCTCATTAGCTCCCAAGCTCCCAAAACTCCCACACACTTCAGCGAGGGCCAAGCAGACTTCACAATATATCCCAGTAGAGCCAAGAACCATCTGTGCAAGGTGTCCCCCTGTGCGCCCCCTATCTCTCTCTCGTTTCTCATGTCAACTTAGCCTTCAATGTCTAAATTATATTTATGGATATGTATATTTATGCAAATATCCTGAACCCTGGAATGCTTTGACACTCAAGTGAATGGGCTGTGAGGATAAAAAGCACAAGTAATGGCACCTTCAGTAGAACATAGTATAATTACTCGGATCATTCTCATCAATCCTGTTGGCACATGCAAATTTAAGGCCATTTACTATGCAGGTTTCATTACACACGCCGACAGGGATGACGGTCCTAATGCGAGAATCAAGTTTAAGCTTTCTCCAAGAAATTATCATTGTTCTCATTATATCTCCGTAAAGACTTTTTTTTTCATATTTCCTTTGAATTGAAAACAAACTTTCAGAATTTCTTTCAAAATGTATTGCTTCTTTTTACATGACTAGGACATAAATCATTAAATTAAATTTGGGGTCAGATCACTTGGACTCTGGTGAAAGGTTATTTCTTCTAGTAACCACTGTAAATTAAGGGTGGCTGGCTTGTACAATATGATTTTAAATGGAGTTCACAGAGTAAGTGGGAGAGTGTGATTTGAATATATTTTTGTGCATTAGTGAGACACAGCAGAAAAAAAGGCAGTAGGATGGATAACGTCAAGTTTTTACATGTCAGTGATGCGCCTCGCGGAGCTGGTGCATTTGTGTTTTTGTGGGTGTTTTTAAAAAAATGTATTTAATTTTTTTTCTCCCAATTTAGTCAACGCCAATTCCCACCCACACGAGCTAATTCTCTCCTATCGCACAACAGCCACCTACCAGGGAGGGTGAGGGCTAGCATGCGTTTTCTCCGAGACACGTGAAGCCAATTACTACTAACTTTTTATGAACTGTTGCTCATGCAACGTCACAGGGCAGTCCCGTGCACTCGGAGGAAAGCGCCAACTGCCCTCTTAGGCACTCTTTCTCGATGGTGCTGTATATTTAGTCTCTCTCAACGAGAGCTTCTGACTAATGTACAACACCCGGCATTCCTCACCGTCCACCACTTGCCCCCAACCCCCTGCCCGACGCGTCCGTCTGCAAAGATAAAGAGAGAGAGAAGTTAGGCGAATGCAACAGGGGACCTCCACACAGGGCTGTTTTTACCTGGCTGAAGGCCGGTTGGCACAGCTCTGTCCACTGGACCGGGTCTGGTGCTCCCTTTTTAGTGAGGTCAGTTAGGGGGCTTGTGACCTCTGAATAGTTAGGCACAAACCTGCAATAATAACCCGCCAGCCCCAAGAACTGCCTCACCTCCTTTTGGGTCTTAGGCCTTAGGCAGGCCGCAATTGCTGCGGTCTTGTCAATTTGGGGACGCACCTGCCCATGCCCCAAGTGGAAGCCCAGATACCGTACCTCCACCCATCCAATCGCACACTTTTTCGTGTTTGCCGTAAGCCTGTCCTGCCTCAGTGTCCTCAGGACTGCCCTCAGGTGCTGGAGATGCCGCTAAATAAATGTCATCTGAATAGGCAGTGGCATACGCCCCGTGCGGGTGGAGTATGTGGTCCATCAGCCGCTGAAATGTGGCCTGGTCCCCAACAACCCGAACGGAAGTGTAACAAACTGGTGTAACCCAAACGGGGTGGATAAGGCTGTTTTTTCACGGGACATTGGCGTTAAGGGAATTTGCCAATATCAAATCTTGGTCAAATCCAGTATCGAGTAAATGCGAGCCGCGCCTAACCGATTAAGCAACTCATCAATGCATGGCATTGGATATGCGTCAAACTTAGACACCGCGTTGACCTTTCTAAAAGTCACAGAACCTAACCTCCCCGCCTGGCTTGGGGACCAAGACAATGGGGCTGTTCCAGTCACTGTGGGACTCCTCGATCACGCCCATGTCAAGCATGGCCTCGAGCTCTCCCCGAACCACCCTTTTCTTGTGTTCAGGAAGGCGGTAGGGGCGGCTGCATACTATGACCCCTGGTGGAGTCTGAATGTGGTGCTCTATGAGGTTCGTATGACCAGGTAAGGGCGAAAACACATTTGAAAATCCCGCTTGCAATTGGACCACCTCAGCTCTCTGCGACGCTTCATAGTTTCAAGAGGTTGAGGTGGTAAATTTGGAGTGCATCGCCCTTATCCGACCAGTGAATCTCATAGTCGACGTCCCCGACCCACCGTGTGACCTCAAAGGGCCCTTGCCACTTGGCGAGTAGTTTAGAGCTTGACGTGGGCAGTAATATGAGGACACGATATCCTGGTGCAAACTCCCGGAGGCTTGTGCCCCTATCATGCAGCCAGACCTGCCGTAAGTCTGCCATTGAGCCTGGTGCAAGTACTCCTGGGTTAGCTGTCCCAAAGTGTGGTGTTTTGTCCTCAGGTCAAGAACGTATTGAATTTCGTTTTTCGCAGTAGAAGGTCCCACCTCCCAATTTTCACGAATAACAGGGGCTCGACCCACTTATCCCACCCTCTAACATCATCGTGAACGAACTTACGGATCATGGTTTTTAGGGTTCGATGAAACCGCTCGACCAGGCTGTCTGTTTGCGGGTGGTAGACGCTGGTATGGATATGTTTAATGCCCAGTAGTTCGTATAGTTCGCAGAGTGTTTATGACATAAAGGTAGTGCCTTGATCAGTCAGAATCCCTTTCGGGATTCCGACTCGAGAGATAACGGTAAACAGTGCCTCTGTAACATTGTGCGTGGAGCACAGGACTAATACAAAGCAGTAGCCATGTAAGCTCCGCTCTAATGGCCCAACGAGGTCCATCCCAATTCTTTCGAAGGGGACCTCAATCAGCGGAAGGGGGTGCAACGACGCTTTTGGGGTGGCCGGAGGATCCACTAACTGACATTTGTGGCATGACACACACCACGCGAGTACATTGCCACAAATGCCTGGCCAGAAAAAGTGGGCCATTAGGTGGTTTAGTGTCTTGTCCTGTCGCAAATGTCCGGCCATCGGGCTGTAATGAGCTGTTTTTGGGTACTAACAACTGGATAACTTCTTCCTGCGTTTGAGTGTTCTGCGTCACTCGATACAGCCTGTCCTTAATTACGGAGAAGTATGGAGGAGACAGGGCACCCGGCTGGAAGATGTGCCCATCGATAACTCTCACCTGGTCAAACGCATGCCTGAGGGTGTTGTCCCACATCTGCTCCAGGGGTAAATCCCCGAGGGGAAATCCCATGCCGTGGAGGGGGCCAAGCCCCCACTCTGCCGAGTTCCTGATACGCAGAGCAGTCGTAGACAGCCCTGGCACGGCGTCTCCTGCCAGGGCCACGCAGACCCCACACCTCCGTACCTCCATGTACCTCCGACCCATCCACCATCATGCCCGCTAACAGATCCCTAAACCTGGGCCAATCAGTCCCCAATATGAGCGGATGGGTGAAGCATGGGCTAACCGCCGCCGCTACACTATGTGTTTGTCCCCGGAATTGGATCGTGAACAGTGTTCCCTTGTTCCCGGGAACAGTCGCACCTGCGGAGAGAGAGAGGGAAAAGAAGGGGTAGGAACAGAGGGAGGGGAAGGAGAAGGCGAGACAGGGGGACGGGTCCGGGGGGCTTGTCTCAGAATGCGAACCGCCCGGTACTGAGGGGTGGGAAGGGGGGGTGAGGGCTGAGCAACAAGGAGAGAGAGAGAGAGAGAGAAATAGCGAGAGTCGCTGGCTTGTCCCACGCTGCCAGGTGGTCCTCTATCAATCGGATGCCTTCGTCCAAGGAAGCCCGTCGGTGGCACTGTACCCACTCCACCGTGGTGGTCGGGAGTTGGGCGATAAGCTGTTCCCGCTCCTCCATCAGGAGAGCGGCGGCAGGCGTCACGGAGGCGCTGTGCAAAGATGAAGGGTCGGTTGCCTTCCCCAATCGTGGGGTCCGGAAATGCCGGCGGTGTTCCTGTGGGGAGTGACCGACCTGCTGCAAGATTGCCTGCTTCAGACTGGCGTACACGAGCTGCTTCTAGGCTGGTAGCTGTTGGACTGTGCCTCCCACGACAGTAGGGGGAGGAGGTGGAGGGCCCAGTCGTCCTCGGGCCATTCCCAGGCCGCGGCCGCGTGCTCGAATAGCTCGAGGAAGGCCTCCGGGTCGTCCGAGAAGGACATTTTGCTGAGCGTCAGAGAGGTGCCACACGCCCCGCTTGGATGAAATCATAATTTAATTTTTTTAATCAATTGTTTAAATGCTGTGGAATTTCCTACGATGTCAAACTGATGAAGCCCCTTAGGCGAGTGGCAAAACATCTCCATGATCATAATACAAGCTGAGTTGCCCTGACCACAGATATTCAGACGGACCTGGATAACTTTCATTCTCCAGTGGAACCATTCTCATTTAGCCACAGCTGCATGTAGTTTAGCAGAACCTCTCCTATCTCCCTTATGGGGATGGAAGCAAAGAAATGGGAGACATTAAGAAATTTATATTGCCTCTTGCTTTACGGATGTTCTGCTTTAGGTCAGACGAGAGATAATGGCTTTCTTCCTCCCTCCTGAACATTCATTAGGTTCAGGAATGCTGCGATTGCTGCTCTGGTGTGTGTCGGGCACCGCTGCTGTCCAGCAAAATGAGATCTTAAACAGGGGTCACTCTCTCTTTCCTACTCTTCTATTTTTTACCAGATACTGACGCTGACTACTGTGAGGTAGACACTGCAACTGAAACATATCAACTGAAAATTGCTATGTTTAAAGGCCCAGCCAGGGGTACAGTGCCGTAAGAAGTACAGCAACAACATATTTTTTCATCATGATGGCTCTGAACCACTTCTGGAAATTCTGTTCACCTGCTGTTAACAGATAAACTATTATGCACGCACTCTTGCTTCCTTCCTCTATCTCTCCCACACAGGAAAAAGGACTAGGTTAGATTGCCCTTACCTCTTCCCAATCTTGAATTAATCTTCGAGTTTTATGTATTTAATATCGACAATGTCTTATTAAACCCAGCCTTTATCAAGGACACATCTCTCGAAAGACTGTTTTTGGAGAAGTGACATTAACTTCAAATATGCGAGTAACTGAAACTTAAAGGTCACTACTATCTCGTCAGTGCTTGACATTTAATTTTAAAGGTTTGGAACTACTTTGACTTTCAAAAGAGTACAAAACGTGTCACAGAAAAATAAACATGATAATATTGAGATTAAGTCTATTAAGATCAAATAGTTTTTCCATTGCAAATTCTATTAAGATTCAACTTCGTATTTCTTTTCAGGAAAGCACTATACACAATATTCAATAACACTATCTTTAAGCTCTTTAAGCTCTAGCTTCATAATAACCTCATAATCCATGTATAAGCATTGAATAATATTTATGTTCAATAATGCATAGAAATACAGCTTATGTTAGTATTTCCAACATGTCATGAGATGTTTTATAACTTAAATCGCCTTTGATTGATGTAAGAGAACATAGGTACTCCATAGCGTGCTCTACCACAGTCTGCATTACTTCGGAATAATGCTTAATAACAGCATTATGAATGGAACAAATTTCTTACCGGCTAAACACTGCACTGATGCAGGGGGATCAAGATGTCATAAATGTTGTATAAGTGAGGAAAAAATGAATAATATTTTAAAACAAATACATTTCAAAAACATACCATATGGGTTATATATGACTTCTGAAGTAATGTTATCAGTCAAATAACAAGCATCATTGTATCAAATAATGGCTTAGTGATGGATGGCATTTAATGTCTTCTTGCGAAAACAGACACAAGCTGTTCATACATTCTCATGCATTATCCTATAAACATGGTATTCAGTGCTTCCGGAAACCCTCAGAAAGAACATTCTTAAGATGAAGTTAAGGAAGTACTTAGCGCTACGAATCTTTCGGGAATGCACCCCTGATCTCATGCAAAATTAAGATTTCGAATAAGCAAGAGCGATTTTGTTGGATTTCATATGAATGAACTCTACTACCACAACCACTCACCCTGTCCGTCATCCTAAACATAACCCTTCATAACTCTTCATACAAGTTGACTCATGCTAATTCTTATGAACTTGTGAGACCATGTTGGCTTGTACACATGTCGTAGTTCAAGTCTGACCATGGAACAGGTTGTACAATTTGTAAAAGTTATGCAGGAAAATAAATAAATAATTCAAAAAGTCTCAGATGAAAACTTCTCTCTTTTTCATCTTTCTACCTTTCTACCAGGTCCGGCTGCGAAGAAAAAATATGTGAGCTACAACGACCTTGTGATCTAAGGACCTCCATCAGCAGAGAGAAGCAATTAGCGAGAAGGCATGGTCTTTTGCCACTTTTTGGCAAAAATAGATCAGGGGGGGAGGGAAGAAGGCTTTTTGTGTCCCTTTGGCGTACTGCCTGCTCACATCCGAGCTCCAGGACGGTGATTAATTCCACGGCTGTACCCAACCCATACCAGAGGATAACGGTTGATCTTTAAATGTCCTTGGATGTGAGCAAGAGAAAAAAAATGGAGAACCAGAATCAGGATGCTGATTTGTCCAAAAATTTGACAGAATGTTCATTTATTGGGGATTTTTTTTTTTGGTTGGAAACCTATTGAATGAACATAGCAGGATGCAGTAATGGCACAAATTTCAGCTCTCAGCTGATCTCTACTGTATAAGGCAGCTCTGGCCCTAAACGACCTTTCTCAAGGCATTTGTTCTCATAATCTCTGTAATAAACGCTCTTGAGGACGTCTCTCTAAGGGCACGGTGAAGGATTGCAGGGCCCAGAGCCTAAGAATGGACTTCCTAACTGCAGGTTTTGCAAACTTCCCCGTGCAAGGTTGTGTAGTCTTTTAGCATTCTTCTTACTTCGCTTTTTTTTACATTTCTGTTTTGCGATTCTTTTGGTTCGAAATTTTCTTATTATTATTCCTTCCTTCCTCTTGGATGCACATTATATTAAAGCCATATTCTTCTCTTTGAGATTTTCCCCATTTATCGCGTGTGAGGTCTTTGAACCCTTTGTTTCTCTCTACTTGTTTGCTTCACAATTGATATACCAGTATGTTGTGAGGGTTTGTAGACCATCGACTGTGTTTTTTTCCAGTGATTTTGAGAGGATAAATGTTGCATTGGATTTACAATATCTAAATTCAACAGACTGATGGTATTCCAGATTTTCAAAAAGGTGTTCACGTAGCAGTTGTCAATGCATGCCTGATATGTTTGATGTTGAAGTAAACTAAATATTTCACCACACGAAGACGATTAGTGTTGGCCTGCTCTCAAAAAACTGTTACTTTCATTGTTTTGTTTTTTGTATTCCTTTCCTTTCTTTCTTTCTCTCTCAGACATCTACACACTCAAGGCAGAATATGGCTTTAATTTGTTTGGGAATTTCTAACTGCCCGCAACTTATGGAAAAATTGTGAAAAAAAAGAAGATGAATATGAATATATATTTAAAAAAAAAAAAAAAAAAAAAAAGATTTCAAAATGAAATAAAAAGCATGTATGTTTTATACTGTTTGTACTAAGTATGTTCATGTTGCCCTTGCTGCTTATGTGCTAATATTGTGGGAGACATTTCCGTTTGGCCACTCATGCAACTTTACTGTGGTGTTGTCCAAGAATGTATCGACATGAAATAAAACCATTGGGTTATTTTTATTTTTAAATTCACAAACAAAAATGTGGATATTTATTTACTTACTATATTATTTGGAAATTGTTTTTGTATTTAAGTTTGCAATTGTGAGACTATGGTGGCACTTAAAGACATTGGAACAAACACAGATCTTCTAGGCATGATAGAGATTTTTTTATTTTCAAATCAAATGCATCCAGTATGCATGCAGTACTATCTTCATTATATTTACCTGGAGTCTCTTTATAAGTTAGAACTTTTCATTCAGTTCCGGCACTAATGAAAATGCCTCAACAAAAACAAAAGGAATGCCTAAGTCAGCTCTTTCTATGAAGCATTTAACCTGAGTCACTATCGAAGACATCCTTCTCACCAGATTTCTCAGAAGCCATGTCCTGAATTACAATGAAGGCCATCAAAGCTGGCATTGATTGGCAGGGTATTAGCACACATGACTCTGTGACTAACTGACAGCATGCACATTCAGCAGAATGTGGTTTCTTCACTTCGTCAGACAATGACAGACTCGTCTCTCTGTCAAGGCCAGCAAGGCGGCGTGTGAAGGAACAAGGTGTCTCAGAGGGTTTTTTTAACTGTGTACATACAAAACTGCACAGTTTGCAAAAGACACTTAAAAACTGCTTTCTCAGCCCCAGGTGCCACCAAACCATGTGGTTTCGGTCTCATGGGTTTTTGCTTTGTTTGACCAAGACAGTGTTGCACTTGTAAATGAACAGCAACGCGCCCTATTTATCCTGTATTCATAATGGATTATGGATGCATTTATAATGTGTTATAAAGCACACATAATACCTTATAATGCCTGGCATAATCCTGTATAATTACTAATAAGTAGTTATAGTTAGCATAACACTTTATAAAGCATGAGCATATGACTTCATAATGTCAGGTAATAGCATCGTGCAGTACAGATGCTTCATAATAGCATCTGTACCGCAAGTTGTAATGCAGAGCCTTATAGGGTTATAATGCATTACCACATTTGTGTCTACAATGTTTACTTTGAAAATGACTATTTAACCTGACATTAAAAAGACATATACTCATGCTTTGCAAAGTGTTATCCATGTAACTACTTATGTGCATTTATACAGGCCTATGCCAGCCATTATAAGGCATTATGGATGCTCTATAATTTTATAATGCATTATGAATACAGGATTCATAGGAAGTGTTCCCGTGTGCTTTCTGACATAAGCATGCATGTTTTCTTTGCCTTCTTTCAGAAATACTCACCTTGTAGGATTAACCGAAATCATACCTTAATTTACTCATATGCAAATGATTAGAAACATGATTAGAACCACTTGCTCTGAACTGCTATAAAAGGTGAATGCCAATAAGAAAATGAAAGTCAATGAAAGTGGGCACATTAAATGAAATTACAAGGCTGGTAAAATTCAAAACCTATGTTAGGTATCAAGACATCTTTCTCTACCAACAGCAGAATTTAACCAATCCAGGCACTGTCTGCTGAACTTAAAATCCTTGAATCATGGTTCATATTGTTTAACAAATCACTCAATAATTAACTGTTGCTCATAATGGCTAGCTTAAGAAGCCTCACTGTGACACTGTGACAGGGGGGACAACTGGAGACATGGCCTGGGGTGGGTCCAGGCCCAGAGAGTTCCACTGGCATGCAGTTTTCTATTTAGTACATCATCCTCTAATCATTTGCAAATTAGCGCATGATAGGTTCAAGCAGTCAAGCCTATTTTGTAAGTTCACAAACTGACATAACATGGGTAATGGTCCACAAATCAGCTTTATACAGAAGTACTGAGAAAATCTTTTTTAAATGGAAATTTGTAATGATAGCATTATGTATATTTACTCTGACCTTTAATGACAGAGTTTTTTTCGACCCTAAATTACAGTCAGTTTTTTTTTTACTTTTGACATGTCACATCATCATTATTTGACTCTTACATACCAGAGGGTGCACTGAGCTACGAAGTCAGGTGTCATGACGTTCTACCGTAAGTCAGACGAAAAATGTCATAACACAACCTTATGTCAACAAAAATCTGTCACTTGATCAGATGTAATGTCACCTTGACATCAAAATTGACAAAAGTAGTCTATGACAGCTAATGCTTATAAGCCTTTATAAATGATTATGTACGTTTATGTCAGTTGTCCTGAAAGGCTTATGCAGGCGCCATGTAGCTTTATGAACACTACTGTTAAGTAAACCAGAAACTGTTTTATGAGTTTTACTTGTGGTAAACGTAGATTTTGTCCCAGGCCCAGGCATTATGCATGGCAGGCCTGAGCTTCAGAGTGACTGATGACAAAACATCTAATAATAAATACAGATGCAAATATCAGTATAAATTCATATTTCAGTCCAGTGGAACCAACACCATAAAGAAGTTCTGGAATAAGAAAAAAAAATCACAGCTGGTCACAAATAGCTGTATCTCTGATTTGATGAGGTCTCTCGCCTCTATCAAAAAAAGAAATAGCAGGTATCAATACACCCTAATTTGTTCTATCCACAGGAAGCAAGTTATTAACCCTGCCCGGGACTTTATGTTCATGTTTTGGCCTTTCCATTTACTTGCGGTGGTGGCTCGGGATATAGAGGGGAGACTATGAAAGGTGCATTGATCTCTTTCAGCTGCATGCTAAGTAAGTATTTGACATTTCTTCTCAGGTCTTTCTGGCAGCAGTAGCAGTACAAAAAAATTAACTCCATCCTGCCTGGAAGCAGGTAGCTGCTTATCGGAGACATGCTCTCCCTTTTATGCTTCACAAAATCATTCTGATGAAAATGGGATGATTACCTCCACTCGTCCTTAATCACAAAGATGAAATGTCAAGGGCGGGGAATATTCATGAGAGTCTGTTATTGATCACTTGATATTTATTGAGGGTCATCAGGTCTTCATTTTTCGGAGAACAATTACAAAATACACCCCGAATGTCCTTGTACTTGGTGGTAAAATTATTTCTGGTGATTGTAAATCAGCTATTATATGCAGGACAACCTGTGTCATAAAATATACTGGATTGCAACCTACACACGTTTTCTGCAGGTGCTTGCTATGTCATTATATACTTCTCTTAAAGTACACCTGAATGTGCCATTTTAAACAATTCTTAAATAATCTATGTTGAAAAGGAAATTGTTTAATATGTACAACAGTTCATTAATTTAGATAATGTTAGCACATAGCTATCCGGGCTTTGACTGCTAGTAAACTAGCTCACATTTGTCATAGGTAGGCATGAGTGAAATTCTCAATTTACATTGTTATATTCTCAGCAATTTAAGTCAGAGTTATTGCTAGCAAAAACAAGACACATGTCATTTTATATTAATTATAAACAAGCCAAACAATCAAGAACATTTGTTAAAAGTGCAGATTCTAAACTTTCGCTTGATCCCACATTTGTCTTTGTAAGTAGGAGTTATTTTATTACAATTTAAACTGGATTAAAATATATGGTTGTAGTTACAGTCAGTTATTGTCAGCGATAACAAGTCACATGTTGTAATTTAATATTAATAATCACTTGTAGCGCATAGAAGCCAGTGGAAAAGTTATGTTGAAATAAACTAGACAAGGAGTTATTTTATTACGATTTAAATGCTGCCTTTTTTTTTTTTTTTTTACAAAATCCAAACTCAAACCTAGTAATACATAAGTGACTAAGGCTGCATTTCAATAATAATAATAATATAATAATAATGATGATAATAATAATAATAATAATAATAATAATGTAATAATAGTTTAAATAGTTCCAA
>JAOUQW010000001.1:13568627-13581542 GCA_028565825.1 Olivaichthys viedmensis
TTCACCCCTCCTTAGACGACCTGGTGGTCCCGAGCTCCCTCAGGAGCACCATATCGATACCGAACTTAGCGCGGACAAGTTAGCAATATGCAAAAACAATAACAAATCAACAACAACCAAACTGTAGTCCATTATCTGTATTGCAAAAATGTAGAGCAACATTATTTCCACTAGAAATTAAAACACCAGAACAGGAAAATGCACAGTACAGTTGTGCAGCATGTAAACAAATCATATCAGCAAAAAAAAAAACTGGTGGCAGTCTCTGCAGATAATTTACATAATATCAAGTTTAGGTTAAAACTAATTCTTCAGCTTGATTGTTTAGTTGAACGGAATAAATATTAACAGATTTGCTGACTTTTGGGATTACTTGTAAACATACAGTCCAAGAATATTTTACATTTGAGACTGCATAATATAAGCATATAGAGATACAGAAGTTAAAGTTAATTATCTACCTCTACAATGCTGGTATGTTACCATACATTATTAGATATTATCACCACAGTATGTACCAATGCTTTAACTACTAGGTATGGTTCACTCATAGTACAGAAGGACTTTATACATAATTAGAAGCCCTGCCTGACTTGGATTGAAGTGATTCAAAAAGCTTCCATTTATGGTTGAAAACCTGCATAAATAATATATATATTTTTAAATTCTCCATATCAAATAGAGTTCAAATACGTGTTGTGCATTTTGGTGCCCAAGCGAACAGAGAAAAAACATTAAAGAATGTGCTATGGAGAAAAAAATTGACAGGAAAATCTGCAGCTTTCTTATGTTCATGCATCCTCTTCCTGGTAAATTTCCAACTGTTCCAGACTTCTGAAACTTTTTTTTGCATGTATTTTATATATTATTTAGGGTTGCCAATATTTTTGGCAGAGATCATTTATTTAAAAGTAAAAGTTCTAATGTGAATGATTTTTGTTTATTTTATACAATTATTTTTGCTCATTCTTTTGAAGGGTTCCAATAATTCTGTAGCTTAATCTTGACTGTATAAAAGATACCTTTATATTCATTTGCATACATCTCACTAATAATCAAAATACAAAAAAAAGCCCAGATTTAAATAGGTTAAAAGTATGTTTTCAAAAAAGAAAATCAGAAAATCCAAAGCATGCTAGCACATTTCTGAAATATGTTTGATGTCAAAATGTCAGTCTGTACTGTCCAACTCCCTCATTCATCTTTATTGATGGCAAGATGGTGCTGTTAGTGGGTTGTATGCTTATAAGATATACACCGAATACAGTCTTTACCACTAAATTAGGTTTTTTTATTTAAACTGTAAAAAAAATGTGGGGTGCTGAATGCAAAAAAAACAAAAACAATAAAATGCTCATGCTCTGTTATCCTTCTGTAAGTCCTGCCTCTGCCTTATATTATTTCCTTCTCTCCATGTCTCTGCTTATGTGTAGTTGTGCAATGGCTCACTGATCCTCAGGCAGGCCCAGTGTACAGCCCTGGCCAGACTTATCAGAACTAGGAGAATAAAAAATGCCCAGAGCACATAGATCCTCTGGTACTGTTGTGCCTTCCACCATGTACCAGCCTGAAAAAAGGCAAATGAAAAAGAGAAAAAGACATATACAGAAAATACAATATCCACAATTGGTATAATCAACAGTACAGCTTCCAGTCAAAAGGGTAGAGGAAACATATATTTATAGAGAAATGGAGCTCGTTAAAGCTAGTTAAAGCCTTTATAGTCATTTACTGACTTCATAAACACCCAGCACAATGCAATAATGTTATAAATACATTTTCATATCTCTAGAGTAAAATACCATTTGATATAATGCATGATAGACTGGTTTTACAGAACCACAAACTACCTATCAAAGAATTTTAATGTAATGTTTAAATTATATGAGACTGAAATTAATGAATGTTACTTTTTAATCCTAGGAGAGGAAATATTTCTGGTAAAATTAATAATGCAAACTGATATTTGATGTAACAGCACAAAGATGTTCCTGTGAATTGGTGCATTGGGACAAACATATTTTTTATTTTCACCAATCTTTGAGTAAGAGTGCTGCTCTAGTATGTGTTGAATTCATATGAAAGGCAAAAATATGCAGAGCACTTACCATCAGTCCAGCAGTTGCAACGATAAAGAGTAAACACAGGATAAACCAGATCAAGCTTCGCCTCCTCGGGTAGCTCTGACCAATTGATGAGCTACAAAGGGGAGTTTGGGGTGGAGTATGAGGATGTTACTGTGTATTACATCATGGAATATTGTTATTTTCTGTCTCTATGTTATTATATGTCACTATACCATTCAAGTCATACGCTCGGCTAATAAGACCCCAGTTATAATTAACAAACGTCTCAGAATAGCCTAGCTGACATGACACTAAGAGAGCTAATCGACATAAAAACAGACAAAACAATTGAGACAAACTAAAGAATTATATACTTACACTTTTCTGCAGTGGGGACAGCAGGCCAATGTTCGGTTTGTAAACTCTGTCCACTAGAGCACACAAAAACATATTTTGTGAGATGACTAATATGATGGGGAAAAACATAAAATAGCCATATATTTTTTTTGTATTATTTAATGTTGTTAAACATATTGGTGACAGAGGTTTCCAATCTAAAAATCACATTTAAAACACAGTTTTGAGGCCTTTTTGCGTGTCCATGTGATCTTTTTTCACCATTGACAATATAAGCTCCCCGGACAAAAAATTTGTCACATATGTCATTTCTACCCTAATACTTGGTTACGCCTCACCTCTCCTTAATATCAGCACCAATCCTGTCAGGTAACGAATCCCACCAGTGTCTTGAGATCCTGTCAATTTTAGCCCACTCTTCTACTGACTGGGTGCACAATTCATCTAGAGTTCATGGTGTTTTTTAGGTGTTTCACCTGCTGTTCCATATAATCCCACACGTTTTCTATGGGATTAAGGTCCAGTGATTTTGCAGGCCAGTCAAGGTGCTCCAGTGTTTCATCATCCTCGTCGAACAAGTCACACACAGATTTTTTGGCCCTATGTATCCTAGAGTTGTCATGTTGGAACGTGGGAGTGTCAGTTCAGTTCAAGGTGCTTTATTGTTACCATTGTATTGCCAAAGCTTGTTACAGAATG
Source organism: Olivaichthys viedmensis (assembly GCA_028565825.1). Lineage (NCBI taxonomy): Eukaryota > Metazoa > Chordata > Actinopteri > Siluriformes > Diplomystidae > Olivaichthys > Olivaichthys viedmensis. Next base: position 13,571,750 of record JAOUQW010000001.1, read on the forward strand.
GGTGAACAAATGCAAATTAGAATAAAATAAAACAGTACTACTAATAAAAAGAAGACGGAGAGACAGAAAAAGCAAAAGCAAAAAGATTTTTTTTTTTTTATTAAAAAGCGTATCAATGTTGTGTTCTGCTTGCACAAAAGGCAACCTCAAAGTCTGGCTCAAAGTTACATTCGTCCAGGTGCGCAACCTTTTGACATTGTACATTAAGGCGCTGCTATTGGTAGATGCAGCTAATCTTTTGTCCAGGAAGCTTATCCAAAACATGATTCTTGGCTGTTTACATGCTCTGTGTGATTGTAGGCCACAGCCACAAAAATCAGTTTATGCATTTTATTACCAAACACCTAGTGGTTTAAAAGCTTGCCCTCGAAAATTCTTAAACAATGTATACATTCTCAACACCTTTATGGCAGAAATAACTAAGAATTCATAAGACAATAAAAATTTCCTTCGAAATTGTCACAAATAGATGAAAAGTGAAAACAATGAACAATACTGAACTGACAAGAAAGCAATTGAAAATAATTGTAAAAATGGTTAGAAGGCTACTGTTTATTGTGGCCATAACATTGTTAAAAATTACGATGATTATGATTACCAGAAAGGTGTTACCACAGTGGCCACAGGACACTCTGGCTCCATTAGTTTGGGGGGTTGGACTGCCTACCCCAGGATGTACGGGACCTAAATTAATAATGCGCTTACTGCCGCACGCACATGTGCATGCACACACACATGCACACGCGCACACACACACACACACACACACACACACACTATGGCCAAAAGTATGTGGACATCCCTCCTAATTATTGAGTTCAGGTGTTTCAGCCACACCCATTGCCAACAGGTGTATAAAATCAAGCACATAACCATGCAATCTCCATAGACAAACATTGACAGTAGAATGGGTCACTGAAGAGCTCAGTGACTTTAAACGTGGCACTGTCATAAGATGCCACTTTTGCCCCAAGTCAGTTCGGGAAATTTCTGCCCTGCTAGATCTGCCCCGGTCAACTGTAAGTGCTATTATTATGAAATGGAAGCGTCTAGGAGCAACAACAGCTCAGCCATGAAGCGGTAAACCACGCAAACTCGCAGAGCGCCGCGCCGAGTGCTGAAGTGCGTAGCGCGTAAAAATCACCCATCCTCTGTTGCATCAATCACTAGAGTTTCAAACTGCCTCTGGAAGCAACATCAGCACAAGAACTGTGCTTCAGGAGCTTCATGAAATGGGTTTCCATGGCCAAGAAGCTGCACACAAGCCGAAGATCACTATGTGCAATGGCAAGTGTCGGTTGGAGTGGTGTAAAGCACGCCGCCACTGGACTCTGGAGCAGTGGAAACGTGTTCTCTGGAGTGATGAATCACGCTTCACTATCTAGTAGTCTGATGGACGAATCTGAGTTTGGAGGATGCCAGGAGAACGCTACCTACTGGAATGCATAGTGCTAACAGCAAAGTTTGGTGGAGGAGGGATAATGGTCTGGGGCTTTTTTTCAGGGTTTGGGCTAGGCCCCTTAGTTCCAGTGAAGAGTAATGTTATTGTTACAGTATACAAATACATTTTAGACAATTATATACTTCCTACTTTGTGGCAACAGTTTGTCCGTATTAATGCCCATGGATTTGGAATGGGATGTCCAACAAGCTCATATATACGTGTGATGGTCAGGTGTTCACATACTTTTGGCCATATAGTGTAGCTATGACTTACCATTAGCTATTAGCTGTCTGACAACAGCAGTAACACATCAGAGCACAGCACTGTCAGGAGACATTTAGGTTTAACTGAGCTAAGGACCGGCCCTTATTCAAACAAGGAGATCTAGAATAGATCAATTGAGATGCCTAGACAATGATTGCAATGTGGTTTTCTTTTATTAATCAAATCGTCACCCCACTATCCCAAGTTTGCTTTGAAACAAAATTAGGACAATTTTTTGTTTAGCAATGCAGTACGTCCGTAATTTCATCTGTCTTATTTGTGTTGCTGCCTTAATTTTATTCAGTGACCCCCAGTGGGACCTCCCAAGAGTTTTAGTATAATTCAAACCCTGGATATAATTATTCAATTTTAAGTCATTTGAAGCAATCTAACCTAAGTACATTGGATTAGATTCACTCCTACACAGGTACTGATAATATTTCAGCCAACTCAGACTGTTAGAAGTAGTTTGAATGGGATTTGTTGATGCATAATAGCAAGCATAATCACAATACCATGTAGAAAAAAAGAAGAAAACATCACCATGTTCCTGAGCAAATACTGTATGCATAAATGCACTGATATTGATTAGATACAATGTAAAGACATAATGAGTGAAAACAGAGTTTTTTATAACTCCAAAATGCAATTGGAGTAGATAAACACATCCCCTAAAATCTCCCTAATTACACTAATGAATAAGCAGAATTGTATTACTTCTGAGAATACTACCTTGTATAGCACTAGTAGAAGGAAAATATCTGTGGCCTTTTTGTCCAAATGTAATTCCAGACACATAGCAATCCTGATCTTGGACTACATTACAATATCAGTCAATCTTTCTTCAAATATCTTTTATGATTTCAGACTTTCATATGTTCTATGAAAGCTGCCTCTATATGTCTCTCTGTATTTGTCTGTCAATTTATTATTTTGTGTGCACCATTACCCTGTAATACTATGCGGATTAACATTACTGGCAAAACAACATTCTGTTCACAGTGTATCCTGCCAGTGACAGTATTTATCACACCAGCTAACACAATCGATGGCTTCTGCTGAGTCTGGGCCAGCTGTGTTGTGAACTATGGGTAATGAAGAGAAAGAAACATCAGGTGTCACGGGAGACCTTGGTTCTCTAGGGGATCAAGCAAGACACAGTCTGCTAATGGGATATTACTTGCTCTAAAAAAATCAATGACCATAAATAAAGAAATAAATTTGCACTATTACACAGTAGCAGCTGGATGGCCAGAAGTAACCCTAACCTTTCCCTAAAATATAATCAGCTCAGTTCATCTAGTGATAACTCGCAGAGACCTGAGATTTCACACACTCATGTACTTTATTATGCTGTGTTGATTCAGCTTCCTAGCTGGACAGCCCAACAGTATCCACACTGCCTTAGACAAACCTCAATTTCCAACACCACTAGGACCCTCCTTGGAAGAAAGCAAAAGGCCTTTTTTCACCCAAAAATGTAGATATATTGTGGCACTCAATTCAATTTCAAGGACAGTAAACATTCTGTATCTTGAAAACCATGCAGCTGAGGAGGTTCTTGTGCAAAAAGAGGTCTTAAGACTCTTCACACAGGAGAGTGCAGTCTCTGGCAGCAAGTGTTTCCCAATCTCGGAAAGTTTCCCAGTCTTAGAGTCAGGGTTTTCCAATGTCTGAGATCCAGTGTTTTCCCAGTCTCTGAAAATCATTGTTGCCTAGTCTCTGTAACCAACGTTTTCTCTGTCTCTGTAATCGAGTGTTTTCCAGTCTTTGGATGTGAGTGTTTGGGTTCCTTTTTTTCTCAGTTTCTAGGATTCAGTGTCTGCCTTTCTGTGGGTTTTAGTGTTTCCCAATCTTTGAAATCCAATGTTTCAAAGTATTTGAAGGCAGGTTTTCTCCAGTTTTTGGCAGTCAATTTTTTCCCAGTCTCTGAGATCTGGGGTTTTACAGAATAAGTCAAGCACTCCACCACTCTCATTTTGGTTAGTCTGCTGCAGTATGTGCATACAAAAGTGGTCACGGATGACCTACGGCATTCCCCTAAGCCTCCTGCTCTACTGCTGAGAACACCGTCAGGGATTGAGCAGTATATTGAGATGTGAAAAGATCTATAGATGCCCCACTGAGCCAGTGCCAAGATCATCTCTTCTAGCTCCACATGTAAAGATCAATTGGATGATGGGAAGCTCCCAACACTGTAGGGCTACAGTCTCAAAAGTGAACACTGAAATGCTGCATGTTTCATACTGGGTAGTCCAAATGAAAACACCATGATAGCTGAAGCAAAGAGGCCCCAGGCAAAAATATGGTTATGCCTTGGTCTAAATATAGTCTACTTTTCAGGGCATCGGCATGTATTCCCTCAATTGCAAGGAGTTCTCAACAAACTTTTAAGCATGACAAATTCAAGGCTCAATTCATAGGTGCAAAATTGAGACTGTACCCCAATCTGAGCGACAGATTCTACCTCCAATCCTTACTACTATTAAAACCAATTCCAAATAAGGCCATATCAAGTGGTGAGTTGGCGTCATTGCTTTGACAGAGATCATTTCATATCTAAGGATCCTCTTCTAATCTACAAGCCAAATGGGATTACAGGAGCTGAAGCCAAATTGAAGAGTGGTTACATTCAATGGGCTCATGACAGAAGTAGAGCCAAATGCTTTAGGCGTGAAGAGGATATGATTCAAACACCCAAATTATTGCTAGCCAAGCTAGGAATGTCCTGTCTTCCATCTGGTTTGGCAGGGGAACTTACACTTGTGACAAAGGCAATTTGAGCCCATGGACTAATGCACTGTGTAATTGGCTACACCGCCGACATCCTGAGAAACAGTCCACAAGGCCACCTAACTGTCATGATCTGTGTTGACATACAAGACCTGGTTTAGGATTCCTGCTTTCTCACTTTGTCCTTGAGCAAGGCGAATTAACTCAGATTGTCAGCCAGGTTTCCTCCATGTGGTCTAAGCTGCTTGGCTCACTGCGTTTTGGGCAATCATTTGAAAAGATGGGGCAGATGGCATATTCTAACTTTTTTTTTCTTCTCATTCTCAGCAATGATGCATTAATTATAAATCACATAATTGTCTTGCCAATATATGTTGGCTAGCATTTATTGTAGCTTGAAACTGAACTTTCACCACTGTCAACTTGGTTGAAATGTTTTTTTCTTGCGACATATCTGTATGAATACTTATGCCATGTAGGTCATGATTCATATCCTGTGCTGTTAAAACATAATGGGAATCTGGGAACACAGGCAGAATGCCATGAAAAACCTACATATTTAGCCAATATGAAGCCCATTTGATATATTAATTGTAATGATTTGCCTGACCTACCATTCAGAAAGGAAGTAACTTTAACTAATAGTATGACTAGATATTTTAAAATATCTTTAAGACCCAGGGAAAAACAAAATGTATTAAAGATAGCAAAACCTTCTTCTTCAAAAAAAACAGCCAAGTCATCAGATAATTGTCTCAACATAATTAGCAGTAATTATGTGGGATCAGTAGTTATACGGTTTGGGAAGGAAGGGTCACTGTTGCCTGAAGGGTTTATTAAAATGGATTTTACTCTGATCAATCAAGAAAGCAATTGTCAGTAGCTAGCCATCTTTTAGAAAATTCATGAATAAAAAAAAATCCCATTGACTCTTGAACTGGAGTGCTCCCACAATATTCTTGTTCTAACATCTGTGTGACTAATTAAATCCATTAATTCACTGTTTAACAAAATTCTCAGGACAAGTTTTAGGTCTTAAATAAACATTCTTTCTCTTTTCAATTTATAAATAATAATCCAGTGATTCAGTGGGAAATAAAAGGTTTCATTTAAAGGCTAAAGAGAGGATACCTCTGCATTTCAACAAAAGACAGACGCAATTCGAGTTGTTTAGTCATTTTCCAGGAGATATTAGATTGTTTTGAAGACCTTTAATACATCACTATTTTCTTTTGTTTTCCATTTGTGTGTTTTGTTTGCACCTCCTTTGAAAGGTTCTCAAATGGTTTCTTAATGATGGAGTAATTTTCCAAATGGATATGAAAGTCACGTGCGATGTCAGCTCAGAAAGCAAAATTACTTAAATCACAAACTTGAAATGAGCCATAATTGCGGATGATTGTCCTAGTTTACAAAATCATGTGCAAGACTGCATTTGTGGTCCTTCGAGTACATAACTCAGTACATAACTTTTTATGTGTGCTTGTTAACCAGGACATTTTCTGCTGGTTATTGGGACTCACTCTTCAAAACTTTCACACTGTCTTGCAGTGTGAAAATCGTTATACTGGTTTGATTTTCTGTTCATCTGTAGGTCAACTGCCTTCACAAAAATATTTTTGTACGAATTTTGTATGCAAATCTTTTAGAACATTATGCTTGAGGGCAATTTTTTACTTTGTTAAATTCAATGCTGGATCAACCACTGTCGTCCTGGATTATGACCCTTACAGAACCAAAATGGTGAGTTTATCACCTTACAACAACCTGAGATGAAATTAATTTGTGCTTTGAATAAATAAGGGGAGTATGTAAGGTTGGATAATAAATATAGTCAACTAAAGCATTACATAACATATTTGACACAGTTTCGCCCTCCCAATGGCCTGCTTTTCATTGCAGGTGCAGGATGTGGACAGGTGCAACACCTCTCACACTGCTAAATATTGACTGCCAAAGAAATACAAGTCACATAAATATTGATTACTGTTTTTACAGCACACTTGGCTCACACGAATTATTAAAGTAGATTAATGGCTCAGGTAAAGATTATAGTCAGTAAATCACAGCATGGAGAGGTTGATCTGAACCCCTTCCCCATTAACAGTTGGACTGTCCAGAAAAAAATAACAAGGAAAATAACAAGAATAGATTTATTGTGTAGGGTTCATTTAAGATCTCCTTGGTTTTGCAATGCAAATGCTGAATATCTGCTTCTTTGTGATACTCAATGACCAAGTAGATGAGTAGATAAAAATGATTCTGGTCACTTATTTGAACCTACTAGCCTTCTTTCAGACTACAGACGAAACCTATGAGTGCTAATGTTGCGCATAACCCTAAAGTACCCCTGAGCTAAAAAACAGGATTTTTAAATTGTTAACTCATCTTTGATGGCTGATTCCGATTATATACAGTATATTAGTCACATTATAATCACATTTTTCCTTTGAAAACAGAGACTTTCTCAGTATTTCAGTAAAAATGATATTTTTATTAGAGGATAATGTGGTAAGCAAGTATTTTTAAGAAATCTACCATCAATGAAAACACCAGGGTTTTTTTTATCTAGAAGAAACAGTCATAATTAAATGCAATTGTATTTTAGGAACTAATTAAAGTAATGCAACTTAACCATAGTTATTAATGATATCTATCCATGAATCCAACATTACATCCAACCTCACATAATAGCACAGTGCATCATGGATTGTATCATATGTTTTGTCTCCCAGAGGGGTTTTTTTGGCAGGCAAAGTAATGAGGCAAAGCACAGATTTTTTTTTTTTCTCTCTCAAATGTTTCTTTTTCCCTATACCTGGGGGGAAAAGCGCTATGGTTTCTGATGACAAGGAACAAATCACAAATCCCAATGTTACATTCACAGCTCCCACATAAACAATGCATGCACACATTTGTCAGCAAAGTGTACATTTACTCAAATACAATGGAAGCTGGAAGGACTGTTTAGAAATTCATGTCAGGTCAGGACTGGAAACATTTCTGTCTGATGTGGTCCAAGCTGCTGGGGTTCAGAAACAGATGGGTGTGATCAGTAGAATCTCGGCACGGTCACACAGCACTGCCCTCGAAGAACGGGTAGCACGAGACCACTTAAGGTGAACAAATTATGCCAATAGAGCTGGCACGCCCTTGTTCGAGGTATCTGAACTGCCCCTGACCGCGAGGTCAATTGTACCAGTCATTTAAGGTCTGTGACTGCCATGCTACATGACTTTTCACATCTGCTACATCAGCTTTACTTTCTGGGTTTTTTTGCTCCAGCTATGTTACAATTTAATTATGTGCATGGTTTATAAGGGAACATAGATAAACGATGGACTGCACTGCAACTTTTTTGACTCTTTGACATGTGTATCTAACAGACTGATTAGCCATAAATTAGAAAATCAGCTCTATATCAGCTCTTCAACTCTCAGAGGTACAGCAAGCCGATTAGGGACCTGATAAAATTGTCCTTGTGATGGCCTGAGGGTGGAACTGCCATCATACCTCCTGGTTGGGTGCGCCTCGCCTTCATTAATAAATAAAGCTCTGCCATTTCATCTGCGTTAGTCTCTGAGCATGGGTGTTGCTCTGTCCCTGGTCAGAGTGCTATGGTCCATTCCCTGGCCATCATCACATGCAATATTGTAATTTGCATGAATTCTTTATGAATTTGTAACCTCCTACATACCAAGGAACAGTGGATGGTTCCACACTTCCATTCCTTAATATAATAGCATATGATTACCTTAACAATGTCCATTGTTTCCCATGTAGTTACTGGATACTTGTAGGTTTGGAAATGTGTAGGGGCATCAGAGGTAAGTTAGTGGTTGTGGATTTTCTCATGACTCTTTGTCACCAATCCCCATTCACTAATGATTGGCATGGTGGCCTTTTTCTTGGACATACAGGGACATGCAGTATAAGTGATGCTGATGCTGGCCATTTTTGGATCCTTGAAGTTAAAGGAATCTACAACTTTAAATGGCTTGGAATCCTGTCTGAATCAGTGTCACTCATTCTAATGATCTGTGTGATTAGGCTATTAACTTAATAAACCATAATTTGATCCAGTAGCAAAATAACATGGCCTATTATCCAGGCTAAGTGACGCTGATGTGTTAACAAAATGTACAATTAGAAAAAATACCTGAGAATTTCAAAAATATAAAACGACAATTAAAAATGGTTTCACCAAAAAAGTATCTTTGGTGAAACCTAAAGCAATCAATTTTGCCAGGTCTGCGGTTTGCCGTGGGTTTATTATTTTTTTGTCCGGGTTGTGGGTTGGGGATTTTGCATACATTAGATTAATTACATCAATGGTTTACAAGCCAAATAGGTAAGCTGGAGCTTTTTTATTGCAAACAGTAAATACATAGACATATGTAGGTAGCCTGTGGCTATGATTAAAATGTAGTGAATCAACAGGTGAAATGGTGTCTCAGTAGAAATAAGGTAGTAAATGCATATAAAAAAATTGGTTAGTTGGTTTACTCCTCATTCTCATCGCTATTCTTTATTCATGACAATTTATTTAATAATAAAATAAACTGTTTGGGCAAACTTAGTGGTTTTAATACTGCTTCATTTACAAATGTATTGTATAATGTTACTATGCAAATATGACAATATATTTGGCAATGGTAGTCATGATTTTGAACTTTAACACACGGTTAAACACACGGAGGGTCAGATTTTGAGTTTTGGTATTGGGCTGGTTTCATTGACCATTGGACTGGTTTTGTCACAGACCTGGCAACCCTGATAAAAAATATCTAACGTTGATACGCTTTAATTCAAGGTTGTTGTAACATAACATTTTGTTTTGTCTTAAGTGATTTCCTTTAATTACAAGATGATTTAATCCACTAATTCCTAAACCTGCTTTCAGCCAAGCTACAGTCAAGCAGACAAAGATGTAAATCACTGCATTACATCCTAATGAAAGTTGGCCAAAACTGGGCCACAAACTGGATGTCGGCCAGTTTTCATTCCCATTGTCTAGACAGAGCCAAGGGGGGAAATTGATCAGTGGAGAACTGACTGTACCACTTCCGAGTGCATCTTATTAGATCCATTGCTTAATGACTAAGAACATGAAACAGCTTGTTGAGTGGACGCTCACTTTCTGAAGAAAGAAGTTGACATAATGATTGCCTGCTTCCTCTTTAATTTATTACATAATATTTGTGCTAGAAAATATAATTTTCATATGGATACCCTAAAGACTTGCACTTCCCAAAAACAGTTTATGCCTAGGACACACCTTCCTACTTAAATGGATAATCTCACCTGGATACTGCAGACTTACATCTCCTACGGACTGCAGCTGTAATCATG
>JAOUQW010000001.1:13581642-13593607 GCA_028565825.1 Olivaichthys viedmensis
ACTGGAATTATAAAATAAGATAAACTTTATTAATCCCTGAAGGGAAATTAAATTGTTCCTGCATAGCAAAGTGCAATGCGCAGCACAGATAAAAAGTTAAAAAAGAAGAAAAAAAAGGATGCACAATGTAGAAAGTATAGTAATGCACTTGTTAACTACAGATGGCTCTTAAAAGTATGGTATTATCACATATATTGAATTGAATGTAATTTGTCATTGTACAAGTACAGGTACAAATCCAACAAAATATATTTTTGTGACTTCTCAAGCATGATGCTTAGTGTTAGTCGGAAATGCACAAGATCAAACTTAGCTAAGCTTAAAAACATCCTGAGTTCTAATAACCCTAGGAGGCACTTTGCAAAAGCAGTAATATTTATAGGCTACCCCAGCCACAATGAGCACTCATAAAGTCCCAATGTACAGTCAGTGAGATTTATCATCGGTGCGGTGCGCCAAGCGACCTGTTAGCTCGCGAGGAAGATCCGTGGCAGATAGGGCTTATGGCCAAGACTCCTCAGCCTGGCCTGTCCCGTAGCCTGTCTGTTTTCTCTCACAGCGCTGTTGGCGTCGTCTGCCTGCTGGTGAGATACTCCAGGAGATGGAAAAGTCTGTGAGATTTGTCTCATCAACAGGTGTGATGAGCCAAATGGCCTGCTAACTTGCAAGGAAGACGCATGGCAGATCAGGCCTGCGGCCCAGACACCTTAGCCTGGCCTGTATCCCATCCTGTAGCCTCACTGTTGATTCCCTTGCCATGGAGCACGACATTGAGTGCATGCAGACAGCAATTCAGCTCCATTCGTCTAAGAACTGAAGTGAAAGCCTCTGCCCTTGAGTTCAGTTTATCCCTCATTCTCCTCTCTATTAGGGCCCCTGGAGAGTCCATGCCTTGCCTCGCTACAGTCTCTGCCTTCCTGACAAGTTTTTTTCGTTCTTTTTTATGTTCCCACCCCATCATGCAGCTGTGAAGAACAGCACACTAGCTACTGTAGACAGGTAGAACAGGTGCAGTTCTGAAGCCACTAGCTACTGAAGCCAGCCTTCTCAAAAAGAAAAGCGTGCTATCTTAAGGAGTGACTCTGAATTGTGCTCTCAGTCCAACGTGTAATTTATGTGCACCCCAATGAACTTATAGTTCAGCAACTCTACATTAATCGAGGTAAAAGTTAAATTCATTATAAATATTAGGTTCAGCTAAATAACTCACAAAAAGCACCATTATTCCTAAACTAAAAGATCATAATAATAATAATAATAATAATAATAATAATAATAATAAATAACAAAGTTTCTTGAGAAACAGCAACATGTAGCTCAGCAACCTCTATATACAGTATGAAATATAAACATATATAATGTATAAATCTAAAAATATTAGGGTGACATTCCACACTTATGCCTCATTCCCTATTTTATTCCTTAATCCGAACTAATTTCTTATACAGCAAAAACAGTTCTGCTGATTTCAGCGTCCAGAATTTGACTTTGAAGGTCATCCAACAACAGACTGAGTCTGACGGAATTTTCAAATAGGAGTGTGTTGGTGGCTCACATTGCTGAAGTGTCTTGAATAAACATGGCTATAACAATGAGGAATAGTGACTAATTTGTGGCTGCGATTGACTCCAGCGTGACGAGCCCATTGCTGGCTGGAGGGTGAGCTCATGAATGTTAATGCGGGCATTCGAGAAACAAGACCTCCACCACTAGAATGACTCACTGCCTCTGTCCGTGACTGCAGCTGCAATAAACACTGATGACAAGGGAACTGGGTTAATAGTCATTATTACATTGATTCATTTGGCAGACACTTTTATTCAAAGCGTCTCCAATCCAAGCATCAGTTGAGGGTTAAAGGTCTTGCTCAAGGGTCCATTAGTGGCATTCTGGCAGTTCTAGGATTTGGAGTCATAACCTTCAGGTCGAGCTACCAGTGATCTGTATTCATATATGTTGTTTGAACATTTATTATAGCCTCTTTGCATTAGTTTTCCCTTTTTGACTGCATGCACTTGTGACAAGAGTGTTGGTAAAAAAATTAATAAACAAATCAACTGTGGTGCTGTGCTATTTTTGTGAACTGCCTGGTAAATAAATTGGCATTAAGGCCCATGGGAACCTTTAACGCTAAGGACAAGCAATGACTCATACAATGACTCGGACGTACTGGTGTGATACGTTTTCATTGCACCCCTTAATTATCACTTCTCTTGTGTTGTGGATTCAAGCCAAGCCAGGAATGTGACTTTAAGGTGACTTGAAATTTAAGGTGGTATGCAGTATCCTTCCAGACAGCTTGTTAATTTTTTATTTGCACAAGAATGTGCTATTTAGATACATGAGAGATGAGTGCATCTGAGGCATGCCATGCTTTTTTTGCAAAGGTCTGTGCAAGGTTATTTGTCATAACCTATGCAGCTACACACCATGGCTTATTCTTCACTTGTTTACATTACAGGAACAAGAAAGTAAAAAAGGTCATTTAAAAAAAAAAAAAAATTTTCCTCTTCTGTGTGTGGGTTCATAGCATGTATGTATGTGGTGTTGCATGTTGGCATTGAGAGTGAATGCATATCAGACAGCACTGATTAATAAAGAAATACTGAAATAGTCATCAAGTGCAGACGGGTGGTCAAACAGACTGTTAGACCTTTACAGTGATTAAAAAGACTAATGGGTTTGCCTCCAAATAATTACTTCATCTTGGAAGGAAGCATTGTTGTTTAATTCAGAAACGAATTGTTTCTTCACAGCTAATCCTCCGTCCGAGCAAACTTAATAGCGCATGTCGTGACAATATTGAATTCAAATACTGCTTGTCAAGGGGACTCCGCACTACCCACTCGGTCACTTGTGAACAAGTCTGTCTGTATTCCTGCTCCAATTAAAATCAGACTCGGGCCAATTTTCTGGCTCTCAAGGAAGAATGGTGTCTGCAGGCCAGCTCAGGCCATGGCTAAGATGACAATTAAGTCCTATTATGCTGGACGTCCTAGCGATGCCAAGTCAAATGAGTCCTTCAGCACATCTGCTTGAAGACAAAGTTAATTTCACCCTGAGTTGGGTAATTTGTCATAGCTTTACATTTTGCTATGCTGTGAGAATGACAGAATATTGGCATTAAAAAGGTACCATGTCTGTAACAGAATGTCATGCGCCAAACAATATAATTAAAATACAGAACTCAGATCGATGGCACCTATAAGCTCAACCTTTCTGATATTAAAGACAATGTCCATTTCTTGGTTCAGACCATGTCACAGTTTGGCCTGAAGCACGTTCAAAGCCATGAAACGAATTGTTTCACATTCATGGCCATGAGAAGGAAGGAGAAATGCCAATGTCACATCCATTGCCAACCATCACAGAACATTCATCAAGTACAAGGGCATATCAAATGTTAGAGTAAAACCAAGCCTGGAATCTTCTCCCTGTGCGAAAGGGCTACAATTAACCTCCCACACTGGCCATGGTATGATGGCATCATGGAACACATTGGTGGGGGCAGCTTTTCACATTTGACACTTACAATATGTTAACAGCAATGTTAATGAAAGTTTTTGATCATCCAGGTCACTTTAAAATAGGACTTGGTTCTGTCAATTTGGTCAGTCACAAACGAGTCTGTCTATATTCATACACCAATTAAAATCAGACTTCAGCCAATTTTCTGACTCATAAGGAAGGATGGTGTCTACAGGCCATGGCTAAGACGACAATTAAGTCCTAATACGTGGGCCGTCCAAGTGATGCCAAGTCAAATGAGTCCTTCAGCCCATCTGCCACACGAGGAAGTTAATTTCACCCCGAGTTGGATCATTTGTCATAGCTTTGCTTTTTACTTTGCTGTCAGAATGGCAGAATATTTTTTTTAAAGTTACCATGTCTATCACAAAGTCATGCTCCAATGGACGTAATTAAAATACAGAACACAGAATGAAGGCACTTAATAGATAACCCTTTTGATATTAAACAAAAAGTTCATTTATTGGACCAGACACCAGCGTCACCATTTGACCAAGCTATTACACAACTCCAAGACATATTCACAACCATGAAATGAATTTTTCTTCACATTTAAGGGCATGAAGAAGGAAAAGAAAAATATTCCTGTCAATCGACTGCTAACCATCATAAAACATTTGATAAGAACGAGAGCACAGCAACTTGCAGCCAAAAGGAATGCTGAATCTGGACAGAAATCTCTAACCCTAATTTATTTAAGTCCTCATCTTTTACTGTGACAAATCTTTGACACATTTTCCATGACATCTGGGCAACAAATGGCCATTAAATTTAAAACATTGTACGTTGATACACCATAGTGAATTGAGAGTGAATGCATATCAGACAGCACTGATGGAAGAAGAAATACTGTAAAAGAGCAGACGGGTGGTCAAACAGCCTGGCTGACCTTTACAGTGATTAAACAGCCTAATGGGGTTTGCCTCCAAATAATTACTTTGGGAGGAAGTTTTTTTGTTTGTTTGTTTAATGCAGAAACTGATTGCACTACATTTAATCAACTGTGTTCTCCTGAAGTGAGATAAACAGATTTAGCTCCATGACACGGTGGAACACACGAGTTAGGGCTTTAGCTGAGTTCTGTTTGAACCTTGTATCATTCACAGATGACCGCACTTATAGTTTGTTATTGCAGCATTCTAAGGTTTTCAGTCATCCAGGTTTTACTATTTAAAAAGTCTTATAGTAGTATGCCAAGGCAACTGGACTTCTGATATATTCTTGAAGTCGCTTCTCCACTCATCCGAGGACCTTCGTCACCTTCATCAGTTCTTCAGGATTATACCACAAGTCCAGTCACTTTATCTTAGTACTATTTAACATTTACCAGCGCTCTGTCCTCTATAAGCATAGTAGTATAATACTTACACCTTGTTAAGAAGCCCCTGTGACTTCTACATGACACTGACAAGCTAATGAGTCCCCATATTTCTTAAAGCCTTCACTTGCGTTGTCACTTTACACGTTTCTACAGTAATAACATTTCTGCCTCATTGGCATGGGCTCTGTTACTGCTGACACACTGCAGTGTCTACTGTACATACCCACAAGTGAGCATTTTGAGGGAATATTAATGGAGGGAAAAACTCAGTGTTAATCCTTTAAAGGCATTTGCTGATGGGATTTCTTTCCAGATCAGTTGGAAAAAATATGTTAACAATAATTAATCTAGAAGCAGCTGCACCAAATGTTATGAACTCCAATGTAGCTTTTTAACCATTCGATGAAGGAAAAATTGACAACGATATCAATATATCTGACAGTGAAATATGGGCGTGACACTGCGATGAATTGGGGCCAGTGGCACCAATATGGATTACTTCTGGTGGTGATCTGAGTCGGTTGAAACTTCTGGGCATAAATTTAAGACCACTGGACCAACTGGTCGTAAACCAAATCGGGTGTAAAATTTACGCCAAATCCTAGACCGTTTCTATGTTAAGCGCTTTAAACGTTATCCAGAGTTCAGTTCATTCAGTTTACAACCACTGTATGTTAATTTACAGAATTTGTTATTATTTTCAATGTGAACTTGTTCAGCCATCAGTATGACTTAGTGCAGACCATATAATTTACTGTCGTAAAGTTATCTCTGCGTCTTTTTCTTCCCTTGCTGGTATTAGCGTGAATTAGCAAGTTGACTATCGGCTAGCTAATAGTAGTGTGCGAGCACGCGGAGGCACTGCCAACTTTGCTTAGTAACACGGGCTGCTTAGCAACCCATCTTTCACGTGAACACACAGTTATGACCTGCCTTAGTTGCAAATCTATTTAGCAATAAAGACCGCCCTAGTTGCAACATGTTGAGGCAACCAGCCCCAGAGCTTTAAGTTGAAACCTCATACCTATACACTGCTTATCTCAGACCTTTGATAGGAGGCATCACATTTTAGAAAATATACAACTCTGCTGGATGGTTCTGCATAGAAATAACCATTTTAAAATGTTGCTTAATACTAATAGAAACCAGTAGGGTTCAGCACACATGAGCTGTCTCATTCATTTCCTCAAACCACTGAGATTTTATTTAAAGTTGTTCCATTAGAGAGAGAAGTCTACCAATGCAGCATTCATCTGAGGGATGAAATCATTTTGAACCCAAGTCACTGCAGTGTTGCTTGGGTTTGCAGACTAAAAAAAAGGGGAAGAACCATCTGAACATTTCCTTTTACTTTTTATCCTTTTTCAATTAAGGAGCCTTTTCAAATTTGTATTGCTATGCAGCAGGGCCATCTAACAGATTTGTAAATTCAAACAATGTGACAAATAGAAGGTCTAAGATAAAACTGAAACAGGTCATTTCATCATAAAAATGAAGAATAAATAAGAAAATTAGGACAAATGTATAACATTTTGACCATGTCCGCAGTCCACAGGCCTTCCTGCTTCTTTGAAGTTTGCATTCAGTAATTGTGGGATTTGTTAAGGTAAAAAAAAAAAAAAAAAGCTCTGCCAGGTCTGTGTACACAGAAGATCCTTAACACATCTTTTAAAGCATAGGCAAACTTAAATTACACCAATTCATAGTAT
Organism: Olivaichthys viedmensis; assembly: GCA_028565825.1. NCBI lineage: Eukaryota > Metazoa > Chordata > Actinopteri > Siluriformes > Diplomystidae > Olivaichthys > Olivaichthys viedmensis. The sequence continues at coordinate 13,588,201 of JAOUQW010000001.1, forward strand.
AAATCCATATAGATATAGACACATACATATATGAAGACACAAAGAAAGATGAACATGGTTTCCTACACAGAGGTAGGAAATCAATTTTCAGAACTAAGAACTATATTCAGTGTCCAGTCATTACTGTGAGCTTAAGCATACAGACCGTAGTGGGGCAATTCCAGAGTTATAGATGTGGCATTTGAATTCATACTGACTTGTGGAGTGTCTCGTTACATGCAAAAGCATAGCATCCATGAGAGATTGCATATGTTTTAGCAATATTTGCATATTGGTTACGTGACATTTCAGGCAGAATACAGACCAATTTTAAAAGACACACATTCATGTACTGTATATATTGCAGATATATAGAAGTTTATCAGCATTATGAATGTGACATCACATAGATAGAGTTTTCTGATATCTTCAACAAATGGTGTGAGCTTCAAAGATGCACTGGTCAATAGTTTTATTGTTCTTACCATTACAAATAACGTGGAACCATCCGGGAAGCACAATGAAACGTAATTATTGAAACAATGTGATTAAATTAAGTGTATTGTAGGCCTGAGAAACAAGCACCATAAAAAAAAAATGCAGTTGCCTGCTGGACTAGTTGGTTGTGTTTATATCCCTCCTGTCAGTCATGTTAGTCACGCCCCCATCTTTACTGCTCCGAAATGCAAGCATAGAAGAATTCAGTTTTAAATGGCTGGGAAAAGCACTATCTGCTGCTGCAAAAAAAAGTGTAATGCCGCCAAAAGAAATAAAACGAGTAAATATGGGTGCTGCTGTTCCAAGATGGAGAAATCTGCTGACCGCAAAGGAGATAAAGTTGGACGTAAAGTTGGACGTCAAATTGGCTACATTTCTCTTGGACAGGTAATGAGATATATAAACTGCTAAACTGTTTGGATCAATGACTGCAGCAACAAATCAGTAAGTTATTTGGCGTGTCAGTATTTCGCGTGTTTACTGCTAACTTTGATGAACAGTTCTTGCAAACTAAAACCAAATTGGCTAATGATGCATCCATCATCTGTAGCCCCACCGTCACAGGAGAAAACTGGAGAAGTTGTCTCAAGTCGGAGCCGGGTGAGGGCCGAGGGGATCCAATGACATGTGAAATAGGCCTGTTTGATCAAAATCAAAATATGTTGGTCAAAAACGTTGGCCCGGACACTTGATCATTGAGCCGGGTGCCTAAAATAAACATTAAACTTCCAAACTTGTCAGTATTTTGCATGTTTATAGCTAATCTTGTCATTAAAAAAAAAAGCAGTTAGCTAGCTACCAAACTTACATAAATGAGCCCCGCTGGCCACTGTAGATCCTGGGAGGCGAGGCTTTGTGTACATGGGCATGGATGAGTGTTGGAGTCAAGAAATAAACAATTGATTCTAATGTTTTTGCAGTTCACCTTTTAACTGATAGAGCTCAAATGTTACCAAAGGCTCTTTTAAAAACCTTGCAGAAAACATTGTATATAATGAAAAGGACTTGAACACAAATAGTATAGTAGAATATTTGTTTTAGTACATACATTAACATCTGGTGTTATGGCACTTTTGTGTCATGGATGTTGCGTGTGTTAAACAGTCGCATAGCTGCGTTGTTAATTCTTGAATGAAACAACTGAAATAGGAATTAAGAACAAATTAAGAATGAACTCCAGCATTAGCCTTATTGATGATATTAATTACAATATTGTGGCTCTCTTGATCCCTCTGTTGAAAAAGTGCAGTTTGGCTGGGTAAAACATGCTGTTCTGTGTGGGAGCATCCTTCATATTCAATGGATAAATGTCACAATTTGCTTCAGAAAATCAATAAGAGCTGATACCTGAGCATGTACAATACATGCACTGATGGTTTGCCCACTTAGGTGTATATTTACGTGGGCAAACCATCAGTGTTGTATATGCTCAGGTACCAGCACTGCATATCTTCATTATACATTTTAAAAATATGGTCTTCAAAACATAAAATATACTCTAATTAAAAGTATGTTGCAGTTTATTTTATAAATCACTTGATTTAACCTAAGCCAAACACTAACTTTTAGGAGCTGGTACCAATAGTACAGGTTGCCACAAAAAGGTTGCAGCCATATTTTACATACATAAAAGAAGCATGGTGCAATATTTCTGTTATGACTCAGCATAAGCCATAAAAAAGTTTACAATTACCTATAACTCTCTATTTATAGAGTATATAAATATCTACAACACAATAAGGAGCAGGGGCACAAAACTGCAGCACACATGAAGAACCTTGGGGTTAAATACTGACAAATGAGAGAAAAATGGAGCACATTAGAGCGTGTGGTTTTATTGTGCTTGTCCTTGCCTATTAATGTCCAATCTGGGATTTAAACATCTCCCTAAAAGGACACATCTGGAGTTTCCTAGACATTTGAGACACGTTCTGTTGTTTTGAGTCAGAACTCATTTGTGTTGAAACCACATCTCAAAAATAAAAAATACAATTCTGGACTGTTTTTGGGGGTTTTACTGGTTTCTGACCAAATAAAGTCTCAGCTTTCATACTACAGCAAAATCATTGTGATTTTCAAACAATAAATATAGACTGGAAACTCTCAAATAAAAGGATGATGCACTTGATACTCTTGTTTACTCTTATTCAATGTAAAGAAGATTATATTACTCATTTAGAAGCGTTATATATATTTTTTATTTAGTGCGCACCATGTACGAAAGTGTGTGCATGATTTAGTTTGTGGCTACAAGGTACTAAATTGAGGTCATGAAATCGTGATGTGTGCGCACACTTTACTTTTTTGTGTTCTAAATTTGCTATTGCGAGGTCTCGAGTTACGTTTGGGTTAATTTGTGCTGTCATCAAAAGAAAACATGCCAGCAATTTAATTGCTCACTGCCCAGTTCAAGTAGGTGGAGATCACAAGTCTCCGCAATGGACAGCTTTTTAATTCAAGTGTTCTGGGCACTGGGATGTGTTACAGAGACATAGTAGACATATTGCCATCATCTCCCATGGCATTATTGTAGAGGACTCTATATTGCACATATATTTTGAATGTTCTTCTTTCATGTGGGTTTCGCCATAACAGAGAGTGAATCCACTTGCTTCCGTTTACCATTAAATGGTGTGCCCTTTTTCTTTAGATGAGAGTACAAATTTAATCAAAACGTAGGCACAATTTCAATTATTCGAAACTCCAAACGGCAAAATGAGAGCACAAATAAAGCATGCACAAGCATAACGACTTTGTGACCTTGATGCCACATTAAACTAAATTTTGCGCACGAAAAAAATCTTTCAGTGTCCTCTCCAGAGCTCTGTACACTCAGAAAAAAAGGTACGAATCTGGAAATGTGAATATAGTGTACCTTAGTTAAAGGTACATAATTAGACATCAAGGACCACTGTTGTACCTTTAATTCACTTCTAAACTTTTAAGGTACACTACATGCACCTTCCCAGGTAAAAGATACACACTAAAGGTACGAAAGATGTTCCCTTAAGGGTACCACCCCAGTGACAAGAAAAGGTACAGTTTAGTACCTTTTTTCTGAGAGTGTGGGATTGACTTTCTATATTCATTTATTCGTGTAAGAATTTTTTAAATTACTGTTACTGTATTATTTTATGCTTACATTACTTGGTTTGGTAGATTAAAAAAAAATCATCTTAGGGAAAAAAGAAAAACAAAAGAAAAAAAGTAAGGGCCTTTGAGGTAGTTACAAATGGCTGCATTGAGCGTGCCTCCTCCTTTGAAGTCCACTGTCTGGGCTTTATCACTTCAGAATGGATGCTGAGACCAGACCGCAGAAATATTCAGTCTGGCTCAAGCTCAGTAACTTTATTTCACTAACAGACAGACACTGAAGGTCTCTGCCCACAGCCATTATGTTGCTCAGTACTTAAGGCTGACAACTGAAAGTCGATTAAATAAATCCTGATTCAGTCAGCACAGATTTTTACTAGAGACGGCTAAAACACTTTGTCTTGTGCGTTTGTAGATTGGATTTCATCAAGTCCATATAAATAATTTTTTTAGGATTTGACATTACGGTATGTGACATTCTGGCTCATCCGATTAATAATGAAATTGCATTACTATTTAGGCCTCAATGTAAATAGAAGCTATTTTGAATTCTGTTAGAGATTTTCCATCCAGTTTAGCAAAGACGAAAAAAGTAAATAAATAAAATTTGCCAGAGTTTACAGATTTTACGCCAATTTAACCAAGGTTTCTTTCTGTGGATGCTATAGGAAGGCTAAGCATATTCCAGGGGTAGCGGCAGCGCCCCCTAGCGCCACCACTGAAGAGCAGCTACTGCAATAGTTGCTAACAGAATTGTAACAAGACAAGTTGATTATCTGAATGAAATACTAAGGCTTTCCTCTGAATATGAATACTGCAGTACATGACAGTGTCACAGGGTTCGTGTTGTACATCTGTGTAAATCCACCTTAATAAAACTCTCTTAGGAAATTAACTGTAATTAATCAGGACGGGGCTACGTGTAAACACAAGCCAACATTGAAATCCCGAGAAGATTGACGAGGCAATCGACCGGGACAAGACTTCGGGAAGCTCATGTGTGAACAGTAGCTGATACATTACCGGGAAAGACGATGACTATTTATCCTGTGATGCACTGACACCTTTTGAGGGGGCTGATTTAAAACATTAAGTCAACATAGAAAAAGAACAGGTGAAATGTCTGTAAATTGGAGCGATTTAGAAATAAAGGAGTTCTTTCAAAATTCTTCATGAAATTAATGGTACAGTAGATTACAGGATGTGGTCGTTCATGAGCTAATCAGCAGCAGACTCTGAGAACGGGGTACAAGTAGAGAGAACGTAAGTGTAAAAAAACATAAATTCCGCCAAATCCATTGTGGGATTTGTTGTACATCACATCCTGTGTAATGGGATTTTCATGGCAAATGTGAATGTGTACATTGTGGTAAAATACAGTTTAAAGACTGCAAGTTTGAATGGCACAAAGCCTGAACATTACTGGGAAAGGTAGGAAGATAATGTAATGTTACCAATAAGGTTTTAAGTGTCCTCTCTTGCTCTGTCTCTCTCTCTGTCTCTCTCTCTGTCTCTCTCTCCTGAGGGAGTATAGCCTGCTGGAACAGGCGCGTAGCAGAAGGAAAGGCCAACGTAGGCTCACAGATGGGCTGATGGGTAGTTTTCTTTGCTTACTGGGGAGGAAGAGGATGACAAAGGGCCACCTGACTGCCTGCTGACTCACTCAGACACACACACATTCATACACTCACTGAGTACTTTATTAGGAACACTATACTAATACTGGGTAGGGCCTCCCTTTGCTCTCAGAACAGCCTCAGTTCTTCGTGGCATTGATTCCACAAGATGTTGGAAACATTCCTTTGAGATTCTGGTCCATGTTGACATGATTGCATCA
>JAOUQW010000001.1:13650879-13688357 GCA_028565825.1 Olivaichthys viedmensis
TGAAGTTTCTGTTCTCTCTCTCAGTGAACAAAGCTTTATGTATTGCTCTTCTGATGGTGTGCTCACTTTTGGTCTGCCTGATAGTGCTTTGGATACAATTGATCCAGTTTCGGCAAAGCGTTTTAGAGTGCCATACAGTGGCAATGGAAAAAATCCCAGATTTTTCAATATGGTCTCAGACTTTTAGACCCCACTGTATAGCTAAATAATGCTCTGCTTACACCTGAACCTAACTCAAACCTTAATTAACCAGTTGTCCTGTATCCCCCATCATTAATGGGGACATTTGGTCTTCACAAAGTTCTAATAGCCTACACGCTTTCACACTTTCACTCATGAAGCAGTAGGTCATGCTATATGTCATATAAGCATAACAGGCTGTCAAAACAAATCTATACTAGAGAGCTGAGTAATACACATAACGGCGAGCATCAACGACATTAGTTTTTATTATTCATATATAACCCAACAGTGGCGCTGGAAGGATTGCAGACTCAGTCATCTGGAGTGTACGGTCAGGATATAACAGCGTTGTGAGCCGAGTGGTGTATGCAGATGGCAGCCACATGCTACACTACATCAAGACACAACAACATTGTCTAACCAAAGCCGTGGAAGAACTGCAGGCTTTTCCTTGCTCTCTGCAGCCTGAAAAACTGTTTCCCTACCAAATGCTAAAGGAGGCAGAGAGAAGCAGGGAGAGAAAGCATCTCATATTTCCTTGCATGGATAGGCTGGTGGTGAAACCCTCCCCCGCAAATTACCTGCCGGAGAGAGAGAATGATGAGTGACTGAGGGGCCACGTGACTGTCCTTCGTAAATTCCAAGGTGAAATAATGACAGTGAAAGAGGCGTCAGACAGGGAGATAGAAAGAGGGAGGGAGATATAACAAGAGTGTCGGGGAAGCATGCCTTTCTGAAGTGTTGAGCACAGTGTCAAGGCTCTCCGGCTCCGTGTCTCCTCAACATCAGCAATGAAGGATGACACATGAAACTCCCTGGTGGTCATTGGTAGCAAAACATGTTTTGTTTTTTTTAACCGAAATCCCTGATTGCTTTTAATAGTACAACGTATGAATAATTGGTGACTTTCCAATGTTTATATGTTCTTCACCAGAATTGTATTCCCTTTTGATAAAAAAAAAAGTGAGTGGTCCCAAACTTGGGTAAAGCTAGCGTAAGCTTCCAATGCACCGATCACAAGGCAGATGTCACTTATCCCTCTCACATAGCTTTTATCAAAACCCACTTGAACGATCTCTTTGAGTCTGAGCAACCTAGCAAGTAAAAGCTAACCTAGCAAGCGTAGCCTACTGGGATAATTCTATAATTCGGTAGGTTCACACATGTAGGGCTCAACAGTCCCACTTGCGCCGTGATGTTTAGTTCAGCTTGAGAGGCGTAGAAGGCTGGAAGTCTTGGCCAGAGAGGTGTCAAACAAGCCTGCTAAGAATATTAGGCCACATATAGACAGTTCTCAGATCAGTGTGATAAGTGAATTCAGCTGGTTTTTAAACAATGTTTTATAACAGTTCGGTCTTGTTCTTTTTTTTATTATTATTATTCAAACTTTGTGGGATGTTTAAAATAACACTCAAGTATGATATCATACAAACATTTTTAACATTTTTACACTACATTCCCTGGGACTTTAAATGTTTTAATACCAACCTGATGCAGGTGTTACCAGATTCGGCTATGAGCTTGCATAAGCATGACACGAAATCAATATTTAATGTCCTGTTCAGGTAGGCTGTATTCTAAACATATACTAAACTCCAGAATTTTTGGCATCCATAAATAAATATATAAAATAGACATCACCACAAAATTTACACTCAAACAAATATAGAAAAAAAACTTACCTTTCCCTAACAAAAACTTATTTTTTTAAATATATAACTTTTTTTTTTCTCAAAAACATATTGTATGTGGCTAAGTTATTGAGACATTTAAATAATATTCGAAAATAAATGCAAGCAAATGATCCTTAAAAAATCATTTTGACAAGTATATAAAATATTGCATTTGACCAAATATGGCGTTGCACACATGCAAAATCTTTCAAAAAAAGCTTTCAACACAAGAAAGATGGTTTTTGACCTGCACAAATAGATATTTAAAAAAAAATACACAAGCAGTTAAAATACCATTACGCACAATCAGGGCCATAATAAAAAAGTTTCAAAAGTCTGAAACAGTGAGGAGAATGGTGAGGGAGGCAAAGAAAAAACAAAAGCTCACAGTTTCAGAATTGCACAGCCAAGCTGTCTTTCCGAGTTGTCAATTTTCAACTGCTAGATGCCTCCTCGATAACAAGCTACTTGGAAAGATTGGAAGAAAAACGTTCTCCCGAAGAGCATCTTAAAAAATGCAGCAACTGAACTTCACTAAGTGTCATTGGAATCAGTTGTAATTGGGTGTTGTAGAAATGAGAACAAACTCAAACTTTTTGGCACACCATCGGCATGTTTAGTGAAAAAATTATACTGCATATGAGGAAAAGAATCCAAACCCACTGTAAAATATGGTGGTGGAACAATGATGTTTTGGGGCTGTTTTGCGGCTAGGGGTCCAGGGGCTCTTGTGAAGCTGTAATATACACTTGTGAAAAAGTCAGAAGCAAAGGCAGAATTCCAGAAGAAGAAAAAAATCTGGCAGGAAACAAATACGCACTACCAAAATTCGCAAATAAAAAAATCTATAAGAAAAAAAAATACTAAAGAGAGACTAACACGAAAGAGAGTCTGTTTTTAGATTGTGATACGTAATATTTTGCTTGCAGATTTTGTTTTACACCTTTATCACAAAATTATGTCCATATCAAGCCTTAAACAGAAGAAGGAATAACCATCCGACACTTTGAAGGATGTTTTGAACAAGTACACCGTGGAGGGCCGGTTAGTTAGCATTAATACTGAATTGTTTAATGATTCGACCGACAGTCTGCTTTCAACAATTTGTTTAGATAATTAGAAACATTAGGCCCTGTGACACGGCGAATCCGTTATCATGACTGATACATTTTCCATTTCGCAGGACCCGCCTATGATTTAGGAGACTTTTCCCCCGGTTTCAATTTTCCCTTCAATCACCACGCTGCAGTTGGCCCAAACCAAACAAACTGTCCAAGTATTTACATAAAAGACTTCATTAGAAGAGAATAACATTTGGAGGGCTTTTGTGAGCGTCTGTCAAGAGCGCGTGAGGATTTATGAGGCCGGGTAATGAAAAAGATAGCACGAGTGTCATCCAGTCTGCAACGAGCCAATAATGCAGTATGAGTTAAGCAGCCTGGCGAAAAGCTGCTTCTAATAGCCATGATCGCACTGAAGGGCCATTATGGGGTTATCGACACTGCATTAATTCCCCCACATGGCCCATGAGATTTACGCTCCTCCACAAGAGGAGCTTCTGCCGATTTGCACGAGTTGAAACATTTGGAGGGAACGGAATTAGCCAGCCCTTCAAGGCTCTGGATCACTGGACGGAATGTTTTGTGGCTGTATTTTCCTGCCTCGCAGATTTGTAGGAAGTTGACGGCAGCCTTTCTTCTCATTTTCAAGGGTAAGGATCAGAAGTGACTGTGCTACTGGCAAGGCTGCAGCAAAAGGCACATCAATGGTCACAGAATAATCCCTTATGGTCAACTAATGGGCCGGAAATAACAGCATGTGCTCAACAAGTACAAAATAATGAGAAGCAGCTAGCTCGTGACACGAAAGACAGACGGAGACACAGACAAAACAGGAGACAGAAAGAGAGACAGGTTGAAACGGAGACAAGGCAAGACAGAGAGAGAAAGAGACAATGAAAGAAGCAGAGACATGGAGAATAAGAAACTGAGAGACAATGAGAGCGAGACAGAGACAAAGCAAGAGACATGGAATGAAAAAGTGAGAAAGAGAGGGACTGCCAGACAGAGGCAGACAGAGAGACACTGACAGCAAGAAACAGAGAGAGGGAGACAGTAAGGGACAGAGAGGGACAAATGGTCAGAGAAGACAGAGAAAAAGTGACCGACAGAGAGATCTACCGAGAGAGACAAAATCAAAAGACAGAGAGAAAGGTACAAAACAAGACACAGAGAGATTAAGCATGAGATGGGGAACAGAGACAGACAGAGAAATAGCAATAGAGAGAAAGAAGGAGGGAGAAAGGGACACAGAGAAAAGGTGAGAGAGAGAGAGAGACAAGAAAACAGAGATTATGGGGAGACAGGAAACAAGATGACAGACACAGAGAAAGAAAGATACTACAAGACAAAGCAAGACACAGACGAGACAGAACGAGACAGAGACAGAGAGGCAGGCAGATAAAGAGTGATGACAGACAGAGAAAGCAAGAGATGAAGAATGAGAATCATGAGACAGAAACACACATTAAGAGACAGAGACAAGGAGAAATGATGCAAGAGACAGAGAAAGAGACAAAGATGGAGACTGACAGACAGAGACAATGCAAGTCACAGAGATACAAAAACACCATAAAATGTGGTGGGGATTCCAGTTTAGAATTTGACAAAAAAAGAGAAAACAATTCTGACTCAGTACTTGAACCATTTGCAGTTTATGATACAGACGGGTGACAAATTCAAGGAAAAACCAACATAAAGTGTGTTAGTAAGGTTTTGGGCCACCATGAGCCGCCAGAATAGCTTCAATGCGCCTTGTCATAGATTCTCTGGATTCTCATACAAGTCTCTGGAACTGTACTGGAGGAACTGATGGAGCATCGTTCTTCTGAAAGATGTTCCCTCAGTTGGTGTTTTGATGATGGTGGTGGAGAGCTGCTGTCTAACACGTCAGTCCAAAATCTCCCATAAGTGTTCAGTTGGGTTGAGATCTGTTGACCGCGAAGGCCATAGCATATGATTCACATAATTTTCATACTCATCAAACCATTCAGTGACCCCTTGTGCCCTGTGTATGCACTCACGTATTCAGATTTTTCCTCTATTTGTCACCCATCTGTATATGATTGTGAAAATGGACAGGGCGAAAGCTATCAACATGGAGCGCCAAAATAGTCAGGAACTCGAAGGATCATGGCACGGTACAAGGGGAGGGGTCGGGGACTGTCTAGGGGTGTCTGTCTGTCGGCGTGGTTTATCACACGAAGATTGTATTAGGAATGATTTTACATTCCCATCAAAGTATAGTACCGGATAGTAGCCCGCTCCACTTGCAGTAAACCAAAGGTGCTGGAGTTCCACTCTTAAACCCCTGTTTGGAAGTTGCGGGCACCCTTGGTCACCTAAAACCCCATGCCTTAAATATTGTTTACTTCACAGCTTTACTATGTTCAATTTCTTATTTTATATCTAATTCTTACATATTACCAAGATCCTTAACCCAACCAAATGTACCCTTATTTGCCACACCAATAACACACACTTTCATAAGAGGCACAGAGAGAACTTCATCCTGGACTCTGCAGGGACAAGCGATTCAGCACACCCTGTTCTGTTCCGGCATTACGTGCAACCGAAGAGTCTCAAAAGAGATGTCGCCAACATCAAAAACAGCAAGACCAGAAATATGTTATTCACTGTTCTTATGTCTTTCCAGCCATAACTGAGGGCCTAAAAACAGGCTTTCTCAGGACGTCTCAGGACGTAATTATCAGAGATAAGGTGGACAGGCTTGGCTTTCTTCAAAATGCCAAACCCCAGGGTGGGAAAACGCTGGTCGTCTTTTTCGTCTTCAAGCACTCTCACGGAAGCAGCCGCAATTTGAGGGGCGAGCTGAAAGCAATTCATAGCCATTAAGGAACGCCATGCTCAGTTTGAATCTGCATCAAAGGGAACGAGGGAAAGCTGGCAACCGGAGTGCAAGCCTGTTAATTCTTTTTTTTCTTTTTTTTTTAAATCGGCACGTTATTTTCCTCTTTATGCGGCGAGGGCCTTTTAAGAGAACATGCTCTTAAATCAAACAGCATCCTGGTAAACTTTATAAAGCTCAAATTCATGCTGACATGGATTGGATTGGCGCACTTTTCCGAAATCCGTGATACACAACTATTGGCGATTTTTCTATGCATTGTCTGAGATTCTACAAATGACTTTCAGATTACTCCAATAACCTTAGTTTTTTTTTTTCCCCTTCTTAACGTGTGTCGACTGGCATCCAATCCAGGGTGTATTCCTGCCTTGCACCCAGTGTTCCCAGGATAGACTCCGGATCCATCACGACCCTCGCTAGGATAAAGAGCTTACTGGAGATGAATGAATGACATGAGCATTACTATGAATTGATTAAATGCAAGTGATTAGCATTATTAATTTCCTATTATAACATTTTGGGTGGCAAACTGGCCCCAGCATGGCACAATGGTTAACAATTATGTTAAAATGTAACAAAGAAAATGTACAAGTTATACCAGTGATGGCCAACATTAATATATATAAAAATAATACTCCAGTAAGGCCTCAATTTGAGAGATCAGGATACGAAAATTGTGGTTGTAACCAAACTTTGAAGGATGGAAGACCTCCACTTTGGGCAGCTTCAATTATGCTTCTTTGAAAAATCTTTACAAATTCATCACAATTATTTGCACAGAGGCACTTTGAAAAAAAAAAAAGTGCAGCCACGTATTCACTACGCATTGTCACAAATTCCACGTTCTAATGAACACAAGCCATAATCCATCTGGAACACGGCGCAGATGGCCCACAGATCCTCCTCTACTGTAGAAGTGTAGACGTGTCTGTCATCCAATGTGTATCACATGTGAAACGTCAGCAACAGTAAGTAAGTGAAATCAGAACAGAGCCCATACCGTGACCTTGAGGAACCCCGTTCTGGATTTTAACTATGACGAAATCTTGTGTCCACCGTCCTGTGGAGCCCAAGAAGCTCTGCTTAATGTTGACAGCTCGGCACTCGGCAGCGCCACGTCGAGCACGCATTAAAAGCTGATGTTTTTTTATTTGGCCTTCAAACTTCTTCAGAGGAACAAAAAGTGTGAAAAAAGAAAATAGTGTCTGCTGTTTAAGCAGTAATATAAAGGAGATAGAGTAGGTCAACAGGTTAACAGGTTTAACGTTAAATGAAATGCTTGAAATAAAAAATAAAAAAGTATTATTATATTTATTATAATTGCTAGTCTCAGGAAACAGGGGGGGAACCATGAAAAGACAGACTGCCTGTAATCATCATATACATTGAGAACTAGTGATATATTCTAGAAACTACTAATGTTCTAATTGTTGGGGAGTGCCATGATCTCCGTGAAGTTGGCCCACCATATAAAAAGAAATTAAATAAAACCTGTGTCATTTGTTTGTGCTGATTCGTGCTGTAAAAATTATAGTTTGTGCCGGTTTTGGTTCTTGAGATATTTTAGCATTATAGATCAATGCAAGTGAATGGCAGAGAGTGATTTTCACAGTGAATGAAATGTGTAATATTTCAAAAAAAGAAAAATCAAACAGGCACAAACTATTTTTGTACGGCACAAATCAGCACAAATGCATGGTTAGATTTGGTTTGGTGTTGAGTTGAGTGGGGTTTAATGCACTGTGACGTCCCTCTCAACCATAGACATGCATTGAAATATAGCCGTTATAATATCTCAGAAACCAAACCAGCACATACAGTAATTTTTGCGGCACAAATCAGCACAAACACAGAATAAAACACGTCATTCGTTTGTGCGATTTCCTTTTTGATGGTGTGCCAGCTTCAGAGGTAGTGCCATGAACCAAGGTTGATGGAGAAGTCCCAAAAGAGGGAAGACAGAAATGCAAAAATGTTAAGGAAGCTAAAATACGCTCCGCCTCCAAGGATTCTCGAGAGCCACGAGTTGTTCATCACCTCAGACCTCATCACAACCCGTTTCAAACAACTGATATACATGCAGGAGCTGCTAGATACACCAGGCTCTAATCACCCAAGAAGTAAGAAAAGAATAAGAATGAATGAAGACTACGTTCATGTTTTACAACAAGCTTTGCGAGCAGCTTTTATATTTGCCCTTTCTCCACCTCCTCCTACTCAAATTCCTTTAATGATCCAGATACACCGAATAGACAGATTAATTGTTAATCAATTCTTGAGGTGTAAAAAAGAAGGGAAATGAAAGGAAATGTGTAGGCCTGGTTCTGGATTCCCTGCTGTTTAGGGGTGTAGAAGAACTATACTAGAAGTTTCTATCCATTCACCGCAAAGGAGTTACTCGAAAAGTATAGTAAAACATTAAACTGTTGTTAAATTAGAAGCATGTAGTAGCACTAATATGGGTGCAGTGGTAACCCAGTGGTTAAGATTCTGTGCTAATGACCAGAAGGCTGCAAGGTCAAATCCCAGGACCGCCAGAGAACCACTGTACGGCCCCTCAAGTGCTCACTTCCATGTTTGGATTAAATTCGGCCTCAATGCAAGTTGCTTTGAATAAAAGCAATGAGCAAATGTGGTATCCAGCAATAAGGACACAATTTGTGGTGAGAACAATTTTTAATACAAGAGTCCAACATACAGTGTCCAGTGACAAATTAAATCAACGCTATTGAACACAGAAAGAAAACAAACGCATCTTGTATGCATTCTCTGCATTACGCTGCACTCAAGCGTGTCTTAGACCTTGATTGTAAGAAGTGGTAATCACCTGAAATTGTCAGGTGTGCAATTACCTAAAATTGTCAAGTGTGAGCGATCTCCCCGGTTCTGCTTTGAACTTCATCAATTATTGTTTGCCATTCTCTCTGGTGCTTAGTCAGGTGCTAGATTCAAGCCTCCCACACATCACAGGTGTTCCAATACATTTTAAAGTCAAATTAAATTAACCCAAACTCATGGCAGGCTACAAATGAGCATTACAGTAGAGAGCCCTGACTTACGCAACACAGACACCTGGGGTAAAAGAAAAAGTATGAAAAGCAGCAGGGAAAATAAATGGAGTGTCAGTCTTTTCTCCCCCCCGATTCCACTGCAATGCATATAGATTCAAACTTGTTGTTATTAGAATGCTCATCAGCAACCCCATCGTAATCTCATCCGAAATGATTCTCTCCCTCCCCTTCCCTTCTTAGCTTAAACAAAAGATGAACAAGATTCCAACAGCCGACCGATAAAATACAACTTCATATACATTCATGAGTGCTGAAGACATGGATTTGATTTGACAAGATATGTTAAACAAAAAAAACCAAACAGAATGCTGACAAATAAGGACAAAAAGAATGTCATATATGCCATATTAGGAGTGACATTATGCTTTTAACACTGTTTTTTTTTGTTGTTGGTTTTTTTAAATGGAGAAAGAAAAACTGTTTGTGCTATTCCTAATACACAAAACACATCAGAGAATAAGTATCATGTTTAAAAGAAAAAAAAAAAAAAAAAAAAATTCCAACAATAGCTAGTGACAGCCATTTCACATTTGATTCTTTGGTTTTTCATCTAGAAGCCTTTACCCAGTGAGGTTAAGTTTACAGGGATGGAAAGACAGCTTGACTACACAAGATTCATCAATGCATTGATGGTGTAATTTTAATTATTAAATGAAAACAAGTCCATAGAAAGATAAAACAAACAAAAAAATACTACACTAAAAATCTTTCTGATTAAATGTTTCACTGAAAGTTCTTGGGCTAATTAGCATCTCGTCATTGCTGCCCAAGGAGAGTGTACTGAAATACAGAAATAAAAACAAAACAAAACATGCTAAATTCTAATAGAAAATTTGCGATCACCGTTACGATCAAAGCAAAAGGTGCAAAATATAATAAATCTCATTGCAGTAGTTCAGTAGGCCCTGCTGGTAAATCTTAGCATGAAGGACACATTAACCAGCTAAATGTGATCAACTTAAAGTTGCAAATCAAAAGTTCAAATACTAGAGTAATTTTTAACAACACTAGATTAATGGAAGCATATGGTAATTGATTACAACAAAAAGCACAGCAATAAAAATAAATCTAGGCTACATATATGTGTTGTTAACCCTTCAGAACTTAAATAACTCACTCAAAAATAACTGGGTCCTAAAAAAATTGCGGGGTTAAGATACACAAGACTAATACTGTGGTATAAGGCCCAGCAAAGACACTACACATTGCTTATCTGAACAAATGAGCAATCATTGTGCCACACCTTACACTGCTGCAAGGGTCACCCCAAAATCAGAGATTGATGAAAACCAGTGTATAGAGTCAATGATTACATATATCACATTTGTTTTTAGCATTTAAACCCAAACCCTCCACTGTTAGTCCCATAATCAAATAAAAGTAATGGAAAATGTGCAATACTAGATAAACTGCCTCGGCTAATCTTTCACAAGTTGCAATACAATATTAATTTATTGTTCTTAATAAAACAGTTTTGAGGCTGTATGAAAAACTTTGAGATTTTTTTTTCCTAGTAAAAAATCCTAGTAAAATCCTTTTACTTTGTTCAATGCAACTGTAACTTCTGGGTTGTGAACATTATAGGTATTTTAGCAATTTGATGCTTTACCCGCCATTAATGTAATATACTTACCCCTTGTCTAGAACAAACTGTTCTTTCCTTGCCATGTCTGATCTACACGCTTCTGCACTATAAATACAATCATATCCATAGGCAGAATAATATTTACAGAAGACACTTGCTGCATTACTGCCAAGGCAAAAACTGACATTCAACTGCAAATACAGTAGGACCATTACATTTAATAAATGATGCCATCGTTTAGAGATTGGTTCGTTATCAAAATATTCAGTCTTTATTTTCAGTTATTTTGAGTCAAGGCATACACTCGATAATCATTATTGAAAAGTAATTAAAAAAAAAAAAAAAAAACCCAGAAAACAACAGGATCGATTCATTTGAAAGCTTAGGCTAGACTGTGAGTCTTTCAAATTATTTAAGCAAAACCATCTCAATGAGTACTGAGGGGGGTGGTGGTGACTGGTGCTAAATGCCTGCTGTGAGATCAATGTATTCTGACTTTGCCCATTTATGTTTCCTTGAAAGGGCATCAGCTACATCATGTCTTAAGATGTCTTCACTATAAACAGATATGGGCATAAAAACTGAATAATGCTCTAGCCCAGGTTTGGAACACGTAAAAAAAAAAAAAAAGATTTAAAAAAATCTGATTGGCACAATAAGATCTCTATGTGTGATTACTTGTCTAGGTCTGGCATGAATCTCTATAGAGACAAACAAACATCCTCAAACATTTATCCAGAACATTTCCATAGCATGATAACTTGTTTCCATTACGTAGGGATACGAAAGCAGATTTTCTGCAGTTTATTTCAGTGTTACTTTGACACCCACCAAAAGAAAAAATATATATATCTAGCAACCTTCAAATAT
Organism: Olivaichthys viedmensis; assembly: GCA_028565825.1. Lineage (NCBI taxonomy): Eukaryota > Metazoa > Chordata > Actinopteri > Siluriformes > Diplomystidae > Olivaichthys > Olivaichthys viedmensis. The sequence continues at coordinate 13,662,189 of JAOUQW010000001.1, forward strand.
ACAGTGGATTAAACAAAAAGGTTCTATCCCTCTCAAGGTTTTTGGCTACCTCTTATTATGCTCATTTTTACCAGACATGTGAATAAAGGTAAAAACAGTACAATTAATGTTAAAAGGCAAACCTTTTTGAATCAAAACAGCCCATAATTGTCTGCACAGCTGTACCTCTAGGTCATTTTTTCCTTATTCGTAGAATGTCACTATGAAACACTTGCACCTGCAATCAGTTTACTTATTGTCTTTAGGTATTATTCAAAGAGTTCAGAAGATAAAAAGAGTGCTGTTAGGCTAGTAGTTTGATTTTGAAGTCAGTCAAAAAGAAATACAAATGATAAAACAAAAAAAGCCCATCTAGACACAAAAGCGCTAGGATCGGAGGGTGCATCTCCCAACTGTTCAGCAGTAGCCAGTGTAGCCAAAGGCTGAGGTTGTTCTTGTTGTCCTTGGCAGACTACATAGTTACACCCCCCACCACCACCGCGAAAAAAAGTCCAGTTTTACCAAAATCATCCTAACCCTCCCAATCCAATGTCCCAAATTGCAATGCCCCTCCGATTTCCAAAAAATGCAAAGAGACAACACTGGTGTTGGAACTGCACAAGTTCCCTTTCCTCCACATCGGAGGGATCTATAAACATTAGGGTGGCACATATGGGGGTGGCGATCTGTACGGGGTCATGTTCTTGGGGCGAGACCCTTTACCCTCCATAGGGACAGAGAAGGGGGGTGGAGGCTGGTAAGGAGGAGCATTGGGGTCGTCATCTTGTAGGCCTGAGTACTCTCCCAAAATGTCCTGGTTTAGAGGTGTGGTCTCTGGACTGGCCATGTTGGGATACTCAGGTGGGGGGAGAGGAGGTTTTTCCTCTTGAAGGATAAGGGGCATGCTTGATGATGGAGGTGGCTTAGAGTCATCAAGTTCATCAGCAAAAATGATGGGTACTCCTTTCTTAATGAAGGTTGCCTGGTCTTCAATGGTAAGCTTCCCCTTGCGCTTCTTGCGATAGCAAATCATGGCAATGATGCCTGCAATCAAAAGAATCGCTGCAACAACCACAGCTGGTATGACTGTGTGAAGATAAACATCATCATTGCTCTGTCGTCCTGCTCCTACAGCTGGAGTAACAGCAGGAGGAATGGGATCTGGAATCTCAGCTGGTGGAACAAACATGTAGTTGCGGCAGCTACCTGTTCCTTTGATGGTGATATTTATGGGTTTGAAGTCTGGCTCCATGGCATTATTGAATATTGGTGAAGGTCTGCCTTCAGCATCAGCGATCCTTCGACTCATGGCCTGGATTTGCTCCTTGGGACAGGGGTGATGCTGGAGACTGTTGTTGGTCCACTCTATTACAATGGATCCCTTGGTGATATTTTTCAGTGTAATCGAACTAGAATTACGATCACCAAACGAATAGGCCAGTTTCTTGACAAGAAGGATTTTCTTGTGGACATCATTAGTAACTGAACGAGGTTCCCCTTGGAATCGAGCGGCAAACAGGACCGGGGACTTAACATTGTTTCCAAAGCGATTGACACGGACCTCAAAGGCATCTGTTGTGTAGAGACCACCTTTGTCAGTTGCCTGCATAAAGTACTCATGCTTGCCCTCATGCTGCCAGTCTGGTAATCCATAAAGCAACTGGCTCGTGCTATTGAACTGAATCCAGGAGTCGTCTCCAACAACGTCATTGTTCTTCCTCAGAGTTAGTCTCAACTTGTCTGTTGTACCATCTTCTTTATCAAAGAATGTGTCAGATGGAATTTTCACCTCAAAGTATGTGCCAATGTATGCCTTTACTTGATCAATTGGGTTGCGCAGCTCTGGTCGTACATTGCCATCATGTACAACAACTGAGGGAGTGGTACGTCGCGGCGGCTTTGTCGTGGTAGTCTTAGGCTCCTTCGGCACTGGGGTGGTCTTGGGTTTCTTGGGCTTTTTTGTTGGTTTCCTGGTGGTTGGTGTTGGTGGAGTTACCGAAGGCCCAACATACAGTGGCCTGGTCATAGTGGGCTGTATAGTAATAGTGCTGGTAGTGTCCATAATTTTTGTAGGCTGAGGGGGTCCTATTGTGGGAGTATGAGCAATCGAATCTCTGGTGCGAATGGTCGGTTTCACAGGCAGTGGTACAGGGCCCCGCACAGGTGGTGCAGAACTGTCTGAGGTTGGTCCAATTGATGGTGACGTAGGTGTGGGCACAATGCGGGTGGCTGGCTCAGGGTATGTTGTTGGAGGAAGCAAGGAGGGCACAGGGGTAGGGGTATTGTTAAGCTGCCGCCGTACCCTTTTGGGTAAATGTGGCTTCTTGTTAGCAATGTACCATCCCACCACTGGATATCCCAACTGTGCTGACAATGTCCCTTCCTTTGCTGGAACCTGAACACTGCTGATGTTGGGAATGTTGCTTTGATCCAGGGCACAGCCTAGTTTCCAGGATAGAAGCGCACCATTTTCCACAACCTTTTTTGCATTTCCTGGCCCAGCCATAAAAGCAGACATATCAAACAAACGATTGTTGACAACGGGCAAGACCTTCATGTGCTGGAGCCCTACCCCCGAAAACTTTTTCATTTTGGCCAAAAGCTCCACTCTCTGTTTGGAACTCATCTTTGTGAGGTCTGCATCCAAAATTACTGTGAGCACGGTAACAGGCTCTTCATTGCCACAGACAAAACGCTGAGAATCGCTGTCGGTTAACTGGACTGCTAACTGAATAGGGTCTGTGTCAGCATGTTCCTCTGGATGAACCTCGATGGAAAATACATCAGGGCTCTGGGACACATGGCTTGCATTAGTAATAGAGACAGATATGTAGTGGACACCCTTGTCCACCTCCAGAGGAAGTCCTTGAAGGGTGCTGCTCGCTGGTTCCCAGTGCAACCATGGTGGAAGTATATCTTTGCCTGCTTCGGTAATCTGGAAAGAAAAGAAAAAAAAGAAAATAAAAAAATATATATAAAAACTCATTACTTATTGTGTTACATCAGAATTGCTACTACTATCATACTGAAACACCTAAACTCTGAAACTCAAAAAGCCAGATGAGACAGATGTTGGATGTTTGATAGTGGTGTGAAACTATCAGTTAAAGGCGGCACAAAAAAAAATCTATTTTAGATTAATAATGTGAAATGTGCAAAAAAACATTTAAAACACAAATTAAATATGAATATAATAGAAATCCTAAAAACAACAAGATAGCTGATGCAAGACCGCTATTTGTTTAGAGCAAAAGTCTTGGCTTACAGAAATAATGCAATGATTAGGCTGTATTGAGGCATAACCAATGCATTGGTTATTTCGAACATATGCAATGATGTGTTATTCAAATGATAGACTGGTGGGTCACACTTCACACAGCTGGAGTTGTTTAATAAGTCAGAAATGTACAATAATGAATAAATGGGAAGTAATGCATTTAAACAAACACAAAAATATTTTTCCTCCAACCCATTAAACTGGTGGCTAATAAATCCAGGTTGATAAATAATGTAGAGATGATGCTCCTGAGACAGATCATTAGTGCTCTAACCAGTGTACTGTGGTTACTGAGGGAGCTATGGCTGTAGCAGCTGGGCTTTTTTATTTCTGTCCCTTTATAGCAGCAAATTCTCCTCTGCCACACCCTTTTTTATACCGCGTGTTTTACTGGACAGTTTTTCCATCATCTGTTGCAATTCTGAATACTGTTGTCACATCAGTGCATACCAGTGACCACCTACAAATTTGTTCACTTAGAAAGATGTTAATAATTTAGAAGGAAGTCTAATTACAGGCTGATCTATAATCCAGTTGATGAATTGTGAACAACATTGCAGCACTCTAAAAAGGTTGATGTCCTGTACAGAATTGTGTCATTCTAAAGGATTAGAATAGACATAGCTATTCATTAGATATAATATAAAAGATTATATTAAATACAGTAAAGAAATATTGTTTATGGTTTATTAGAAAGCCGATTTTGTATGAGGCTACTATTAATTCTGATAATTACTATCTTCATAGTCAGTGATTTCTGGTTTTGGACAAGATTCATGTTACTAATATCTCCTCCAACTGTGCATAAAACATTGTTTTCTTAAACTTAAGAACATATTCTACATCCTACCAACTTGCAAAGTAGACGTTTAGGAATAGCCCTTACTGTAGCTCTTAAAACCAGAATATCAGCAACAAAACCCCTGCCAAACCCACCAACTTTTAGGCTACCACAGTTTCCATACTGATGATTCATGCAAGCCACTCTAAAGAGAGAGACTCAACCAAAAGCAAGTATTTCTTGAAATGATAGAAAAAGAAGAAGAAAAAAAAAAAGAGATGAGAGGCGAGAATAGCAACATGGCAAGAGCAAGTAACATCTGGGTTCACTTATGGGTTCTTATTTTCATATTTCAGTGGCTGGGACAAACGTGCCATGTTGGACCAGGGGTTAATGTACATGGGAGCGAAAGCAAGCATACGCACTTTAACAAACCAAATCAGAAGACTGTGACCTCCTGAGACGCTTCCATATCTCAATCAAGTGAAGATGAGGAGGAGAATAGACTGTTGCTCTGACATTAAGAAATTAAAAGAAAAGAAAACTCGGCTGTCAAAGATGAAGAAAGGGGCCTATTGTTAGCATGCACGTGTGGAGGAGCCGACAGGAAAAAAGGCCCCATTGTTATGGTGTGAAGACAGCTGAAAAGATAAGATTCATAGTTTTGAATGAGTAGGCTAAGGCATGTCTTTGAGATATGAGGGTGAAATGGAGACCGAGAAGACACATGGGGAATTGGCAGAAAAGTCTTTTCACTGGAAAAATTTCAGGAAGAACTACCCTTTGGTTTGGCCAAACGGGTGTTCGAATGAAACCAATCTTCCAGTCTATTTTTTATTATTTAAAATATAGAATTCACTCACTGTAGAGTAAGAATATACCAGCACCCAGGGGAAAAATACAACAGAATAAACATAAACTTGGGGATACGAATGCAGGGACTCCCTGAAAAATAGGCCTGGTGCTTGGTCAAAATAACATTTTCTCATTCTCAGAGTGAAAAATACACCTCATATTGAGTAAACTGAAAGATTACTCTTTCTGTTGCAAATAAATAATTAAGGTAAACATTTATTTATTTATTTTTTTTACTTTAAAGGGAAAAAAAAAAAAAAAACTCCCACCTTTCTATTTCCATTAACGTTATAAAGGTCAAATCTATTGTCCTCAGGTCACGGTCAATTCTGTGTCCCAACATTCACCAAAAAGGAGAAAGTAATAAAGCATGTCGGTGAGAGAAATACTGTTTATATTCAAGTTAAAAGTAGTGAATTAGTATTCAGCAGGGAAAGAATGTTAATCTTTGTTATAAAACAGCCAGTTTAAGCAAGCTGCAGTTTAAAGGAAAAAGAAAGCGTGAGCGAGAGGGTCAGGTAAAATATATACTCTGGTTGCAGTGGGACGGGGCATATAAATGGTAAGCGTTGTTTAAACTTCAGAACACAAAACCAATAATGTAGAATCAACATTCCTTTACATACAACACGCCCAAGGCTAAAAGATCAGAGGCCATTATGCATTACATCACCATCTTAAACAGACTATGAACTATATGGAGTAATTTGGAGGGAGGAAAAAAACAAAAGAAAAACAAACAAAGGAGTAAAATGTGGGGGTTTATATCCACACTGACTGAACTATTTAGAAGAAAACACTGCCATCAAAAGACACTTCTTAAAATCAGTAAACCCTCAGCAGTGCACTCTTGTGGACACAAAAGGAATAATGGAGCAAATGAATTGTCAGCCTCGTATACAAGCTGTGGTTTATTTTTCTCTCCCTTTATTATTTCTGTGCAAGACTAAAGGGCTGCATGTGAACGAAACCAGTTCCAAAAATGACTGACTATTTAGGGTGACCAAAATATTCTTCAAAAGGGCACTGGTACAAGAGGGTAATGCTACCCTTCCATACAACGCCGACACCGCAAAGCTGGTTGCTATGCAAAGGGAATCGCAACAAAAACACTGGGAATAGCCCCTTAATACAACTGGTCTGGACTTGGCATGAATTGTATTTAAACATAAACACAGAATGACTCACATTCCTAAGGTCTTTTTTTTTTTTTTTTTTTTTTTTTTTTCCCTCTTTCTTTAAATGTGGGCTGCCAGAATACAAAGCTTTTCTGCTACCGCGCAGCCAAGGCTAATTAGATTTCAGCGCCAGTCTTTGTGTGGAAAAAGGGAGGGGCAGGGGAATGTAGAAGGATCCCGGTGTCGCAGGCGAATATGAAGGCACAGGAGGAGTGGAGTACAGACGCAGGAAAATGGGGGTGGAGAAAAGAAAAAGCGCAAGAGATTCATAGAGCATTTTAAACCACGTTGACAGGACCAACAGCAATAACAACAGAAACATCTGTCACTATTTATCAGAGCCCATGAGATTGATGCACTTGTCGATTGCTTTTGACATTCTGTTGCTTCTTATTCACAATAAACACAAAAATGCATGATTTTGCCTGCCATTATTATTAGTGTTTATAGCTTCTGTTCCACTCCGGCAGGTATCTAGAACAGACGATTCCAATCCAGTCCTCAGAACCCTGAGCCCTTGGATATTTTGCTCTGCTCCAGCTCCCAACACACCTGAGTCAGGAAATCCATCTCCTATAGCCCTTGATTACACAGCTCAAGTGCAATTAGAGGCTGGAACAGTTCAATGGGCTATTCGTCAATCTTTTGAACATTTTATACTAGGACACGAGCTAGTCTTGGCATTAACAGGTGCCATTTCACAAGGGGCTGTACACTTGTATCTTGTTTGATACAATAAAAAGCGTGCGCTAACTCAGCAGGGATGGGGAGGTGAAAAATGACAAAATGATTGGTTAATTAAAATTTTTTCGTCCCGCACGCAAATCTACCGGTGACGTAATAAAATCAGAGGCCGTTTAGAGGCGGGGAAATGTCGTTGCACTTCAGTAAAATAATTCTGTCTTTTCAGTGATTAGTACAGATGAATCGTGAACAATCTAATCGAGGACATGAGCGAACAAGGAAAAGGTTGTCCAAGTGTTTGCTTAGGACAAGGTGAACTGAATACTGTGAATATCAGAAGCTTCGCTCAGCTAAATTCATTACACTGGCCTTTACCCAACCTACACTTGTACTTTGAAATGTGAAGAATATGGTTAGTGATGGGTTCTGTTTCGCACAACACTTAAAGCCTGCGAGAGCCAAATTCATTTTAGTGAGGCGAGGGTGGAGGGACGAATCGGTTTGGGTGAAACACTGAAAACAACAGCTGTCCCCTACACAAACTGTTGGGTCTTAGCATTCTTTTGCGCAGCTGTCAGGGGAGATTTTTTTTTTCTCCAAATGTGCACAAAGGGGGCTTGAAGTTTCAAACTTAAAAAAAAAATGCACTTGACAGGGCAGAAACGATCCTATGAATATAGGATTACACGCCAGCCATGGGAAAAGTTTCCTACCATTGACACAAGGGAACACAATGATGAGATATGTGCTGGGGTCACACTTTTACAACAGCTGACATGGAACACCTTTTGGGTGAGCAAAATATTAATAGATGACATTATGTACCAAGACTGTAGACTTATATTAATAAAAATAATAAAAAAAAACAAAGTCCTCTCACCAGCCTGATGAGCATGCCATTAAGCATTTGCAGATCGTACATGAGCTAAATAAAGGAGTGCACGTTTGTATTACCTGTACTAATCGGCATGCAGGGTGTGTGCATCCACTGAATTTTTTGAGAGCACTAGGCCTTAATGTGTGAAGCGCTCGTGGGGTTTATAAGTTGTGTTCCGTTATTAGAGGGACGTCTGCCTTTTATGGGTTGCTCCTCAGAAGGGAAGCATGGAATAAGTTTCGAAAAGCGACGCTTGAGGCAATGTCACTTCTCCCACCAACTAAGTACACTGCCTAGGCGACTAATATAAAAGCATCAGATATGCAAAATGTGAAATGGGTGATGAAATACAGTGGATAAATTCTTTAGCATACACTTGCAACCCTTTTTGGAGGGAATTATGAAGAGGTGCTCACCTTAACTATGCTCCCGGAGTCCTTGGCTTTTTTTGTGGGGATCTGCATTTGGAACATCCCTCCGACCACCGCCGAGGAGTCTGGGAAGCCGCTTGGTTGCGCCACCGCAGACACTACCGCTTGCACCTCTTGGAGGTCGGAGAGCACTGCCGAGTTCATAGAGGACTCCAGCTGTGTGATGTCCCACAGCACCTCCACGGCCCCCTGGGGCCAAGAGGCCTGAGCCTCTGCTAGCAGCATGACTGTCAGCAGGAGCAGCACTGTAGTCCTGCTCCCCAGCCTTGGCATGGGGCGGCAGCCTGCATCCCGGAACTCGCTCAGTTTATTGCGCATACTTGCTTTTGTTGTTTCGCTCTGGCACAAAGAAGGATGTCCAGTGGAGGGGGCAGCATGCACACCCCCCGTCGAGCCCCAAAGAACTGATCCTTTTTTCTTTCTTTTTTTGTGTCAAATGCGCCCCCAGCTCCCCCGCAAGCCTCGCCTTTTGTTCTCGTTGCTTTCCCTCTTCCCTCGTCTTTTGTCAAAATCTCTTCAGCACTTCTGAAATCCCATTGTTCGAGGTTGCCTCCGAGACCTGGTGAAAGAGAAGAGAATTCATTAGCGTGCATTTTAATACCAAAGGAGACACACGGTGATGTCTCGTTAAGGAATCTAAAAGCACGGGCAAAAATAATGGCTCTCCAACTCGCATTCGGTCAACAGTCTGGGCGATTCTTTATTCCCTCCACCCCACTTTCCCTTGGCTCCACACACACTGTTCACACAGGTGGATAAGTCTAATCTGATTAACATTCACAGCTTTCTCTGTCCTGGCCCGGCAAACTCTCTCAGCCATTACCAAACATGTCCCCGAAAAGCACCCTGCACCAAGTAGAGTGTGAAGATAAATGCGTTGAGACAGGGGGTCAGTCCACTGACCAACCGATTGAAGCGTTTCTGAGGGGGAGGCAGGAATGAATGTGCGCCTTCTCCCCCATTGTTTTGTGGGAGGACGTAGAGACAGACCACTGAACTCTGGGGGTTTGTTATTCATACGGATCCTTTCATGTGAGGAAATAGAAAAAGCTCCAAAAAAAAAAAAAGGAAAGCTCAGAGCAAGAGAAGGGGTGCTAAAGGAAGGCAGTGGGCAGCAGGGTTTATGCGTTTGAAGAGGGGGGGATGCAATTCCAAACAATACAGATGATTTCCCCAGAGGCCCTCCTCTCAGTGCCACTCTGGCCGGGATTCAGACTACGAGGGGAGAGGCTGAGAGGGAGAAAACGGGAGAGGAGCTGGCTCTCGCGCTCAGAGATGTTCGGCCCCTTCTTCAGTACGCTTGTAAAAACAAGTACAGTAAGCTTACCTCCTGATATCCTGTTGTGTTTTTTCCTTGATGCCTGTTAGTTCTAACCAAGACAAAAATAATCAATTTGTCTGTGTTTGAAGTCTGGTTCTTGTTAGCCAGAAACCAGCACTAGGCAGATCTCATGTGTGGCGGAATCAAAGAGATAACAGAAGGATTACTACTGGGGATCTGTGCTGAATAACACTAGTGTTTTTCAGGTTAGGAACCCCATTGTGGATCCAGATTAAGAGCTGATGGAATATGATTGGAGCTATGCAACAGCCCTCAGAGCCAAGAACAGTCAGTGGCCAGTCATCATCTACTACTCCTGCAGTGTCTTCCTGTTAGGATTTTACCTCCACTCACTACCTGCCAAGCTATTTGTTTCTATGTCGGCTTACACGGCGTCAATGATCGCTGGTGAATAACTACCACCATGCTCTCTAATTATCTAGGATTACAAATGATGAACCTTGCCGACACACAAACTGGTGTAACATGCCAGCTAGGACTAGGCGATAGGACAAAGTAATCGGTTATTGGCGATGACCAAAACGTAATCGGTGCTAATCCTTGACAGAGTATGATCACTCATTTTGGGAAGGAAAACAGATAGAAAACTAGAGGCATCATTTTAAACAGTTTGAGACACAGGCTAATATTACCCAAAATATTATTTTCTTATATACATTTACGTATCCTACAAATAACAAACGTAACAGCAGCTTCATTTATTTTTATTTATTTTTTAAAAACAAAAGGATATTTTTCTAATTATTTTCAGATGCCAGCAATTTCTTTATTCTGGTTTAATTTGCATGTAAACCAGCAACCATAAGTAAAGAGGAAACCTGGCTCACTTATTGTGTAACCAATCAAGTTTTAGCCCAAGTTCTAAAATCTTTCTAAACTTACCACAGTAGTGGGATCTACAAAGATGAGATTATTCCCCTCCCCCCAAAACACAAGATGTAAAAGATGCTGCAGCAAAAGATGTCAACCTCGGTGCACGGACAGCGGCATTAAGCCTGACAAGACCAGCTACTGCTTCCTCCAAAGAGGCTGGGCAATGGAAAGTGAAATGGGAGCGCCCTGGTCAAAAAACAACCTACGCCAAAGAAAACAAGGACGGTCCAGTCCGTTTTTTAAAGGCTGCACACTCTTTCTTCCAGTTACTCTGAATGAATGAGGGTGCTCGACTGAAAAAGCTATTGATTAACAAATAACACTCCTAATTCTGGCAGTAGTGATGAAGTGGTGATTGGAGGCCCATCTTTGCTGAAAACTCCAATCACTTCTTTATTCTTTATTTAAAACTGCCATCAGTCTTATGGGATATCACTGAGATTGACATGGTCGGGTCATGGTACAGTAACTACAATACCACTTTTCGTCTTGTTTTTTCCTTCTCCACAGCCAGTTTTTAACACTCGGAATAAACCTGATAAAAGGAGTGTCAAATCATCTCTGGTTGCCGATAACGACATCCTTTCAGCACTCACAACGGAAGGGTCACTCACAAAAAGCCTGGAAAAAAACCCCTAAAAAAACCAAAACGTGCCTACCACTACATTCTTCTTTTGAACAAGAGGCTGTAGCCAATCAGCAGTGTTGCGCAGGTTCACTACAACATTTAAGCAGTCAAACCAAACCCGATCCACCTCGGAACAGAGCTTCCTGACTGTCTGAATGTGACAGGATTGTGGGGGCCCAAATAAGGTCACGTTACCAAAGAGAGCCTCTGAGTGGCCGAAAGGTTTTAGGGAACGAGGTCTATAAAGATGGCTGCCAGAAACAGAAGCTCTGGCAGCCAGTGACCACTTTCCCCCTGGCACCGTGGCAACACCCTTTGTACATAACTCTTGTGGGGGCTCGAGCCATTGGAAAGGATTATAAAGGCGGTGAGTCACTCACTGTCTGCAAACGCATTCCACTCACAGAGTCGCTGAACCAGTGAAGCTCAAAGCCTCCATTTCTGGAAAATGAGGGGGAACAACTAATGCCTTGTTGAACAAACCTGGACGCACTTTACACCCATTATGGTACTAAAGAAAAAGTGCTCCGCCTCTTAATTTGTCATTATTTATAGATTTTCTAAACACAAAGAAGACCTAATAATTGGAGAGGAACGATACTTTACATAATTTGTAACTAAACTGTCGCAGTTTAGCAGAAGTTAATTCAGTCCTATGCACAGCCAAAACCCTTTTGATCACTCGTTTATAAATGCATGACCATCAAAATGTGTCGTACAAAGATAAAACACACTGATGACTAAACCTTTATTTGAATAAAAATCAACCTGTGATAAGACGGCATTCAAACTAGACCAGTTGAGGTGCTGTCAAAAGTTATTTCATTTGGATACCACTCAATTGAAAAGGGGTGAAAATGATTTAGGTGGGGGTTTAGGCCACTTTGCTATTACTTTAAAAAATTAAACATGTTTACAACTGATGAACAGCAACACCAACTTTTTACCCCCTCTCTAAATATTTCACGTAATTTAATGGAATTGTTTTAAAAATGCTGCAGGAGTGAACATGATTGCAGGCAGGAGCTCACTTAACGACATTATGTTGACCCGAAACAACCATTTGAAAGAATCTCATTTTCTCGGTTCTGCATCAGTGCGACATTTATTTAAAAAGAAAGAAAGAAAAAGAAATTACTGCATGCTAGAACAATAAAACAGTCTAATAACTTTGAAGAAGTGCCAGGTAAAGATACAAATCATGTTTGGGGGGGTGCGCATTGATAACGATTTGGGATATTCAGGTTGTTGAAGACATGCATTTCCAGAAAACGGGAAGATTATGTAGAGGACGCAACACCACATGCGTTTTATTCCTAACGTTAATGGATGGTCGTTGCTTATCCAGGCTTTGACTTCAATATCAAAACAGGATTTCAAAGTCTGAGTACTGCCCAAAGTGAATTGCTTTAGCCACTTAAGTTTGGTCCAAGGGTACCAAGTTCCTTGCTTGTAGGCACAGTGCCAGTGTTGTTTTGAACCCATGATGTCTTGAGCGATAGCCAAGCAAAAGCTGAGCTGCTTAAAACTGTTCATGCTCTAGGGCAATTTAGAAGGAGTAATGACACCAGACTTTCAGTCCCTCGTTCATTAATGATGTTTTTCTCTGTTCAAAAGTTGTGCAGAGAAATGCAGCCTAATTCTTTCCTGAGAGGCATTCAAGAGAGATCAAGTGATATCAAAACTCATCAGCCGACAGCCTACAAAGCCTACTTAACCGCGTGCCAAGCTGTCAGCAACATTTTTCCTCCTCTTCAGAGTTCCACTGCAGTACCAAATTTTCTCAACGACCAAAGATGTTTTTGCTGCTACTTGTACAGTAAAGTGACGCAGCTGTATAATGATTCTACGGCTACTCTGTAGTTATTCCATCAATAAAATAAAACAACGAAGCGGCATATTGATTTTTTTTCTCTGAACACATACAGAATTCAGTGGGTGCATCTTGTACTTGTGACTTGTAGTCCAGAAAATACAGTAAACCACAAGCTACAATGTAAAAGAAAGAGCTGCTAAACAGAAACAGGGCCAGACGGAGACAATATTATGGAAACCGTTGCTTTTCTTAACGGACCTTCTCTTCCCCAGTGTGGTCTACACACTTAGTGGGGTCAGAGGTTGTCACGACACTCTTAATTTGGCAAGCGTGAAGCTGAGCAGCCCTTTCACTGGAGCATCGCTCGGCAGCGAATAACCATTTAAAGTCCTTAGAATTCCAATTTGATTTTTTGTCACCGTGATGTATTTCTTTGTTTACCACTAAACACTCTTTACCCCAAATTCATGGTATCTTTTTTCAGCTATAAAAACTCAACTATTTTGATGAAACTACACAGTACAGTATTTGTCTCTGACGAAATGTCTTTTAGGATGTGATCTAATCGACGGATTCAAGCCATTATTTTTCTTAATTTTCTCCCGTTTGTTTTGATATGAAAAAAAAATTATAATAAATAAAAACCCAGCAAAAATAATTAAAATAAATTCTCAAAAGACAACTAAAGGCATAACAACCTATTTTCATCAAATTAAAGTTGGAATAAATTTTCTCCTACTTACAAACACAAATGTAGGATTGACTGAAAGTTTAGAATCTGCATTTTCAATAGAGTTTATAAGCTTCTTTTTTTTTCTTCTACCATCACAGAGTAAGAAATAATACAGAATTACGTCTTATCGCTGACAATGACGGCTTAATAACTCCGGGACAGGTTGTGGCAAACGCGCAAGTGCTTGGCCTTGCATGTTCGCTGCTCTGGAACACCGCTTCTGCCAGAGCCCTGGTCAGAAAGCAGCTACAATTCTCTGCTTTTACACGCAGCTCCTGCAGACGCCGCTGATCCTTCTATTACTGACAACGAGAGGACGTAAGGACAAAAAGACATATGGTGGCTAAAAGCGTCGCCGACAGCACGGAGAACCCTGACACCGAGCAAGGAGAGTCTGAAGGCAGATTATCCGCAGCAAGAAACTCGAAGATTTCAGAGGCACGCTTCATATGCAGGCTTTCAATGCAGAGTATGTGCGCATACATGAGAGTACATGTCATGTTCCAGGACTTAACAAGAAAACCTTGAACATGACTGCATCTTGGCATTTGTGAGATATAATAGGAAATAGAACGGTGCAGGAATACCCAGCACGTATGACAAAAGAATGAAAAAATAAATAAATACGAGACTGAGAGAGACCAGTGTGGGGTGGAAAAGTCACACATGCCTGGAGAGCAAACATGAACCAAGTGACCTGGCGGTAATGGTGATACTTGAGTAAGGGGCGGGGTGGCCATCTTTGACTCCGCGCGCATACCAGCAACAATGGGAAGCTTTTACACTCCCATGGTTTATTACAAAAGATCTTGTGTTACACGGGCCACCTGTGTGTCGAAGTAAATATTTAAAAGCTCATCTACAAACAGATTACGTTGCACTTTCTTGAACCCACAAATTCCTTCACTGCATTCATAAACACTAAGCTTGTTAGAACCTATAAAATTACCGAACCTATAATCAGGAATTAACCGAGTTTACTGCTCATATCCTGCATTTGGGAAATTACTTGACCCTGTCAAACACATTTGAAAAAGGTGGTTATAGAAGCGCATCAGACCCCACAAATGCATTTTTAATTTAAGGCAAAGCAAAAATGAACCATGGGAAATGGGAATCTTTAAGCACAGCAGAAAACGTGTACACTTTGATTCGGTGTGTGAACTCGTCAGCTCTTTGCTAGAGAAGAGTTACAGTTCATATGGGGCTTGATTATGTTCCTCTGTCAAGGCTCCTTAGATCTCTGTAATTATATCACAGAAATACTATGTTGGGGGATTTAAAAAAAATAATTATTGTAAAACCCTCTGAAATCTGTAGGTATCTTGTATAATTACATTTGACTGAAATTAGAATCTTTTACGTTTCCTTCCCAACCTGTCTCGCCGGGGAACTTTTTAAAGGGAAGCTGTTACCAAGACCCAACATCTTGCCTAGATTAGGATTTAGAAATGATTACATACAGCGAGCCAGGATTGAGGATGAGGTTCGAACATACAAATAGGAATAGTTATTTCCAAGCAATAGTCTGGGTTTAGGAAATGTAATAACTAAACAGCGGTGCCAATCATCCAAATGCTTCTGGAAATAACTAGACGATTGCCTCGGGGAATATGGAGGTAGTGGTGATTAAATAATATTCCTAAACGTTCCTGAAAATTGTGGTTTATTGACCTTCCACGAGCAATTTCCTGAGTCGATCAGGAGACAAAAATATACTGCCATGTCTCCTTAAGTTTCTCTTCAACAACTTGTCAAAATAAATTATATTTGCCCTGAAGCACATCTCAGCCAACTAGGAACAAGATGCGCACTGTGACCTTTCAAATTATGTCTGATGAGCTGCATTCAACGCGTGTTTAGCCAGAAATAGCCTGTAATCAAAGTGGTAATGGCAGTTCTGTCTGCACGCCTGTTTTTTTCCAAGTGCATGCTGACGAGGGCACTGGGATAAAGGCAAAAGCTGTTCCTCTTGCTTGTTTGGTCAGGGGTATCAGATGCTGTGTGAAGACCACCATCAGCTCCTCCATGGTGCAGACAAACAGGTGGCGGCAGTGACAGCTGGCACACCGGGACTGCCAACATATCACAATCACAGACCCAGCCCAACAACCTTCACATTGGGCTGGTCTCTCGTAGCTTTCCAAGGTCGGCCCCGGTGTAAAAACAGCTCCGAGAACAACCTGCTAACCTCCAAGCATGGTTTAAATGCAGGTTATAAAACAGGGCCTGGGGTATTTCTGGGAAAGGTCCATCCCCAAAAATAGGTAGAGACACATGGTCTACATAGATAGACATACAGACTGATAGATAAAGTAGCCAAGATATCACCAAGTCCCCAGAGTGGCGTCGCCAAAGCCTCATCTTGCTTCTTTATCACCAACGGGTCTATAAATAACCCGGCCAGCGCCTCACCTCACCCTCCCTCCAAACCACAGCTCCACGTATCAGGACAAAAATTCTCTCAGCAAGGTCAAGGCAAAAACGTCTAGACAGCAGACGACACCTTATCTACACAATAATATATATTTAAATGATGCAAAAAGCTACTTATTGCAATGGGCATTCAAGGCCAGAGAATGACTGTCCTTGATATAAGAGCAAGAGCCAAACACGTCCTCAAAATCACATCCTGAAATGATCGGCAATGAAAATCTCACAGGCTACAGGCTACAGGCTCCCCTTTTTAATCGCAAGATGGACTCCCTCACACTCACATACACGCACACATTGGATCTGCACCAAACGGCTGCAGAGAGAGCAAATCCCTGATCCTGTGAATGAGCAGTTCAGCTCACACAGAGACGGTGCCAGCATGTTAAGGCAGGACTGGCTAAACGCTGCTACTTCCTCACTTTCACTGATCTGGGATGACACTGTTCTGGATGCCTGAGGAAGGAGAGCGAGACAGGGGACTTGCTCTCGGGTAAAGAGACGACAGCAAGGGGGTGGGGTTACTCATCTGCAGGAGAGGGAAAGCAGCTTGTCACGTTTCCCTGGGCAAGGGGATGACAATGGCATTCAGAGCGTGTACAACAACCAGGGATAGAGTCCTCTTGGGAACGGGACTCGATAAAACACAGTGCCGCACTGCCTTATCCTTCTTAACTATACTCCACTAGTGTGTGTTCAGTCAGTGTGTGTGTGTGTGTGTGTGTGTGTGTGTGTGTATTTGGGAGGGTGCTATAAGGACAGGATGCTACAGTGCTGAACGACTGTTGGCTGAAAGACAGCACTTCAAAGAAGATCAATGTTTGCTCAGAACAAACCGCAGTGCCGTGCTGTGGAAGGAAGCAAATCTATTTTCATTCTCTGGGTGTTTGACACGCACGTATCAAAGCCGCGATGCTCCGGGTGTGAGAACGCTGCTGTGCTTCTGAAGGTGGATTCCATGTGCTGGGTGCAGCATGAAGCTACCCCTCCCCACACACACACACACACACACACACACACACACACACACGGAGAGAGAGAGAGAGAGAGACAGACACCTCGCAAACTCTTCAGGGAGAAGCAGATGGCTCCACGGAGGCACATAACTTGCTAAACAGAAACACATCTGTTGAACCCATCTTGGATCGAAGACTTGGGCCAATAAACAGTTCAAACGTGCACAGTAGATGTCAACAAAGTCATTGGTAGTGTAAACTTAGACTACATGGTTTAAGATGTCTGAAGAATAACGCCACCTGGTTCGACTGTTCCACCTGTTGTTAATCATGAAGCAGAGTAAAACATACCCTGAAGGATACTGGAACCAGCATAAGGAGAGAGAGAAGTAGCTACAGGTGTGTGCTGACACTAATTACATAGACTAGTTTATGTATGCTCATAAAGAAAAATACATTTTGGGGAAGAAAAAACAAAACAAAACAAAACACAGATGTAGGCATGTGACAATAATATACAACACACAGCATTAATTAACACGGACACCGTTAAGTTATCGTTGCTACCTGCGTGTTGCATCGTTACCACGTCGGCTAGGAAGGCGCCATTTTTTAGGCAGCGTTTGTACTTCTGTGATAAAGTCGGTCCCATCTGGAAGGCAGCATAAGGACAGCTGTCTAAGGTTCCTCATTCTGGACAAAATTAAAAGGAAATTGCATAATGTGTCCTTCTCGGAGAAGGCAAGCACGTCATTTGGTTTGCCACACTAGTGTTTCATTGACGTTTAAAAAAATAAAAAATAATGCAAGTGAACTAAAATTAAGTTATATACTTTTTTTTTTAAATCTATACTGTTATAATAAACGGTGATACAAGTTTAAATGATTAACGTGATATGAAAATGTAATATGGCCACCACCAGATAACAGATACCAAATACAAGTGAATTTGCTGCACCAAAGCATCACGACGAATTATGGTTTCCTTTGCGGAAAAAAAACAAACACAAAAAACACAAGCAGGTGATTCCAGTGCTCAAAGTGTGTAGTACTATACTATAACCCCAGGTCTCCACTCCAGACTTAAAAGCTTCGGCAAAATAGAGATCTCCAATGTAGCAAACACGGCTTGCAGTGGAACAGTGCCGTGAATCCATATCAACACGTGTAAAGGCTGATTTATATCTCTGCCCCCTAGCGCACACGTTCACGTTACGTGCAAGTATGTTAGCAGACACCTAAACGTCGGCACACGATGCCCACGCATGCTCACGGATACAGAGACGCAGAAGTATACATCAGGCCTAAGTATGCAGCACTGATGAGATGGCATCGTGTCTGCCATCACACATCATCCACCAATTAGAACGTGGGCAAATGCAGCAATATTTCCGAAGGCTTTTAACTGATGATACTTGCACAAAGCCTTCTCTGAGGAGAAGTAACACATGTAATGCTCTTTTAAATGTGTCTAAAATATGTGACCTTAGTAAACAGTTGTCCTTCCTTTCCTTCCAAATATTACCAGCCTGTATCTCAGGAGCACAAATACTGCCCAAAAGTGCTACCCACGTAGGCAGCCTTCTCCTGGATGGAATGCTAAGGGTTAACAGCTCCTTCTAACAAAATGAAATTTTCAGCTCAGGCCATGGTTCACATGGTGGGCTGCTGGTGAACAAGTGTGAGCAGACAAACAGAAGTAAAACATCTCCAGAAGCAGGAACAAAGACCTTCATTCGGAGGCGAATCCGCCGGTCGGTGTGAAAAACAGCCGTTGCTGTTTAACTGTGAGAAGTAACACATATCTGCTTCGTGGTGTCCACATTTCATGCTATGTTTACTGGGTCAGCGCTTTCAGAGTCGAGGGCCAGGTGGAAGATTTCACTGTTTGCTACCGTCAAACACATAACCTGGTCTGCTCGCCAGCGCCGTCACCCATCCATCCTCTCTTTCTCGGCCTCTACAACTTATCTCCAGGTCGAATTATTTCACCAATGTACTGCATGACGTCTGTGCACTCTCCGCCCGGAAAGATATGGACGTCAAAGTTGTTTTACGTTTTGAGGGGTTGCCATGGTAGATGAGCCCTTATCTTATGATCACCTCTTCCAGGCTAATACACCGCTCGGTTCTTCCCGTCTCTCAGAGAACAGCCAGCTGCATCGGTCTGGAAATAATGCGAGTTCTTTGGCTTGACGAGTGCTCACTTCAGTTCATAATTAGTACTAGAAAACCTACAGCTAAAACAAGCATGACTCACCACTGACGTACTCTGATACGGTCAAGAAAAATGTCCTGCATCTGCCCCACTGATCCTGATTGAAAGAAATTAAAACTTGGCAAAAAAAAAAAGAAAAAAAAAGAAGCTTATTGGATTCTAGGGGTGTAACGATGCACTTCATTTACGATTCGATTCACGATACTGCGTTCACCATTCGATATTGTCAAGATACTCAAAATATTTTTGAAAAAAGTTGCAATAAAGAAAACTGACTGAAAAAAAAAAAAAGTATTTCTGAAGCACAAACAATGTGCATTTTTGCCTGTATACATTTGTAAACAAAAATATTTTTTTTAGTAATCCAAGAAAATACTAGGAACAGAAATTTGAAGTTCCTAGTTTTAGAAAAAAGGACTTTAATAGCAGCTTCACCATACTTAGACTGTAGCCTATAACCCGATTTCTCGTCATTTTTCGGATAAAAAAAAAAAAAGAAAGGCTTACACTCCCCTTCATCTGTTTCTAATAACGACGCTAAAATCAGGAGTGTCACGTATGACATGCTGGTTTGGGTTACGTTGATTGCGACCTCTGGTGGTCAACCAGTGCAACTGCAGTAGATAATTAATTAATACAATACACCCGATATCTCAGATCTCCACGACGCACATCGTCACGTTTCTGCATCGCGATGTATCGTGTCACGATACATCGTTACACCCCTATTGGATTCATAAGTAGAAAGACATGAGCATGAAATGTCCTTCTAAAGTTACACGCAACAACTCGGAAATGAGTACTTAGGAGAGCAATTCCTACGGGTCGTCTACATTTCTTTCAGGTGGTCATGAGTGCAGCCCCCCCTCTGTTCAGTCATAAGGAGCTTGGTGGTAAAAGCCCCCCAATCAGCACTCTGAATTATTTCTTAAGTAATATTCCATTACGCATGAGCGCAAGTCTCTGCTGAGCGGTTGCATTCTCGAAAAATTACACTGACTACTTTCAGATTCACCAGGAAAGGCAGATACATGCCCTGAATTTCAAACTCGAATGTCTCACGCACTTCTAGATCTGGACTGCTGAGTTTAATTGCCAATAAAGTACCTCACCAGGAGCCCTCGGCCCGCATAGAAGACATCAAAGTCATAATTCTAACGGATGTGCATTTCACTGTGCCACTTCAAAAGCAGGATCTCGACATTGAGAGGATTCATTAATCGCTTTCCAGGTAAGGCATTTAGGTTTAAAATGAGTCTATTTTCAAACAGATGCGTGTCAAGGACACGGAGCTCAAAGGATATCAGGGTACAATCAGGTCAAGCAGTTTGCAGAGGAACAAACAGCCTAACCGGCCATTTCTTTTTATTATTATCAGCAAAAGATAAGAACTTTTGTTTAACCGGCATAGTTTTTTCTTTTCTTTTTAAGGACGCAGTATCAGTTAAACAGTCTGCCATTTAGAAAACATGCTAGTAGTATTAGATTTAGAACAAATAAGACATGCTTCATTCAACATTCAAACCCAGCTTTGTAAGCGTTGGCCTTTGAATGCAGTTAAAGTTTGACACCTAATCTTAGGGGTAATATGTTATCAATTAACTCAAGCACTTGGCAAATCCCTTGCTCTGAGGTAAATGATTTTGAAAGAGTCGGTGTGAATTCATATGACTAAGTCTTTTGTTAGAGAACAGGTGGGGATGAACAAGCAGCTCCGAATCTGAATGACATCCCCCTGAATGAGCACCCTCACTTTCCCTGCTGTTCACTAGACTAATCTGTGAAGGAATTGCAGGTGGTCCCTTTCTTTCAGTCTCCGAGTTTGGGGGAACAGTGACTTCAGGGTTTACTGGTTCACCGAGCTCAGTGCAGGCAACTCGACAATTACCCTCTTACTACTCACTCCACCTAGATCACAGCAAACATTCTCTGACTTCGGGAAAAGCTGGGTAATTTCAGAGAGGTCAAAGATCAGGCCGAGTTCGGCCAGGCCGAGTTCTGGGTGGGGAGCTAAAGAAAAGAGATGGGGAGATGGAAAAAAACAACAACAAAAACCCCACTTCCTTCTGCTCTATTCATAGGGCAACTGGTTCTGGCAAACATTAATTGGCATTGTCCACAGCGGTGGTGTCAAATCACAGCTGCCTAACTAATTATTGATCAGTCAGCCATAGAGACGTGAGAAAGTAGCTAAATCGATAACTACATTTTATAATCTAGGCCAACATTTTAAAGCGACTATGATAATTATACTATGAATATTACAGCACATGGTGTAGCTATTCATTTAAAGGGAGCATCCCTTGAACACATTCGCTGGTTTCTTCAGATCCAAAGCTAAGCCGCTAGCCTTGTCCCCATTTTAACCAACATGGTGTGCTATATTAAACCAACTGCACACCAAGTCAGTGACTCAGACCCGTTCTCTAGTATTTGAAATTCTATTAAATTCAGGTAATTTTCATTGAGTCCACAGAAATAAAACATGCAGTTCAGTGTAAAAAAAAACCACACAGCAATCTTTCCTACAACAAGCTTGGCATTCTGGCTATCGAAAGGCAGGTTTATCGGGGCATTGTGAAAAATGATTTGCAGAAGAACAGCATGGTTGTATGTCTACTTGCAGCTGTTTTTCTTTTAAAACGTCAAAGCCAAGGTTTGGACAAAAGGGAGCAGCTTTTGACGCAGCATAAAGTCTTAGGATGCACTCGGCTGTGGCGCTGCTGCTAGGAGAAGTTTGTTGGGTTCTTTTCCACCTCATCCGAGGACAACAGTACAGCTGTTGCTTCCAATGTACTGTAGGTTCAGCTTAACCAATTACACAGCTAATTTTCATCCATTTTAGGCCCGGGGCAGAATTTTTCATTAAGCAGAAAGCAGTGGGTTATTCTAACAATTAGTAAGAGATTTCTAAAAAATGTGGGTGGATAAACCAATTAACGACTGAACAAGCAAATTCTTAAGTGCCATAGATGAGTGAAAAGGGTAAAGCCGTGTTCCCTCCAATCTACCATTTTGCAGGCTTTGCGACAAAACGAACATGCTTTTTTTTTTTTTTTAAATGGCCGTAGGATCGAACCGTCTGCGATGAACGTCCCCTCGTGTTCACAGATAATGAGCTTTTAGTTAGACTAACAACTCCCCAAGTGTGAATAATTTCAGGAGAGGGTTCATAAGCCATTCTTTGATACAGCAAACCATCTGCTAAATTCAAAAGGCCAAACCAAAATAACGGAAACCTCAGAGACGAGGTCATGGACGCGGTCATGAAAGTTTCTTTTGGCTTCCTTTAAACCTGCTCAGAAGCAGCAAACAGTAAAAGATGACTCACCAGACTGTATGTTTGTCGTGTTGATGATTTTGTGCATCTGTTTTTCCCCCTACGGTTTTCAAAAGGCAGTTCTGCCATGCACATTGAAAAAGAATCATAAGCAGTCTTACTCGAAAGTGGGTCATCTTGTTTGGAGCAAGTTTGTTCGTAGATTTAAGTTTTGTCTTCAGGCCTATTTGCTTAAAGTACTATTTTTCAAAAACGTCCTTTCCTTGTCGGGAATGAACGTTGAGTATTTCTGCTGTTTCTATGACTACAGCACCTGCAATTAGGTACACAGGCTGCTAAAATATTCTGATTGAATATAATTTATCTTTAGAGACTGGGATGTAAAATAGTGATTTAAAAACATTTTATAATTTATATATAATTTGGGGAGGTAGCAGTGGCTGTTTAATAACTTACAATTATTAATTATTGAACAATAGCGTATTGCTTAATAATTGAGATGTATTCACATTAAAATATGTCCCTTTTTCCGTTAGGTTGCGTCATTCTGTGTCCGTCAATCAGCAATGCCTTAAATCGTTAAGTCTATTTAGCAAAGTAGTTCAGCTCTACATTGTCGTATGGTCAAATCTTCCCCATATGCATCCCATCCAGTAAAATTTAACCCTCATTCTCACCCAAAAATCTGCAGATGATGCAGCTGTTACATGATCGTACTGTATATAGAATGATACGCCTTCTGCCTCCCTTCCCTCTGCAACCGAACCCCAGGTTATTTACGAGCACTACTACAGAAATCTAGGTTAGTCTACAAACTGAACCGTGAACCACTGTGCGCTGCTGTGCTGCAGCAGACGGAGCCTCAAAAGGCTGGAGCGGCACGCAGGAAAACAAACAGGAGCTGTGTGTGCTCGAAGAAAGAGCTTCTTATGCTGCAAGTGCGCGTTCGCCCAGCCACGCCGTCTCTCGATTAGGTTTCAAATCCAATCGTGACTCCGGCTTACATGTTAGATTATGAAACGAGGCTTCGTGACGGGGAGCTGGGTACGAGTAAAGTATACATCCTGGCTATGCCATTTCAGAGGACTTTGATTATCCGGTGTCTCCTACACACCTCGAGGCAGAGATGAAATCAGTGAATGTAGCATGCAATCGCTGTATGTCACCTATAAGAAGTGGTGGTGGTGGCTACTAGCCTCCCCCACACCACCCCAGCATCCCCCTTTCTATTTTTAAAATCAAGTGGGGCAAAGTTACACGTCTAACATTAGCGCTTTACGGAAAAAGAGGTCACAATTTGCCAACACACTCTTGCATTGCCTCAAGTGGTTCGATACTATACAAACATTTCATATAAAATATTTCATGCTATGGAAAATACTGTGTGGTTGCCACAATACAACACCAGAAATCCATTTACAGGCTGAAATGTATAGTGGCAAAATGTTTTGCCTCTATATTCCAGCACATTTTATTCAAAACCCCCAGCTCTTTTTGTACAGTCCACCCATCTCAGGGGACCAGAAGTCACCGGACAATTAAGTGCCCAGTTGTTTCTTGGCCAGCTGTGTGATGCGGCATAATTAATTCGTGCACAGGAGACCCAACAAAAAGGTCTGGAGTTGATTCTCCACAATTCTCTGTTGGGTCACGGTCTCCTTCTGCGAGGTGAAGCACTGGAACCGTCCATTGAGCTTTGAGGCATTTGGATGGATTGTAGCAGTTGATGCTTCTGTGCATTTCACATGCCGCATCATTAATTAAGACAAGTGATCCAGTTCTGCAGGGATACATACCCACGACAACAGATTTTGCAGTTGAGGTGGTTTTGCTTTGAATGGTCACAAAAGTCAAAAGTTTAAAACCTGAGGTGTATCAAAATGAAGTGTTTGTTACGGCACAGGAATGCACTCAAGAGCTTACCAATAGCGAACAATCTTGTAAAGCACAGAATATCACAGTGATGGATGACCAAATAATACTTTCAGTCACGAAGAAAAACTGTTAGAGAACTGGAACGCTCTCCAGGATACAAAGTACATAAAAAGCCAGTAGAGGTCTGACACTTGTAGACAGATGAGAGAAAGATTCATCTGTACCACAGTGACAGCATGATGAAATGTCCAGGAATAAAAAAATAAAAAAGGAACTGATCCAAAGCACCACCTCATCTGTGGAACGCTTGTTTTTATTGATGAGGAGACTGCCAACAGCAGCAGCAGCAGCAGGACGAAATTCTGACACGTTTTAATTTCTCAGATCCAAGCAAGCAAGAAACATACTGCAGTTTTTCGGGGCCAAGAAATTGAGTGTCCTTACTTGGCCAAGTCAATCAGCTGATATGAACACGGAGGTGCAGTTCACATACAGAAAACAAACCTGAAGGCAAAAAAGCTCCAAACAAACAAAAAACCCCAGAAACTAAATGGCTGAACTACAGGCCAAAACATTACCAGGGATGATACGCAGCATCTGGTAATGTCTATAGGTCACAGACTTGAGGCAGCCATTGAGGGCAATCAATTTGCAGCTAACATGAAAACATTATTACATTACTATTATGTTAATCTGTCCTATTACTTATATTGAGAACTAATGTACAAAAAGGTCAGAGAGTTATATATGGTTCACCCCATACACACAGAGTTGCTATTTTATAAGTTGGTAAATCGGTGTGGTTCATTTCAAACCCAAGGTGTTAAAGTACAGCCCAAAAAAACAACAGAAATGACATGCTGCACTCGTCTTAGAATTAAAAAAAGAAATTATGCATGCTGGACTACGTTGTATTTATTCAGCTTATTATTCTATATTAATGAAGCCACCAATTCACATAATAGGGCTGACTTATTATATGAGGCTAACAGTGTTATGTATTACAGTCCTAATAAAAAAAGAAAAAAGAAAACCACAAACGAGTGTGCAATTACAGAGCCAAGAGAGTTGTTTTCAGGACAAACCCAATCAATATGGCTGGCTATCAGCTTCAGTGCAATACACCGAAGGTGATTGAGGAGCCTCGGGGGCCGCAGCAGTACCTACTATCGCAATTGCACTCAGGGCTCTGGTGGAAAATTACACTCATTTACTATCCACAACAGCTGGCTGCAGCGTATGTGGAAGAATCAGCCTACACTGTGGAACACAAACTTCACAGAACACTTGATGTCACTAAGAAAACCCGTACAGTATGTGAGACACGAGCTACAGACCTGGAAAAACATTCTCAAATGTATGCCTGTCTTCTAATTTTATCCCACCTCCTCTAGTTCTTCCCTAGAGGCCGAAAAGGGAGTTGGCAGAACGCGGCTCAGCCTACATGCCAAGGCAGAGATACCGCTCCAAACCTACAGCACATTCGCATATATACGCTAGGCCAGATTCATCTATATGCAAAAAGAATGTAAAGCAAAAATATATATACACATGCTCTCCTCTCAACCCACACTATCGTCAGAGTTTCTAGAAGCTCTCTGCAGAAGCCTGCACTCAAAAAGCATCGGGTTTACTCAGGTTTAAGGCCATGATCATCTCGACTGTTTGCGTTGAACTTCCGTATAACGACCTACCACGTCCGAGTCGAGTTTTTACAAAATGAACACAGACAAATGATACGGACAGAGGTCAGCCGATGAAGGAATTTAGTCTCAAAAGCATTTTCCATTCAAAAACCCATAACATGCGTAATAAACGTAAAATATCTGGAAGTTCTGAGCGGGGGGTGTGTGTTCTTCATTCGCTGAAATTTAAACATGATCCTTTTTGATTGATTTTATACACATGCACATATACTTATCTATATTAAGGATTGGGCGATATGGCAAAAAA
>JAOUQW010000001.1:13698914-13709569 GCA_028565825.1 Olivaichthys viedmensis
CAACCGAAATAAATATGTTTAAAGTACTCAGCGGCTTCGCGCATGTGTCCGCACCCCCGCGCCAACAAATCACGACACTCTGCTGTTCTTCTCTTTGCCCTCTGTCTTTATGAGTCACATCTAGAGCCTCTCCAGTCAAACATGAGTGGTCTAAATACTCAGCTGGTTATACAGCATCAGGGAAGCAACTCCAACAGATATCTGAAATATGCAGATCTAGAGTTAGATCTGAAGCCGTAATCTAGAATATGACTCAGAAGAATGTACCCAATAACTTCACTGATTTGAGTTCCAGATCACTTGTGGTATTCCTGCCCTGCGTCCAGTGTTCCCAGGATGGGCTCCAGATCCACAGTGGGATAAAGCGGCTACTGAAGATTAATGAATGAATGAATGAATGAATGAATCACTTGGAGAGGGATTTAAAGGAATGAAATTTCTCTAAGCAGATGGAATGGAGACTCGGGTAACTCTTTGTTTTGCACACACTTTTCTTAGGATCTCACACAATAGCCAAGACTGACCTGGCAACCTTCGAGGAGCAAAACATTATAACAGTGGCAGTCATCCAAATGTTCATTAGTGTATATTCTGGAATTGTGTGGCACAAATAGTAAAATGTAAGTTGATATCCTATGGTGGTCCCATAAACATAGCAAAATGCCATGCTTCGTGATGACTATTGACCTGAAATTTAATTTAAACAGATTTACACTATACCTGCTCAGTACCAGCACATTTGTACACACAAAGCACCCATAAATTCCATCTGAGCCAACTCTAAGCAAACTAGACACATATTGTAAGAGCTAATTTGCTCCCCGGGATTTTACTGTGTAACTTGCTTGAGTAAATATGTAAATACAAGGCTACAGATCTGATTAGGAAGATGGGTATCATTTACAGAGATCCCTTTGTTTTTCCTAGTCAACCATCCCAAAAGACTGCACCGATAGCAAGGCCGGCCGGCCGCCCTAGAGTCAACACCCAAGTATTTGCTTCAGAAAAAAAAAGAAGAAAATCCAAGGAGATGGACGCTAATGGCAAATCAATAGTGTTGAGCATTTGCAGAGCTACCGATGCCATGTTCAGATTTGTGTTTACCAAGAAAGGGCTGGTTCACTGATGCATGCACCGGCAGCTCTCAATGTCAGAGGGAGCAGGCGTTCTCATGAGTCTGAATGAGAAAAGGCCATTGATTCAGCAGTAAACCAATACATGATGATTCTCTGCCAGCTTTAGCTTCACATTCCATTATCTTCGGGTCCAAGTATGACAATAATCAAAACAAACAAAAAAAAAGTATAAGAAGAAAACTGACTGTTGTGAGTGGTTGCTTATTGCTGCCATGGGAACGCTGGCAAGGCCAACTTACAATCCTTGCTGTCATCTCAGCTGGAAAATAATTCTGGTGAACTTATAGCATTAAGTAAATTCCAGTTCTTGAGAGGTTATGACTCTGACTCATTATCTGGAGGTCTCACATTTTATCGGTGAAGTCACTGACCCTCAAAGCATTAGTAAGACTTTGATAATTATATGATTCTTAGTGTATCATCGGCTTTCCCTTTTTCTACTTATTACTGGCTGGAGTCTAGCCACCTAGGTGAAATAGGTCAATGATGAGAACAATTCAGAATGCTAATATGTTTTAGGTATATATATATACACATACTTACCGAGCACTTGAATGAGTACACTTTCTCATTCATGCAATTAGGAACATTCATTCTCTATTAGGAACAAGTACACCTTCTCATTCATGCAATTATCTAATCAGCCAATCGTGTGGCAGCAGTGGAATGCATAAAACCATGCAGATACGGGCCAGCAGCTTCAGGTAATGTTCACATTAACCATTAGAATGGGGATTTTTTTAAATCATTGATTATGCATTGCACTGCTTCCACACAATTGGCTGATTAGATAATTGCATGAATGAGAAGGTGTACTTGTTCCTAAAAAAGTGTTCGGTGAGTGTATATTCTGCCATATAATCTGTATAGCCCACATCTCTGTGACCTAGTTTAACTTTTGGCTTGCATGGTCGAGTTTGCACAATCTTTTTCTCTTTTCAAGAGCGGCAGAGATTCTTCATGGAGCAGCTCCAATACCAGGAGCATGAAGATTGAGGGTTTGTCCAGAACTCCTTACCGTGCAGAACTCTCACTCCTGTCGGGGGCCAATTGTGGAGCATTTCCTTTTATTTTCCTCAAGATGGACAACAGATGATGAGGAAAATGAGGGTATTTGTCATTGAAGGCGTTATTACATTCCTATAGGGTGTCATTAATAACAGCTGTTTCAGTAGGAGCATAGCCAAATCAGTAAGTCAGTTGACTTTATAAGAAACTCAAAAAATGCTATAAAAATTAGCCCATCAAACAAGTTTTAAAATGCTCAAATGTAATGACAATGGACAACCCGCTTCCACGCCAAATTTGTGGCAATTCTGACAAGCGAGGTTGTTATATTCCTTATTTTTCATTAGTTATTTCCATAAGAGGTGGCTCATGTAAATTGTTATACATTTCACAACCTTGAAACCATGTGGAACCAAACTTTTCTTTCTTTCTGCTTTGTGGCTCATACTGTAGAAATTCAGCTCCCATCCCCTTATTCCACCAAAAAAGAGGAAAGTAGGCTGCACTAATGCTGGGGTGTATGTGGGCTATATTTTGTAATGCATGGCTGAAAACCAGCTTTCTTCACAGGTGATTTGAGGTTAAGCCCTGCTGAGCCCACCACAGCAATCTTCATGAAATAACTACAAAGCAGCTGCTGGCTAGATAAGGAACCCTATAAAATAAAAAAAAGCAAGTGGGAACCGGCTCGACCTCCGAGCTGCTTCTCTTTCCCTGCCTGTTACTTATCTTAAAAAGGAGCAAACATAGGATTATTAATATCCTTGTGCGGTAATCTCTCCAGCGAGGTGCAATTAATCATGGGGTTACAGCCTGGGCATGGCTGATTTCTGGCAGGGTGATTCAAACGGAAGTGCACAAGAGCAAGGGTGATGTGTATCTTCCTTTCGTTCATACCAAGACCTGCTGAGTATCTAAGTAAGGCGCAATTAAGCACAGTAGCTAAAGGAGCGCATCCATTTGACGTTAAATTATGATTAATTGTAAAGAGTTCTCGGAAAAGAGAACATGTGAAAAATGTCAGGGGAAACATTTAATTATGATTCTCACACTGCTTTAGGAACATTTTAAGCGTTTCAGGGTTAAGCCAGCTTATGTGGTGCCGGGAATATGCAGCCTAAACCGGTTGGAAAAAAACATGGAGGCTTAGTGGTTTTATATTCTGTGGAATGTCCTTTCATGTCCCTGTCGCCATTCTAGCACTCTTCACTCAAGGATAGTTTGTTCACATAAAGCTTTGGGTCTGCATTCATAAAGCAACACACACACAAGCCTTAACCTCATTCTCTCTTCAGGCTGGCTTGATTTGCTTTCCAGTCACTCATCTCTATCTGCCTTATGCCTTAAGACACAAATAGATTTAGAGGGAAACTTTTCTGTGTACACCCAAGAATATACTCTGGCCTGCTAATTGCGACTGATAAAGTGAGATGCTAGGCTCTAACAGGAGACAGATTATCAGGCGTTTGCCATCATGGCCTGCGCTGTCAAGGCAAAACTATTTACTGTTTGACTCCTACAAGCCACTGATATCATCCTCAGGCTCCCCTAGTGCCTCACTATCAGCTGTGCTACGTTTGGAGCAATTATCAGCAATCCAGACACGTGATGTTAAAAAAAGACCCTCTGCAGTACGTTTGGGAATTTCAACGAAATCCAGCGCCAGTGTGCCTCTAAATAGACACTGAACAATAGCGAAGTAACACGCTGTTCAAAGTTAACCAATCTCTCGAAGATAAAGTCTGCCTTTCAGCCCCTATTGATCCACAGAGTATGAAATTCAGCAATGAAAAATGCCGCACTGTTCCATAACGGAACAAAAAACAGCACTTTCCCAGCGATCCCTCAAGTGCATAAATGGTTGCGTGGAATAATAACTTTCTGCTGTGAAACTTTTCCAGTCAGCGCCGCACTGCATCACCCATGGTGCTCAATTCGGCAGTGAAAGTGCTGCCCTTTTCTCAGATAGACCTGGACAGAGCGCGCTTTGTTTGCCTTGACTTCAGTCCAGGAGTGTTACCTGTGGGAAGGTCGATGGGAGGAAGGCAGGAATCCGGAACGGCGGAGTCAGGCTGATTTGAGAGAGAGAGCGAGATGCACAGGGGTGTTCCGCACCACTAGTCTGAGTAAATAGTCGAGATAATATAGGAAAGGGGAATATCTGTCACTCCATGGGCCGCCCAAACCAGATGTTCTGAATTAGTTGCAAATAAGGGCGTAAATCGATTCCTCTGGTTTTTTTTTTTTTTTGGAGGAACCATTGTGCACGAGCTAATTGGGGGAGCATCAACTTAATTGTAATTGATTTGTTTGAGCTCACCTGGGTTTTTGGTAAAGGGCGGGTGGACGAGTAGGAGAGTGTATGAGAGAGTAGGAGGAATGCCTCGGTGGCAGGGGTGTTCTCTTGCCTTCTTAATTTGGACACAGGACAGTAACTTGATATGCAAGCGTCGCATGTCGAATCGGCGTTCGCCTCCAGCTTGCTCTGTTCTCTTGGCTCTTCCCTCAGTCCCCCTCTTTCTCCCTTTCTCTTTCTTCCTCTCACTCTCTCATTTACAGAGCTCTCTGCGGTGTGACCTTGAAGTCCCTCCAGCTTCATTGTCAGTGCGGCATTCAGAGCTCGGCTCAGCCCGCACGCCTCCGCTCTGCCGCGGCTCACACGTGGATGTGGAAAGGAACAACGAGCGTGTTTCTCAACAATATACAGCGTGTAAAACCCCCCCAAAATAAAAAAGCTAAATAAGATTCTAAATGGTAAACACCCAGCGCCTTTTTTTTTTTTTTTTTTTGCTGATTCTCACATATTGGAAAAAGATTATTTGCACCGCTATTTCATCATGGTGCAGATGCTTGGGACTCATTCATCAGTGTGTGTGGAGATCTCAGGACACACAAGCACATTTACCCACTGAATAGTGGCATTCTCTTCGACATTCTCTATACACATTAATATGCAGTGCTGAAGGCTGGGTGTAATACTGTGTGTAAATACAGTTATTTAGGCCTATCTTCACTAACAAATACTTAGACACACAGACTTGTCTTAGCCAAGAGCGTTTGCAAACAGTTAGACTACTGGATTCTGTCCGTATGCGATAGCCAATGACGCACGCTTGTAGAGTCAATAGAAAATAAAGAGTGAGTCATGCTTATGCACGACATGCACACACGCACACACACAAACTTCAGCGCACAGAGAAGCTATTCAGCAATGCCAGTGCAATATTCTCCACCCCAACCAACCAGTAAAGCACAGATACAGTGACAGAATCGAATGGCTGCATATCTAAGAAGGAAATTAAGCGAGCTCTGTAGTGCATTTGGGATATTAAACTAAGCCAAGCATGACATCTTTAAGAATATTTATGTAATGATAGGAAGCTTTTTCATGTGTTTGCCAAGTACAAAAGGGTCAAATTTCTTTGAGGGCTTTTCAAAATCAAGGACTTTTAATTCAAGTCTGGAATCTTCAAGATAGCTGTTTCCCCATCATACCGGATTTCCTATAGAATGCATTTCAAGCTCTACAGCAAATCTAATCCACGGAAAGCCCTTCTTCTCATTAGCGCCAGCATTCAGAGTTTGATTATTTAGAGGCTCTCATGGCTCCTCATCTTCAGCCCAATAAATAGAAACACGCAAACAAAACCTGACTCGGGCCTGTCTTGCCAGTTAAGTTGGTTGATAGGGTGCAACAAGAATGAGTCATGCTTTTGTCGCATGGGTGTTTTCTGTGATTTATAACTGTTCAATTGCAATTACAGTCTAGATTTCCTCATAGCTCGATAAAGGCAGATTGGTCTCAATGTGTCTGGTTTCAGGCTGCTTTCACAAGGACATTTTGGTGTCCGTCAAAAAACGCACCTCTTGCCATTGATTTCAATGAGAACAATGTGTTGACCGGCACCGTGCGTGAAAATTACACTCCCGTCATCCGTTGAACAGTTCACCAGAGTTGAACCTCTTATGGAACGAACTCAGACGTAATCACCCAGTAGCCAATAGAAGTTGGTGAGGATGGGGCTTCAGTCTTTCACGTCGACGTTTAGCAAGATTGCAGAGGAACTAATTAGGGTTTTTCAGCTCACATCCTGTACGATCCAACGCTAAAGGACTATAAGGCAATCCGATGGCAAACCTCGGCTCAGCACACCGTCAGCGTCATTTTACCTTAAAGAGTAATATTACAATGCTAGCTTGCTAATGACACTATAGTTATCTATGGTGAAATATTAAAAACCGTCTTGCTGAACTGAATCACTGAAGAATTGTACAGGTTTGCGAAAGTGATAAATATTGCTTAAGACTTTGACAGAGTTCTCGGCTCTCTTTCCGAATCTAACTGTAAAACGGTTGCATCCACTTGTTTTCAAACTGTGTTTTAGCAGGCTAGCCCTGATAGCACTGCAATAGTTACACAGAGCCTGAAAGGCCCATGTTCTGAAATTTTTTTTCTGTACACAGTAACTCACAGTAATTCACAGTCAGAGCTGTCGGGCTCGAATTGGTGGGAAATTTCAAACGTACAGTTCATATGCCAGCTCAGATAGGCCCAAAAGAAGCATGGCCAAAGACCCCCAATTTTCCTGTGCGGCTTAGCACAGAGGCATCATAACAGAGAAGCCTTTCCCCTTCAACTGTCTTAGAGCCAGCTAGCCCGCGCCCCAAACCACATACTACCATACTAAGTAGCATGCCAGTACACCAATCGTCTCACAGCCTCCAGATTAATCTGCGCGGCTGGAGAACGACGCAGCACGACCCACTTCATGAAATGTTCTTCCACAAGTAGCCAGCAATAGCATTTTTTAACCAGAGAGGGTGAAATTTCAGAAATCTTACATACTGTAGAGCTTTAAGTTTTTGTTTCTGGATATGTCTGTGCATACTTATGTAAACAGCATATTCTGTTCTGCTCAATTCTGTTCAATTGAGTATACAGGAAAACTACTGCCAGTGGTTTTCGCTTATGATCATCCACGCTTGAATGAGTTTCTTGGTCACATGGGAAACAGCGATCTCCGGCCAACACGTCTACAACAAACAAGTTACGCATATTAATGCTTTATCTGATGGGTGCTAAAATATCTTTGTGAAAGCTTTATTGAATTATTCTAAGTGTGACATTTGAAATAAAAATAAATAAAATAATTTAAAATTTTCATATTTTTATCATGTTGAAGTTGACTGGATACCAGACAACATATACAGTGTATATATACTGTATATATACACACACATACACACACACACATTTAAAGACACATGTAGGTTTATCATTAAATATATATGATGAACATAGATCTGTCAGACTATAAATGTATTACTATATGTTTTTATTTCATTATTATTATTATTTTTTTTTTTAATGAACTCTTTAAATAAATTAAATGAAATGACAGCAAAAAAATTTAATACAAAATAAAAACTGCCCCCTTATGTAAATGTAGTCATTGCGGCCATCACGTGTGCATGACTTATGACTCGGCATCTAATAGCTCTGGAGAAGACCTAGTCCCCTGAATGACCTGACACAAAAAACGATGACGTGGATCAATTCTCCATAATACCAAGGCCTGAGGTGTCAGAAGATGGCTTAAAGAGCATGCATGTGGTTAGATCAGATGTAGACATGTGAGCATTTTTCAGGCCTGGCTGCTTGATTATTTCACTGGTTGAAAAGTTCAGAAATAATTTGCACACCTGAATCTGTCATTTTTCCATGTAATTTAGCTGCTCAAAGAAATGATGGGTTTGTTAAAAAAAAAAAAAAAGACCCTAAGCTCTTTGAAGTTTCATAGAAGTATTACCTCAACCCAATTACATTTCAAATGATGGACGTATCAAAAGAACCAAAAGTTGTATATCCAACATTGACTTCAAACAGTCGCGCAAATCAAGAACGAAGGAATGAAGCATCATAGATAAAGATAAAAAGTATATTGACAGAGTCATGCCATTGCATAACTCTCAACGACTTTGCGCCGAATAGATTGCTTATTGCTATCAAAGGCCCAAGAAGCCATCAAGCAACTCAGGCTATGCAGTCCGGTCGATCCTCTACTTGAGTGTGTACTTTTCACAGCAAGTGGAGTTAGAATGATTGTGATTTGTGACGAGGCGGCACTAGTTCACTGAAGAGTGTGTGTGAAGATTGGAGTGAGAAACTCAATTGGAGGATGGAGTAGCCCAGATGCTGCTGGCGTACTCCTGTTGAGGCTCCTTCAGCCCTGCTTTCAGGGCCACAAAGCCCCTCTGTCAACGTCAACAGCGTTATAGTGCGGCCTCAGAAATTTCCTAGGGGTCCTGATCTAAATTTTTGTCACATTCCAAATGTTTAAAATCCAATTTTGAATGTTAATTCCGCATAAAATTAAGCCTTTGAAGTGTGACTAATTTGAACGAGCAGCCATAATTTATGAAGAGCCATTTCCAGTTCTTCCTAAATCTCCTCATGCTCTCTATTTATTTATGTATTTATTTATTTATTTATTTAAACCATCCATCCAGATGTTTTATAGAGGGAGTGACATGTATCAGCCTGCTCTTTTAATGCTAATGCTGTAGGAGGCCCACAACAATTCTAAATTTTATTACTTATTAACAAAGCCATTGACGTTTTATTGTTCTTTTTATTCGGGGATCCCTGGAGAGCTGCCTACTGTTGCATTGAGAAGAGGACTCCAACAAGGAGTGTCTATTTGTAAGATAATGCCAACAATGCCACCGTAACCACTCAACGACTGTATAGCCTAAGGTTGCTAAACCTCCAAATTCTGGCCATAGAATTCATACAAAGGGTTTGCTTACAAAACTGGATCAGTAAATCAATTTTAAACAATGCAAAGAACATACAAGTTCACAACTGCTCAGGACTGTTAATGGTGTTCATGTGCTAATCATGCTAATAATGAATGAACTCTAGTAGAGGCCTGTTAGCATTATATATCATATCATTCTAATTGATGGCATGATGAATGATTGCATCATTGTAACATGCTGCCAAAGGACGAAAGGAAGAATTGGAGAATTTGTCATCATTCTCAATGCAAAAGTGACTGCAAATTCTTTTAAGTGGATGGATCGATTGTAGGATGGAGGGATAAATCTGGTGCGGCCTGCCTTATTTTTTCTCTACTGCTAAAATCGCGTAGCTCTGCAGAAATGACCTCATCATCGCGTGACCAATGGGGTCGATTGGGGTCAACACCCACTTGCCGTCTACAGCTCATCCCCATTATGCATATTCAATTGGCATGAATGCATATTCATTTGGCATTTAAAAACACCACTTTCTTCTGCTGATTTGCTTCCTGCCAATAATGGCGTCTTGCCAAAGCTGGCCAACGCAGAAAAAACATTATCTCGCTCTCTCCTTTTCAAATGTGGTGTCTTTGCAAAGATCCACTTCAGCTCCAATGCTTCGGCTTGTTTTGCTTAACTTTAAGCATTTGCTGTATCTATTTCGAGATTAGGATGCAGCTGGCATTTTCTCAGACACGTAGAAAGAAGGAGTGAATAAATACCACATACTGATGACTGAATTCTGGTTTATAGGGGGATAAATGGCAAGTAGAAGACGTGGATTTGGATTAAAACCTCATTTTAAATACAAAGCCATGATGCCAGAGCCACATTACAAGTTAAACAAATAAGCGCAATGTTGAATTGGCTGTTTGTGCTTTTATGAGGCTGTTTACAGAATTTCCCAGTAAAACTATTTTCAATATCAGGGCTCTGCTTGGTGTACTTCTATATACCTCGGGTGTTTTGTTTGGATTTGCACATGTAATCCTCTTTACGGCTTAGAATGCCACAAAGTCAGAACACCTTAAAGTCTTTGAATGCCTGGTAAAGAGAGAAAGAGGGGAATAGATAGCTGGAATATTATCCTCTCTTTGTCGCCTTGTCCGTTAAATGTAATATCTCACGCTCTGATTTTAACACTAACCTCCTGGCCATCAATTAATAATGGACAGCGAGCGTGGGCGAGCCTGCAGTCATATGCTCTTAGCACTTTGGACGTGCGAGGTAGCTGACAGGGGTCCGTTGAAGGGAGGTACTGATCTTTGACCAAAAAATACAAGCAGCACCTGTGGTGTGAACCATATTGCCCTTGGTCTAATGTTAGCTTAGGGACGTGTGCGTATGAGGTAGGCTCTGTGCCAACATTAAATAAAGACATGTTGCCATGTGCACTGAAATAGCCAAAAGGCTTCTGCTGGAGTGCTGTTTTTGAGCATGGAGTCATATGAGAGGTTTGGTATTCGTAGCATAAAAGCAACGCTTAGGGGATAAAAAAATTTAATTTAAAAAAGGCTAATCAGTTTTGAAACAAACAGTGATTTTACTTTGGATATCCTCTGTCCATATTTGAAAAAACATCCATTCTAAAAAGACTATTTGTCTTTCTTTTTTACATATAACAGCTACGTACAGTCAAGCCGGAAAGTCTGCACACCCTTTTCACCTTCTCCACGTTTCATTACATTACAGACTTATTCTACAGTA
>JAOUQW010000001.1:13730980-13746590 GCA_028565825.1 Olivaichthys viedmensis
CCTTTCTGTCAGCTCGAACCAGTCTGGCCATTCCCCGTTGACCTCCCTCATCAACACGATCCGCAGAACTGCCGCTTACTAGATGTTTTTTCTTTATTTTACCATTCTGAGGAAACTAGAGACTATTGTGCGTGAAAATCCCAGTAGATCAGCAGTTTTAAAAATACTCAAATCAACTCATCTGGCACCAACAATCATGCCACAGTCAAAATCACTGAGATCAAATTATTTCTCCATTCTGATGGTTGATGTGGACATTACCTGAATGATTTATGCATTATGCATGATTTTATGCATTGCACTGCTGCCACACTATTGGCTGATTAGATAATTGCATGAATGAGAAGGTGTACTAAACTGCTCGGTGAGTGTATATACACAGTGGGATCCAAAAGTCTGAGACATTGAAAATCTGGGATTTTTTTTCATTGCCACTGTATGGCACTCTAAAACACTTTGCTGAAACTGGATCAGATCCAAAGCACAATCAGGCAGACCAAGAGTGACCACTCCATAAGAAGACCAATACATAAAGCTTTGTTCACTGAGAGAGAACAGTAACTTCATGACAGATACAGAATGTGCTGAATAAAGAACGGGAGACTCCAATCAGCAAAAGTAGTGTCAAAAGAAGGCTAGCGAGTAGTGGTCTCAAAGGACGAGTAGTAGTCTCTAAACCACTTCTCAGGAAGGGAAACAAGGCTCAACGCTTGGCATGGGTTAAGACATACCAGCATTTCACAGTGGATCACTGGAAAAAAGTAATATTTACTGATGAATCCAAGTTTGAGATTTATGGCAGTAACAGAAGGATTTATGTAAGGAGACAAACAAAAGAGAGATTGATTCCACAGTGTATTAATACAACAGTGAAACATGGTGGTGGATTTTCAATGTTGTCTCAGTCTATTGGACCCCACTGTCTACAATTAACATACTATAGGGTCAGAGTCCAAAAGTCAGAGTCCACTACCAATAACCAAAATGTAATACCAATAACTAAAATGAAATGTCTTTTGGACCCTACTCTCGATTTGACCTCATAATCACTCACAATTACATTCTATACTCTCTACGTAAGTGCAGCTTGTTCCTGCTGAATGCAGTATTCTTTCCATAATCTCTGAGCTTTAAAAAACACATTATGACCTCCCCACTATACAGTGTATGTGGTATTGCTTTAGCACTCCCACACATTAATTTTTTGAAAACAAAAAAACCTTCCTTCTTGATTTTTTTAGGCAGAAGCAGTCGCTGCAGTGTCAGGCGGAAGCAGAAGAGTAATGTTCTCTATCTGAGCAGGCAGGCTCGCAAACGGATTTCTCGGCCTCTGAAACGCCGATCGGGCTGAAATGCGGCAACTCCCTCGGGCTTGAGCTAGCATGGCATGGTGGGAGGTTGAGGGAAGGGAATTACAGCAATGGCTTTCTGGTGGGCGACTTTATAGCTTAACTAAAGGGGTCGAGGTATAAAAACCTCCCAGAACGCTGCCTTGAGTCAGAGAGCTGAGGCGAAGCACAGCCCTGAGTTCAGTAGGGAAGTGGAAGTAGCTGGAGCCGCAGCCACTGAAGCAAAGATTCATTTTCTTATTTACATTACACGCAACATTTCTTACAGAAAATCTCACAGGGCTGCATCAGTAGATGACAGAACTGGCACAAAAATACAAAATTTGCACAAAGTTAATAACAAAGTTACACTTGAAGTTAAGAAAAGTAGGATTAAAGGATTACCGCACCCAAAAACGCATGATGCTAACTCGCCCAAGAACTAGGTTTCATTCCTTACCAACCATGTTCGCATTTTTTGTGATATGTTCCATTAATTTGGTCTTAATTCCGCATTAGGCCTACATGCAGTCAGCTGCAAATATGCAAAGATAAGCAAAGAATATGAAAAGAAATTCATTAGCTCTTTTAATTTGCAGCATCTGATCTCTGGGATTATCACGTACATGCCACTTCATCCCAACAAAGTTCAGTATTCCTTTGATACCCATTACCAACCTGCAATATCACACCCTGACTTTTCACTCTATTTTCTGCCATCGTCAACTTCTCTTTTCCTTTTTTTTCAAACCACCTGCAATTTCCTCCTGTAAGATTAAGCTCCCTTGCTTTCAGAGCGGGTCTGTGTAGATTAATGGAGATTCTGTCATTATTATTTTGTCAGACATGCCTACCTAACTCTGGCCTTCAGTTTTTGCAGACGGTTGTGTAGATGCACGCTGCCAATCAAAAGTTTTTGAACGCCCTGTATTTTAGCAATTATTGGTGAAGCAAGCAAAGGGATCATTTTAAATAATTTAGGTGAATTCAGAAATGTTTGACTTTATTGGAAACATTCTAGATCTAATTGGAAAAGGCAGAGATCTTGATCACACTAATTAGGCACTTGTAGGACACAACATATATTTATCTCATCATTAACACTAGCACTTTCTATGAGCTTTTTAGCTATAGACTTAACTGATTTACTCTCCAAGTGTACCCACCTTTAATAGAGCACTAATTTAGTTCCATCAAGATCCGAGAGCAGCCAGCTAATAAGTCTTTAAATACAAATATTTGGTCTTTGCTGGAACACTTGTTTAATATTTTTTCTGTACCTTTTTCTTTTGTCTGTGGCATTAATCTTGATTGATTTGTAATAAAATATAAACTCTAGGTGTTTAAAAACTTTTGACTGGCAGTGTAGATGGGTCTGGAGTGTCAATGAGGGTGACAGTTTTTTTTTTTACCCAAGTCCAAGGCATGGCAGTTAGAAAAGCAGCGAACCCTTGCCTTGTTCACCCACTGTTCTCCTTTTATCCGTGGATAAGTGTAGCTGTCAGCAGGCGTCCTGTTCCACCATCACCACTGTTTTAGACATACTCCACTGTCCTTTCTCCCTGCTGTAGCAGATGTGAAATCTGCTGTGACCTTTTATATAACATGTCACAGTTACTGTTTTTGGGCTCCATTTAACTTAACACTGAATGCAACTCTGGGCTAGTGGCCACTGTACAGCTCTGTTCCTTTGTGAATTATTATATGTTGTGTAACACAGAAATATAGGCTAGTCGACAGTCTTTGATGTATTTGCTTGCTACAGTGATGCATTAACGTTGGTTCTTCACAAACGCTTGTGGCTACTTGAAACACATCCTAGCATTATCTGTCACATTCCTGACGTCATGCAGGCCACCCAAGTGGATACCGTGGCTTATTTAGGTCACTCAAGAGGTTGAAAGCCCAAGAGAAAAGACAAGCCAGGCCGCGCAGCTCAGTAATGAACCTGCACTAGCATTAGCACTGCTGCGCCTGGCTCTCCTCTCATTCCCTGTCCTCCCGTCCCAGCGTTGTCGGGTTCATCCATGCGAGCCTGGAACCGGCCCCAGCAGCTCCTTAATTACTTCATTAATTTTAATCAGATCCAATTAATTACTTTTTCTCCAGCCCGGTGGAAGTCCTGGACCCGCTGACCACGGTAGGGGACCTTGCGAGTCTTCTGATGCGTAAAAACTTCCAACTCCATAAAAAAATCAATTATTCCTATGAGGCAAACAGAGACTTTTGTTATTCAGTAATTATTCACCGCTGGCTGCACGTCCAATTTAGTGCTTCAGCAGCAATTAAAGTGATATTTCACCCTAAAACATCAGACTCGGTAACTAGAGCTCCAGACAAAAAAAATAAAAATAGAGATGATGGTCTATATTTTGGTCTGGAGCTCTAGTTACTGACTCATATTGTGTTTTAGGGTGAAATACGATTTTAAGTACCTCCTTGAACTGATTGCTGCGCATTTAGTCTTGTGAAATTGATGTAAACCCTTTGCGAGATAGAGAAAGCCCAAACTGTGGTGTAGATCCACAAAAGGTAAAAACCTTGCTTTTTTTTATTATAGTGTTTATTATAATTTTCCAACAAACCTTACAAGGATACAGAACCACTGTAAATACAAGGCAAACAAAATCAGTGAGTGTCTGGTCTGGCCTTTTTTTTTTTAACCAGCCAGTACCATACGCTTTTTATTCAATGAAAGTT
Source organism: Olivaichthys viedmensis (assembly GCA_028565825.1). Lineage (NCBI taxonomy): Eukaryota > Metazoa > Chordata > Actinopteri > Siluriformes > Diplomystidae > Olivaichthys > Olivaichthys viedmensis. The sequence goes on from JAOUQW010000001.1 coordinate 13,735,009, forward strand.
GAAAAACAGATTCATCATATATGGTCTGTTACTATGCTCTGTATTGCCCCTACATGTAGGTACCATCTTTTACCAAGTCAAATTCCTAGTACAAGTTGTGTACCTGGCCAATAAAGTGATTCCACATGATTCCAACTCGAGACTGATGCAATTAACTTGGATACAATTTGTGTAACATATTTCCAAAAATTATCTCAGGTGGGACAATCTCAAAACTCTGTATAAATGTTCCTGTGGAGTTTTGGCAAAGATTGCAATATGTGTTCTGGGATATAATCATGTTTTATCTTCTGGAGGGTGTAGTGTAGGCTCAATGGAGCATATTCGTTTCTTGAAGGGGCGACACTGGTGGCGCACATGCTGATTTTATGCGGTGTCCCAGTTTCGAGAACTGAAGAAAATGTGTAAGTCCTCAGATGCTTGAGATATGCATTACAACTGTAATGAGCACACATGCGTGGGGAAAACGTCCTTAAAATAAATAAACCTTCATATACCACTTATTATGCCATCAGGAGCATCAATGAATTATAAGATTTTATGCATTTACTGTATGTAGACTTACTGTATGTATGTAGACTTAGGTCTATACTGACCACACATTACAAACATACAGAAAATGCCTTCACACTTACATACTGTATATATGACCTACACATTCTGATAGGTACATGTACAGCAGTTTAAATGACATGTTCCTGTCATATATTGAGGCCTCAAACCGATTGTGGTATGTTAGGAACGTAAGTTGACATTTTTAAGGGTAACATTATACAGATTTTATTTCTCCAAAAAAATATAAAGATTTAGACTGCAATGCGATCGTGTGGATCAAAATGATACAGCCAATTAGGCATTTTAATCTAACAATGCTGTACCCTAATGCATTGTTTAACTCTTATGAATTATTGTATGCTCAAGCATTATAACCCGGCGCTCTCTCTCTTACACACACACACACGCTAAATGATCAAGGCTGTAGTAATTTATTGGCTTTCTTTAACGTGCCTAATCATGAGCGGTGTAGTTGCTCTTGGCTGCAGGTAATGGGCAAAAGTCTCATTTCAAAAGGTAAACAAGCCCGTAAAAAATATGCCTCCTGTAATGAATAGCGAGAGACTTAACCATCCTCATCTCAATAATGTGCAGCCAAGTGTAATTAAATGCCTACTCCATTGCAAAGACAACATAAAAATCACAATGTAATCTGTTTGCGGGTTTATCTCTCAGTGCTCAGAGGTAACCAAACATATTTTTACATTTGGCAAACACACGATTATTGAAAATTTCAGATAAGCTTTCTAAAGAGGCATCCAGTAAATTAGGGACATCACAGAGCCACATCTTACAGCTGGAATTTGGGTTTGGCTATGCAACATGCCATCTCCTTAATGGGGCTCCACGTGTATATGTGGGGTTGTAACGTCTTGTCCATTTCTCTCTGCAGTCACTTGAGGTTCTAATGTCTCATGTCTCTGTGGTTATCTGATGCAGCGTCTATTTCCTTTCTCCTTGTGATAATTTGAGGTTGTAGTGTCTTGTCTCTTTCTCCCTCTCATTATGTGAGCTTGTAGTGTGACGTCCCTTTCTACTCCATCGATTATCTGAGGTTCCCGTGTCTCATCTCTTTCTCCTTGTATTGTTTGAAGTTATATCATCTCACACCTTTCTCCCCATGAGTATTTGATGTTATTTAATTGTGTATATTTTTTCTTCTTCCTTTCTCCCTGTGATTATTTAAGGTTGTAGCATCTCATCCCTTTGTCCCTGTGATTATCTGAGGTTGTAGTGTCTCGCCCCCTGTGAACCTGTGATTTCTTGAGTTTGGAGTGTCTCGTCCCTTTCCCATTTCAGTTCTTTGCTGTAAAGGATTTTATTTATTTTTCCTGTGGATTGGTAGTCTACTTTCTCCCCAATGCTAGCCTGATGCAATCTCACTATACAGATTGCTATTCGTCTATTACACCTACCTGAGATCAGATCACAATGTAAGGGGATCTGGTCTCCAGAGGTGGTTGGGGTTTCGATTATTGCAATGCGTGCTGTGTGTGTTTACACCCGATTTAATAATGCTGAAAATGGGACTGAAAATGCATGTTATTGCAAGGCGTAAATGCGGCCAGTTTGTTTCACGAAGCTCAAAAATCTCAATGGTGTATTCTTCATTTTCCTCAAATGTGAAAAAACCGCAACAAATTATTTTGTATTTAAAAAATCAAGCTAGATCAGCTCTAGGTTTCTTTTGCTTCACTCATCAAATCGCTTTTTCCATTGCCTTTTTACTCTCTGACTGTTGTGTTGATAAGCTGGTTGTTTTTCTGGAATTGAGTTTGGAGGAAAGTGGTCCAAATAGTTCCAAGCTCTTTGCAAGAGCAGAATAATGAGGCTGGCAAGCAGGCAGCTTCGTGCATTTCAAATGCCAAAGGAGCAAGGACTCACTCGTTTAAGCTTCTTGGTTTTTTTTCCCCATCTCTTCTGAATGTGATTATTAACTGTGGTTTTGTTTTTCGAAAGCTTAGCCGTGATTAGACCATGTCCATAAATGGTGTGGATAATACTGCAGTTACCAGACAGAAGTGAAAATAGGGGATAAAATAAAACAAAAGTTCAAACTCCTCTCTCAGGGAAGGAATCTTTTCTATCCTTATACAGGCTGAATTGATGTTGCCTGCATGTCATGGAGGTCACTCACTATCTGCCCTTACCGTGCTAGGTGTCTGTGTTATGATGCCCAGGGCAGAAGAAGTCTAATAATAGTTCTGTTTTTGAAGCATGTTACTGTTAAAAACACACAGATTTGCAGTAAATGAGAGTGGTCTAGGACGAAGAAAATGTTCTTCGAAATGCTCGGAAATCTTTCACCTGTGGTGACAGTGCAAGTGGCCTACGCAGACATGTGGTAGCGTTTAAAATGGTTTTGGATTAGTGGATGTTGAAATCTAATCCAAAACCACTGAAGTGTCCAAGCAGCGTGATTTGGAAAGGCAAAGCCATTTGAATCTGCCCTTCACAGATACAGAGTGTCAGAACTGTGCACGAGCTTGCATTTTACAAAACTGACGGATCACTTTCATTCTCTACTTGAAACTATTTGACTGAGCAAAATGCCAAAAGGGGGTTTTCCACCCCGAATAATTCAGGGCCTAGATTACCACCATGTGTTGTTTTGTTGCTAAACACGATAATAAAAATAAATAATTAAGAAAGGACGCCATGATTGCACAGAGACCCTGAATTCCACGCTTTACCACAAAGGTTTTCCCCCAGCTCAGACGAGGCTGGATGGAGGTAGAGAGACCAAAAGAAGAGCAGAGAAGGAAAAGATGCTTCATTAACGGCTGCTGTGCCGAGGAGTCTAAAAAGTGAGAGTCGCTGCCACTCATCACTCCGTCACACACTCCACATTAATCCTCTGTGCTGTGGAGAGTTATCCTGCTTGTTAACAGGGTGTAAATTCAAATCCCCTTCAGCTGGAAAGCGTTATTGCTCTCCTTCCTCAGCATCCACTTCTGCTTTTTGGATAGAACAGAGAGGCACATAGATATGCCAGCGATGCCTGCCACCATCTTACAACCAGCAGTCGCTATGGAAACCTCATGCCCACTAGCGCCGGTTCGGCCTCTTTGGTTGTCTTGGGCGGTGGGAAGGCTGGGAATAATGGCCGCTCACAGATCCTCCTCAAGGGGAGAGAGTGCTGAGATCATACTGGAACACTGTGTGAGAAAAGCTCCAAGTGGATAAAACAGCAGAGTTTTGAATGCTTTTCATGTTTGCATTCTTCGCTATTTTGAGGAGATAATGGTTCTGTATCTCACACCTGTTAACTAAAACGCAAGCTTCTTTCAGACTCAAAACATTATCAACAAGCCTTTACAAACTTGCAGCATTCAAACAGAATTTTACCAAAATGCACGCATTTACATTTGTCATGAAAGTCCCGCTACACGACTAACTTCCGAATAACAAATCAATGGATTTGGTGGAATTTATGTTTCAAACATTTGTTTGTTTATCACTTTCATCTTCTCTCCACTTACAGTGCGTTCTCAGAGTCTGCTGATGATTTGCTCATAAATGACCACATCTTATAAACTTCACTCTTCCATTTATCTGACAAATAATTTCATCCTCGGCACAAATGGCCAACAGCTCCTTCATTCCTTGAATTTCCCCAATTTCCAGACATTTCTACTGTTCTTTTTCTTCATTGACTTTAGGCTTTCCTCCTGTTGTGGCTTTACTGTGCAAAAAAAAAAAAAAATCAGCCGCATCAAAAGGTGTCAGTGCCTCTTTCCCAGTAGGTGTATTGGCTTATGTTTACTTTCTTCACCTCCCAAGCTTCCCAATGATCTCCCAGGAATTGTAGTCGGTCTCATCCTGGTAGATTGCTACGTCAATCTATCCGGGATTGAACTCTGGTTTGCGTTAACATTTAACCCGTTCCAGATTAATTGCTATTAAATTGCCACAAAAAATAGTGCATGTGTGAAAGGGGCTTCAGGCTGAGGAGATCTTGTGACTAACTGCCCTGTAAGTTCAGTGTATAGTACTCAGCACTCTTAGTAGAAAAGAACCCTTAAAGGGTTCTTTGGAGAGTTAAGGGCTCTTAGCTTAGAACCCTTTCTGATAGAGAAACACTCAGTTGTAGGGATCTACATAGAACTTTAAGGGAAATCCAAAGATTCTAAGATTTAACCTTTTTTCCCCTCAGAGAGTGCAGCTCTATTGTTTTAGGATTGATTACACCAATCCGAGAATGTTTGTTTAGCATGGCCTAAATGTTTCATGGTGTTTAGAAGAGTTATGGTCTGGAGCAGAAATGAGTTGTTCCTGCCCAAGTGAACTTGAGGACCATACAAAGCCTCACGCTCCTCCACACACACACAATGGTGTTTATGACGTGGCACGCCTCGCAACATTCCTTTCAGCAAAATCCAAACAGACAGATCCTTATTATGGTCCTAAAATCCTTTTAGTTTCACTGCTGAACAAACTAAAAATAGGCAGCTGAGAAAGATGTTTGAGGAACCATCCGCACATCATCATACTGTTGGTTTTCCACCATAATGGATGTTCAAGAGGATTATTCCATTTGGCTGAGTGTATTTGAGGATTCATTTTTTCCTCTTAAACCCTTTCAAAGGGAACAAACACCCCGTTGATGTAGCAAGAGGTGGGACGGACGTTTTAAACAAATGGACAGCTGAAGACAAACATTGTGGAGCTTTAACTCTCAGCGTCCGTGCGTTTGGAGTGTGTCCGTCTTGTTGTTGACTCTCCGCTGGGACAGCGCATCTGGCAGAGAGATAAGCGGAGAGGACACACCAGCTCTGTGTTCCAGAGAATGTAAACAACATGACACCTAGTTTGACGACTGTGTGCTTGTTTCTATCTTTCTACCTCTCTGTCATTTTCCCTGTTTTTTTTTTCTTTCCCCCCAAGCTTTCTCACTTGCTCAGTCTTGCGCTCTCTTGGATGCAAAAACTCTCATAGGTTCATCAGCTCTCCTGCTGTTTACATATATGTCTCAGTTAGCAGGTCTGAGTGGGCTGGCATGGTACACAGCTTAGCCCTGATCCCTAGAGAGTGACCATATGGCCTTGTTGCTAACAGTGGGGTGTGTTTGAACCAGCGGAGTGTGCTCGTACACACGTAGAGTGTGTTTGTGCAAGACAAGGTACCCGCTCAGAGCATGCCTTCGGGTCCGTCAGCCTCGTCTAGAAACTCCAAAGTACCGTGCTGAAAACAAGTGATGGCGATTGTGATATTGGTGATTACCTCCAGTCAGAAAGGGAAGAGGGAACTTCTTTGTTCTGACTCAGTGAAGGCAGACGCAGCATGGTGGTCTGTGGCCAGACATCAGTTAAATAGGACACGACCCACCAGCCTCTAGTTGCTGAAATTTCACTTCATCAACACGGCCTCATTAGCAGTTCTTGGCTGCGGTTTGGTGTCTGCTGTTTCTGCAGATGGCCTGTGTCGTGTGTTTTTTTGGCCTGCCGGTAGTGCTTTTGGAGCTCAGCTTCAAGTGTCTCCGATGCACTGTGACTCATTCCAGCTGAGCCGTGAATAATGTCTCTCACCTGGATATTGACTCGGTTTCAGCACTGCAGCTTTTACAGGCAACTTAAGTACACCCTTGCCCCCTTCTCTTTCTCTCTCTGTCTCTCTCCATCTCCTAAATGCCTTGGCATTCTGTGGATTACTGTTCCTGGATATGCAGTTACTTGGACAGCCATTACCAAAGCCCTTGAAACATTCCAGATTGAGAATTTTAAACAAACGTTGGGGTGGGGTGGGAAGGTGTCGCGGGTCCTTCTCTAGGTGAAGATGGATGGATTTCGCACAACAAAACACACTCTGAGACTTCCTGTGCTTGATGCCATTAGACCTTCACTACGACTGAAAAATGTCACCCTCATTAAAAACGCAATTAAACTTAATTGAGGCCTAAAGTGAAAATAAACGACAGGGTCATGTTTATTATCTTACTCTCACCTCAGACATTTCTCACTCCTCTTCAATTGTCACAGTTAGATTTCACTCGTGTCTGTGTTTTCTTATGAAGGCTGACACTTTTTTCACCAAAGTGCTGGTCTATACTTATTTTAGGTGGAGCTAGATAATTCAGAACTTAATACATCATACACAAAATTACATCCATCCTGTTCTTGGATGCTGTTTTATTGTTTTTTATTTTACCTTGTGATATCTTTTATGGATCATTTGTTTGTTGCCTTTTTCTTCAAACACACTCAAGTTTTAGGTCCAGGCTAAAACCTAATTTATTCTGCCTAACATTTAATAGTTTTTAAATAAATTTTACTTATTATACTTACTTTGTTTGTGGATTATTACTTTTTTTATTACACTATTTTTTAAGATTTTCTCCTTCATATTATAGTTTGTTATTTTATTAATACTCTTTTTGTCATTATTAACCTTGTTTTCTTTGTTTTATACAAAGCCCCCTGAAATTGTTGGAAATGAAAGCTGCTTTAATTTAATAATAACGTTTATTATTATGTTACTGGTGTCCAGCCCACACCCATCCTCCTACAGTGTCTTCACCCCTGGCATGCACAGTGCCCCTGCTTCCTGCTTTTCTCATTGCCTAAACACTCACCAGGAAATAAAATATAGCGGAATCTGCAAGGTTTTGTGGAAAAAATTTAAAGCAGTGGAATCTTTTGTGTGTCTGTGTGTGTTGGGGGGTGAAGGCATGTATTTGGGTCTTTGTGCTAACCAAATGTCCCATGATGATGGGGAATAGGAATAAATTATAAAGCTGATATTAAGTGGATATTTGGCTGGTCCTAGTGAAGAAATGTGTATTTATTAAATAATAAATAAATTATTTATTTACAAAAAATTTTGGGGTTTTTTTGGGGAAAAAAAGGCAAATGTTACAGTCCAGTTGCAGTCTCACACAAAATTACTCTACCCTGCGTGAGTCACCAGGACAGGGTTAGAAGAGACATACTTGACTTAACTTGAAGTTGGATTTCCTAATGGAGCCTGTCTTTGCTGCTCTGTAGGGGAAATGGAACATTAAGGCAGCAAGCTCCACATGAGGCAAGAAATGAGAAAAAGACAGCTATGTCAAAAAGTAAGCTCTGGAACCTATCGTGGATGCCGAGGTTCATGTTCAATCACTTACATTAGCAGAAGTATTGTCTGGAAATGTGGTGGTCAGTCACTCCCCTTAAAATAGTTTCACCATCACTTATGATCCTGGTACAAGATACATATTGAATGGCAAATTATGGCACACTGTAGTCCACTATATGACCTGTTTTGTGGTCCTCTTACAGGTGATGAGTGGCGGAGGCAGTAAAAACCACTGGCCCGAGACCAGTTTGGACCCGCACTCGGCCCAGCCGGCCCATTAGCAACACTGTGCGAGCCGCTTCACTGAGCAGCCAGGAATAACAGACCATGCCAACAATCCATACACGGCAAGCTGAGAGAGGTCAGAGGTCAATGCGGTGGCGCTAAACCGCAGCTGTGCCGACACCAGAGGAAGTGTGGTAAGGTAATCACCCTTCACACCGCCTCTCTCCCTCAACTCCCATCACACTCACCACTGGAAAAAAAAAAGGGAAACCCAAGCCTTGATGGAAAACCCTGGACTTCAAGCCCCGAGTTATAAATGTAATACCTACCATAGAACACAGCCGTGTAACTGCCATATAAAAGGCGACCATGAGAATGTGCAGTAGACAAATTGATCCAGAGCCAGCAACATTCAGCAATGTTGCTGCTAAATGCAGCCATGGATGCCCTGTATAATAAGTGTTTGCTGTACCGAAAACAACCAAAGGGCCCCATGACCTTTGACCTACCTTTTGTGGAAGACGGATTGCCCAATTGACATGCCTAGTGTTAAACCTTGTTAGTTTCTGAATGCGACACAAATGAGCCTTTTTCATTATCTAATAACCCATAAGCTCCCTCTCAGCTGTCACGCCCTTTATCCAAACATCTGCATGCAACCGCACACCAATCTGCATAAGCTAATTACAGCTAATCTAATCCAGGAGAGGAGAGGTGGCTGAAAAGACCTTTACAAATATCAGCTGTATCCACAGCTTCAGTAATGAAGAAGATGGGTAACGCAGACAGAGAGGTTGCGCTGATGGGGCTCGTGCTGATTTTCGTGTGTGTGTTTTTGTGTGTTCGGTGTTAATCGCTAAAGGACAGTCGGCATTTACTGTGGCTTGCTCCCAGGTTGGCCAGGGGTCACCATGGCAACGGCCAATGAATACTCATAAGCACAATGAAACTCGGCGCCGGTTTGATGTTCATTTTAATAAGCTTCCTAGTTTAAGAGAGAGGGAGAGTCAGGGAGCTTTATGTGGTGAACTACTGAACTCCTGACATTTCTGTGGGTCTTATCTAAGGACAACACTTCCAACACATTGTTCTGATCTTTCTTTCTTTTTTTAAATGCTTTTCTACACTTTAAGAGCGTGTCTGCCTGTTGGATGATGTATAAGAGCTCATATATCTCAAGGATTGGGAAGAAAGGTTCACAATCAGAGGTTCTGTATCACAATGTGTTACCAGAAGTGAGACCTTAGGCCTGAAGAAACAAGAACGTTTCTCTGCCGTGTAGCATTACATTACAGTACATGCAATTACAGTATCAATGCATTGCAGTAGTTTGCATTACCCATTTCATATTCTGTTCTATGACATGCATGATATTGTTTTTTTGTGTGATTGTCCTCTTGATTATATTAGAGGAAATGTAAGTAAATCACTTTGATATCTGCCCTGAAAACTCAATTTCCAAATTCCAAACTTATGCGTACCATAAACGGTTTAAAGTAATTGATATTCAATTATGCTGTGGAATTCTCGCCTCTGTGCTTGGCCAACACTGTGTTAGCCACATGGCATAAGTGCAGGAAATTCCACTTCCCAGGGATGCCCTAGCTCTAAAGAATGTATAATAGCTACTTTTTCACTTGAATTGACTGGTCTGAGTTTTAGTCCATTGAGTGCTAATGCCTCATCGCTGGAGACTTGGAGATAAAAACCTTTTTCTGGAAATCTTTTTGTTGCATTGGAAAAAATAACCAAAAGCCTTGACAGTTTGATTGATCATCATTTGAGATCATTGAAACAAACGTTCCTTAAATGTGGCCTCCATCTTTGTCTGAGTGCCTATTAGCGTTTGACTTTCTGAACTGTAGACTTCAGTGCGGGAGCCTGACTGAGGCTGGTGGCTGAGATAAAGGACTCTTATGTCCCCTCTCTCTGTTGAGAAATTATTAGATGAAGGCAGATTCTAGCTAAGCTCGGTTTCAGTGGACTCCTTGTGAAATGCCATTATCTTCTTGCCATTATCCCCCCCCCTTTCAACTCTGCCATAAGTGTGTGTATGTAAACTGCGATGGATGGCTGACCGCTCTCACAAACGAACATGATCTCTGACCTCCTGGGCAAACATGGCTGGAAACTGGCTTTTATACACACCTCTTATCTCTCTTCCCATCCTATCCCTACCAAGTCCCCATCAGGGTAGCCAAACACACTCTAAGCTAATTTCCTTCGTGTGAGGGTGTGTTTGTATGCGTGTTCAGTAATGGTTTTTACAGAGCCCTATGGTTAGTGTGAATGTAGCCATTGAAACCAAAGCACAGGCTGATGATGTTTAAAGCTCAATGCCGCACAAAGAGAGGCTCACTGCCCCGATGGCCAGCCCAAAACTCCCTCAAGTGCTCAATGAAAAAGGCTTTTATAGCTACTTTTGGCTGTGCTCACAAATAAGGTGCAATATTTCCTTCTACTTGCTTTGGATCAAGATAAGTGTGGAAAGAGCGAGGTGTTTGGTTCCACATAAGGACAATAGTCCCATTCTGAGCACGCAAGAGATTTGGCATCTAATTTCCTCGCTCTGAAATATCCCTGTTATTACCCTGGTTATTATAGCTTTGACTGTGTGTATATGCAATATAAAGAAAATCATCTGCGGCTCACAGTTTCCGTAAGCCGGTAACCAACTGAGGTTCCGCACACTTCTCATGTGCGTATGCCTGTGTGTGGATTTGTATACCGTCTGCAATCATTAAAGAAGTATTTGTGTGCATGTGTGTTGGCTAGGTTATAGCTCTGAAGTAGTATGTGAGCACTTTAATATTCTAGTATTCTGGGGGTAATTCTCTCCAAATATCCTCTGCAATTCCCTCTGCTTTGCCACATAAAAAAATCCTCTTAGCAAAGGAGACTGCTGCATCTATTCAAAACATTTCATCCCTTTCTCTTTCCCCTTCTCTCACTCTTTATCGGCACTATAGGAGTGAAAGATTAAAAAAATATGAAGTCGTCTTCTCTCTAATTTGTTTGTTTGTGTTTGCTTACATCAATGTTGCGCTGACTTAGCTGTGCATTTTCCACAGAAAACTATCATATTCATATCATATACCCTACGGTAGGAAACACATATTCACCAGACGTCGTGTGCATAGAGATGCACCTGGCCAGTCATACAATCGTGACAAATCCTCTCGCCACACTGTAATTGACTTGTTAGACTCACTGCGAGTTATGCTGGCATTCAAATCGAGAAGATTCTGCTGACAAGCCAAAATCTTGTGCTCAGACACACATACTGGTTAAATATTATCATCCAAACATTCCTTGATAAGATAACAAATTATTGATTCCAGGTGGGAAATTTACGTGTTACAGCAGCATACATATAAAACAAGACAGTATACGTAAAATGAGAAAAAACATTTTTAAAAATAAGATAAAGAATATAAGAGCTGTGCAAATACATACAGACAAACAGAACTGTGCAAATATACATCTCGTCGCTGTCCAATCAAAAACATGTATCTCCCCTTTTAGCATTTTTGTTTTATTATTTTTATTTTTTTACTTTTTTTCATATATGGAATGTGGGCAAAGACCTCTATCTACCCAAAGCAGTTGACTTCTAAATGACCAATGAGAAACTGACAAATCACACTGACAAATTTATTGTGTATGATACTATGAAAAAGTGTTTTTTCGTGTTCCTGAAAAATTGGAATTTTGGAGATACATGCTTTTCATTGGACAGCGACGAT
>JAOUQW010000001.1:13749363-13765693 GCA_028565825.1 Olivaichthys viedmensis
CACGCCTGTCGCGACGTGCTTAGTCTGTTTGTTCCCCGATATTTGTGAAATAAATATGTTTGAGATCCAGAGCGGCTACGCGTTTGTGTCCGCACCCGCGCACCTGCAGCACCTCGTGACAATAGGGTTGTACATAGGACCTTTAAAGGTTCCTGAAAGGACAGACTGAAGAACCCTTTATGGTGGAAGATGGAACCTTTCTTTCTAAGGGTACGTGTCCACTTGCAACATCGAAATCTTGCTGTGTGGTGTTCAGCTTTTTGCAAATGAATGCAGCCACCACGTTGCGCTTAGCCAATCAGACGAGGACTTTATGAAGGGAAAGAGAGGCCACCTCTGGTAGCTACATAAGAGTGTAGCTACCAGATGTAATCATTTAAATGTTAAAATATGAAATTAATATCTGTCATTCCCCTCCCTCTTGGTTAATTAACAGTGATAAGACCTGAATAAACTTACTGATTCTTTTTACTTTTAAACAGTAAATGATCTCTCTCATTACTCAGCGGCTTGGGCCTGAGGGGTATAATGTGAATTGATTGCCCAGACTTTTATGTTTTTCATCGTCTATTCTCTCTTTTATGTTATCTTTTTTCCTACAAGGACGAGCTTCCCAAAAATAACAGCAAGCTTTAGAACATGAAGTTAAGCTGCTGGAATGTTTTTGAAAAGCAGATCAAAGACTTCTGTAATAATTCTAGAATGTCATAATCGAAAGTTTTTTAGCTGAATCCAGACTTTTCAGTCTATAAATTTACAACATGGCAAATTGTGAGCGCCAACTCCCATACCTGCAGCGAGCTTCCCTGGCCTTCATAATGATTTCTCATGGAGATTATTAGAGACATAAGTGGTAACGAACTGTTAATTTTATATCTATATCTCAGTGGGTCATAATCATAAAAGGAAACCAGAAAATGGACATATCTCTCTCACACACCCATATGCACATGCACACACAAAAAGTGGCACTTGGCCGCCTTCAAAAATAATTACATCACACTGAGCATGGAACACATTCTGGTAATATAGGCACTACTATTAGGTGGCTAATTTGGAATTAGTTCTGGATTACTGCTTCTTTACGTTATTAAACTCATAAATCAAAGCCGTGCCTTTGGAAAAAGAAAACGCAACCGAGCAAAGCGTTGAAAGGCCCCCTGAGACCTGCAGGTCTGGCCTTGCACGTGCTTACACAGTGTGGAGAGATCAAGGTATGCTGGGTTTTTTTTTTTTCATGACACTCATATAATGTCATCATTACACACGTGACAAAGCTCATCATTATGTAGGTGATTTAGGGAACATTATTCTATGGTCCACTTCTAAATCAGCAGTGCATAGAAATGTGAAAAAAGGAGAAATCAGTGTGAATTGAGATAAATAAGAAGCGCAACACTGTACATCTCATGGAACCTTGCTTACTAATTTCAGAACACTTTCCCTTCTCTCGATGGCAAACTGTTTTGCAAACATTTTTACACAATAACTCGCCTAAAATGAGATTTACGCAATTTTCTATTACCCCCAATGTAGTAGATCAGCCAAGAGATTACCTTTTTAAATTCTGCACTGAAGCTACAAGCCTAATGTAGCTAATAAATAAGTGAAGCTTATAGCTAACAGTTTAGCATCGTGCAATCTGCATGCCTAAATCATCACACACTTTCCTTAAACCATGTCAAGTTGTTCAGGATCTTCTGGTTTCTGACACTGTAAAACACATTGTTACCTATAAAAATTGACAAAAGTACATCACATAGCTAAAAATAGTAACAGCAGCCATCTTAAAGCCATAAACACTTTCTTTCTAGTTTGGTATCGCGCCATAGAGCATCAGACTCAGAAATGAGGTGTGGCTTTCAGATTTCCAGAGTTTGAAGGTGGAGTTCCAATGGGATTTTCTATATTAATTTTTAATATGTACTTATTATGCTAGCTCACTTAGCCAAATTATGTCTTTGAAGGTCAGTGTGTGATTCCTGAACCATTCCCTTAGCCTTACTCATCACAGAATAAGAATGAAGTTTTAGATATCCCTTGTAGTCATACTATAAATAAGTCATCAGATTAACCTCTTGAAGCTTTAGGAGCTGAGTTTTATTCTAAGATCTGGGATACCTTGACAAATAGAAGAAAACATCCTCTCTGAAAATGGGTGAAGTGACCGTTGATGGGGCTCCATGCACTTACTGACTCCTGATGCTTGTACGAAGAAAGGTTGGGTTGGGTTCCTGCGTTCCTTTTTCCCCATTTTTTTGTAAAGCCTTAATTAGACCTGACTGTCATTAATTGTTTGGTTGATATGAATGGCAAGGGAGAGCTTGAATCATGATTGGGAGGCGTCAATTTGAGGGCTGCTGAGAGATAAGGAGGGGGTAATTATGGGAAAAAAGCCACTACCTAAGGAAAGTAATAATGCAAGTGTCCAAGGATCACTTAAAAGAAGAAATTTTTTTTTCCTACTGAACAGCTCCTTTGATGATAATAACACTCTCGGCCATAATGCACAAAATGGCTGGAGCAGCTAAATCAGCAGAGGTCTGTAACATCTATTTTGTGTCAAGGAGAGGAAACAGACGTCAACCCTTTACCAACCCAGCACCCCCTGCCCTTAAAATTACATTGAGATGATGAATGAAACTTAATATTACTGCAAATTCTACAGGTCACTTTAACCCACTTGTTAATACCTTGTGGGATTTTTGCCTCAAAGTTCAGTTTTTTAAAAATGTTTAAGAAATAGCATTGTCCCCAAAGTGAAATGGAAATAGTAAAAGAACTACAGCACATTCAGATGAGAGAAAAATTCTCTTTTAACTGGAAAAACAACTTCCCCATGACAGGTCAGGACATGTTTGAGGGGGCGGAATGTACTCGCTTCTTTGTTCACGTGTATCCCTGCTACTATCTAACCCCAAACACTGAAGCTTGGTATTATCATGCCAAGGTCAGGCAAAAGTATTTCTCAGATACTTTGCCAAATTTCTAGGCAGGAACCTTAAAAAAACTGGCCTAAAGTAATAAATGCAAAAAATAATGGCTTGTCTTGGGAAACCAGATGCGAACTATTTCTCGAGTAAAGACCTAGCAATCACATGAACGGAAAGCAATTAGACCTGAAGAGCACCTATTGTTTTGTGGATTAGCCAAGTAGCCTCCTGCATTAGTCATGTCACAAGGCTCTCTGTATTACTGTATTAGCACTCCAAGTACTGAGTCTGCATGTTCACAGTTTCACAAGGCAGGTGTGATATTAAGAAATAATGGAACTCACAGTATTAAGAGAGTCAATTCTCCTTTTTAAAACCTACCAACATGATGGATCATATGATACTGCATTGCTACGACAGATTAGGGAAGATCCATAATCGACATGTGCTGCACATTATGACGGTGAGGTAAAGAGATCAGACCTCCCTCTTAATCTTTTTCCTTCAGCTGTGTCAGATGATTTGCTTAGCATACGCTCACCTTTCAAGACAATCTCTTGGAAGCCAAATCCCGCTGTTACCTTTGTTATTCAAGTTCGCTGAAAAGCTGCCGCACTTGTGTTTGATGTTCTTCATGGATGCTGTGCGGCTCTTCTTCAATAATGAGGACAGGCTGCAACATCCAGCTGCAGACACAGTCCATTTAGTCCATTAAATCACAAGATAGCCCATGTTCTCTCCTGCCAAATTGCACCCCCACAAACACACAGACACACATACAGACACACTATCCTAAGAAGGTGCAACCAACCTTGCCAGAGCTAGAACAGAGACACATGCTGCACAACTGAAGAAGCCACCAATTATAGAGCAGCCTTAGTGAAATCATTAAGGATTTAATTTTTCTCTGAGAAGAGATTTGGCTAAATAAGTTACATAGCATTTTGTGACAGGCTTGCGTACTTGAGATAATCCTTAATCTTCTGACTAAACTGACTAAATCTTATCTTTTAAATTTTATAGTTTCTGTAACTTTGAAGCTCCTTGTCTCCACTTTCTTTATACACTGCAAAGTAAAATGCATCTATAAGTGGTTTATGAACCATGAATACTACAAGAGCAATTTGGAAAGCCCTCCTGGAGAGATCTCAATCATTAGAGACAACGTAGATGGGAAAGTTCCCCCGTTGGGCCGGAGCTCTCGAGAAGACGCAAGTTCCGCCCTGGTGTTGAGACTGGTTAAGCTGCTCCCGGATGTCCCCGAGTCCTTCAGGATCTCAGAGCCTAATGAGGTGTACATGGGCTCCCTGTAAGAATCACTCCACCATGAGTGCCATTGTACCCATTTGGGGATCCAAAGTCTCAGATTGCAAAGTTTTTCGAACAGAAGCTTTGGATTGTTTGAGGCCATCAGAGGTTTGGAACGCGTTCCACCTACACTGCCACTTCTTGCGTGCCTTGCCGACTCCTACGCTTGTACAAACACTCACACACACACACACACACTCACTCCCTCTCTGCCCATTACTTTAGTGAGGAAAACAGCTTCATCAGAATTCTCCCCCATCTCCTGGCCCCGAGAGCCTCTCGGTCGGGCTGGGATTGGACAAGGTTCATTACCCCTCTTTGATGTGTTTCTTCTTTCAATTTTACAGCTCTGCACCTTTTCCCTAGTCAGGATCAACTCTTAGTACCGATAAAGACCAACACTTCACACAGCCGTTGTGGGGAAAAAAAGGAAGCTTTTCCCTCAAGGCTCAGTTTTCTTTTAACCAAGCCGCAAAGATCACTTGAATGCAGGTGACTGCTCTGGCTCATGCTTAAGAATTACATGGTCAATGGCGCAGTAACTTTCGAGAGGTCTATATATGGTCAGGTCTTCCAAAAACAAGCTAACATACCTACCTTCAAAGCAGATTAATGCATTAGTTAATTGGGCATCCAAGTGAGGATCAAGTGAAGTGAAGATCTATGTGAAGACCCAAGAATAGGAGCTAAAAAGGTAATGTTCTTCTTACAGTCCATTAACTGGCCTCCTGTGTTGATAGACTTGCATCTTCGCCCATCAGCCTCTCCAGTTCATACACCATCAACATGTTCAGAAATGAACATTTAATTTCACATAATTAAATGTTAATTGGAAGCGATGACGCTGGCAAAGAATCAAGCCATCACGAGGGCAACATTAATTTTCATATCAGGGAGTTTTGAACCAGATGTTTGTAGTGATCAGCATTTTACATCAGGTTAACTCAATCCCCAGATGTTTACTGATACATATAAATGACTTCCAAAGTGTCATCTCAAAAGACAAGGTCGCAGTTAGATTTTGTCTAGCACTTTTGTAGAACACTCAATAGTCATGTTACTATGTAAGGTGCTCAAAATGAATGGTAACTCTACAGGAAGAATCTTAAGTTTTGATCTCCGGGAAAAATGTCAGAGGCGGTATCTGTGGTCGCTCCCCCTAACAAGGCTGAAATGTTTGGGTTAAGCACAGAGGAAAATGAATATGTGACTGGGCTTTGATGGTTGCCTTTTAATTTCACAGGTCCTGCCTCTACCATCTCCCCTTTGCTAGAGGGAGGACGAGATGTGCCCTGATGAGGTCACATCCACCGCCGTTGCCCAAGCAACGTCTAATTGCTTTGCCCAGTAAAAATGGAGCTGTTTTGTTTATCTTTCTCTCCTCCTCCTTTCTTCCATGACTCAAATACATTCAGTATTGTAGAGAGTGTCCACTAATCCTTCTGTCAGGCCCATAATAATCTGGTTTCATCTGCAGCAAGACTGTGCTCTTGCCTCATCAGGACATCATTAAGTAGGCGATGGTTTATGCTGAGTAACTGCTTATCCATGTTAGTATTCTTCTCTGCCAATAGGCCTTGAATGGTAGTCTTGCATCATATTTCTTTTGAACTGAAAGTCTTTATTATGCTTTAATAATACTTAACCTTGGCAATCGGAAGGTTTAACTCAATGTATGAATGGTATCAGCAACAAAAATCATCTGAAATTCATGGCCATATAAAACGATTAGATTTACACCCCGTTTTCACTATAGATTTGCTGTAAAGCTGTAGTAAGGTCCTGCCATTGACAGTACAGAATTTTTTTCATGACAGTGACTGAAATGCATGTAGACCCACTCAGGAGATGCCACAGAAAAGCTCAAGGCTGCATGACTATGGCCTTTTGTTTGACTAGGGTAACAGAGGACACGGCTGACATGCAAGTGCAGCTTCAGATTCCATTTCGCTATGAAATGAACTTTGTCTGTGGCCTTTACTGCACCCATGGCCCTTCAGTGCCAAAAGGAGGGCGTCAAGTATGCCAGCCTCAGAGGAATGCATGGGAACAAGAAAGGGGAGTCTCACCTCCCCCACCAATACTCCATCCAAGAAAACAGCACAGCAAGGCAGCTGCATTGGCACTTTTCACCGAAGGAACAATAAGATCTCACAACTGCAAACTCTTATAAATGAGCACAGTCTTCAGCTTCATATGAAAAAGCATGAAAAGGTGGGGTTAGGGATGGATCGGGGGTTGATTTTGGCATGTTTTATACTTACTGACTCTCAGAAACTTCTTCCAAATCAAATCTAAAGGGATGATTAAAAGCCAACCAAGCAAATCTTTCATTTGACGTATACAAGTTTATAAATAGCCAGAGCAGATTTTCTTAATGATCACTTTAAGATACCGAGACATACATAGAGTACACTGTTATCAATGTGAGTAGCAATGGATATAAAAAGAAACTCAATGGCTTTCACATTATTGAGCCGAAGTAAAAAAAACCTTGCACTTACACACACTTTCTGTATTGCCTTTACTTTTCTCTTCTCAAGTATGGGCAGTATTTCTAATACATGTATTTGAAAAATATATTTGAAATACAAAATACTAGTGATCTTAGAAGAAAAATTGGTATGTAATTTGTATTACAATGCTTTTTTGTTCTGTATTTTTGTAGTTTCAAAATACAGTAAATACTTTGCGTGGTAACTTCATGCAAACTGATGCTTATGTGATTCTGACTGGAAATTCTCTGCAGCACCAAAGACTTATCAAAGGCAGAACCTTCTGTTTCTGAACAGTTCAGGAACAGTGCAACAGCTTCCAAACACATGACTGACTTGTTTCTATCCGGAACGTTGCAAAAACCATGACTGTAGTCACTGGATGTTTAATAAATGTTTTTTTTTTTAATTATTGTATTGTATACTGTATTATAAGGTATTATTGATCATACCTTTTACTTGCTAGCTGGATGCTAGCTAGCAAGTGAAGTTGCTATGATCTTGTAGCAATGTTAAGCTCTTGCTAACACACAGGAGAAAAATATAACAGATTAAAATTTGTGGCAAGGTGTTACTTTAGAAACCACAGAGACTGAATGATTAACTGGCGGCCCTTTATGATTTAGTGCAGACCACCAGTGTGGTTTCTGAAGGATACCTAGTGTTAGCGTTAGCACTAACATTACCCTCATCAACTGAAGTGGCTTTACTGATCTCATGTCCCCCTTACAAAATGAATTTCTGTACAGTGTATGTGTTACATTTGCAGTATTTTGTAGTTTAATTGAATACATTTTCATTTGGGGTATTTTGTATCAAAATGGATTTTAATGTATTTGGGCCTGTCTCTGCTATGCAACATTATCAATCCATCAGAGCATCATCAAAAATCTTTACCATGATCATAATTGGACATCTAAAGCTTGCTTCGACAAGAAAACGAGCCTCGTAGCCTAATTGAAAAGTGGAAAAGAATCTGATGACATCATCCATTGCCTTTCCAAATCAAACCCCACCGTGCTGCCCAACTTCTTTGCTCCAACACGCCAATAGCTAGGGGGGGGGTCTGAGGAATATAATGCTAGTCTACTGGCTGCGGTAAGCGTCACAAGTTGGCTGAGAGATTTATAGTCCTGCGGATTTGTGTAAGGGCCCAGGAATGTGTTCCAATTTCAGCTCCCCCAATCAGACCTAGCTAATGTAATAGCTCCATTTTCCCTGGATGCACACTGGGCCCCCCCACCATGCACCTCCCCATCTCCTGCAGAATGCCCACACACACACATTTCCAGGCGAGATCAGTAGGAACCAGTTCAGCAGAGCGCAGGTGTCCGCTCAGCCATACCTATCAATTTCAGCCGCTGCATCGCCAAGTGGGTGCTGGATGAAATCGGGGGCACAGCAGTGACTCCCATAAACATTTTACAAGGATGATTACTTACTGGTTAGACTGGAGGAGCCGCCAACCACACTGAAATCAATCTCCAGCTCGTCCCCATCCCCCCGTTGCGAATCAGCAGGCACCGTTTTGCCTCTTTAATGTGTTCATTAGTGGTTTATGATGCTCCGTGCTCCAGATTGTATGCAAATGCTGAAGCTTTAACTTGGGTTGGTTTCATTTCAAGCCGTGAGCTGCAGATGCTGATTTGGCTGAACACTCTGGGGTCTGACTGAATGTTTTATCTCTGTTTACTAACAACCATCTTCTTTGCTTTTGCCAAAGATATGAATCTAGCGATGGCGAGACCTAGACAGGTTGGAACATGTTTGTGAAGCCTTAAACAGAATTAGTCAAAAGTGCACCCAGTATTTAAGTATAAATGTGAAATCTGGTTTGTTTTAAACATTTTGATTGAAGAGATAAGATGGCTAAAGTAATAGTCAATAATACTAGTTCTACCTCGCCAGATTATTCCATCTGGATATGCTGTGAAGGATTTCTATTCCCACTACACATCAAATAGTACTTTGAAAATTAAGTTAAAATGCGAAAAATTAAATTGCATTTTTCACTGACAATTGATGACTGCCAAAAATTAGGACAACATGAACATCACCATATAGCCTACAACTAACACAATACGAGCAATGATGGAATTTATTGGCAGGTAGTTTGTGTTTTATCTGATTCTCGCGATTTTATTTCCTTACCATTTCCATTTTGTTGCTTAAATGGGATCTGCCCAATCCAAGTCATAAAGCCCTAAAAATGAAAAGCAGATAAATATGTAATTACTGCACTAAAAGCAGGCTC
Source organism: Olivaichthys viedmensis (assembly GCA_028565825.1). Lineage (NCBI taxonomy): Eukaryota > Metazoa > Chordata > Actinopteri > Siluriformes > Diplomystidae > Olivaichthys > Olivaichthys viedmensis. The sequence goes on from JAOUQW010000001.1 coordinate 13,758,354, forward strand.
AGTTTGGCTATTATAAAACCTCATTCGTACCCATGAGAAATAATAAATCAAAAGAGAAATAATAAACTGTCACAGACCGTTCACCAGAACCTGCTCTATATCTGGAAGGAAGGACAGAGAGAGAGAGACAGAAAGAGAGAGAAAAAGAGAGATGGAGACAGACAGACAGTGTCCTCTGGGACTGGGCCGAGGTTGAATGTGTCACAGACAGTGGCTGACATTAAATTTATGATGCAGCAATGCTCCAGGCTCACAGTTCCCTGACAGGTGAGCTGAAATTATGAATGAGCTGTGCATGGTGATAACACTGCAAGTGTGGAAACTGGATTTTTAAAAAGATGATAGGGAATTAGTGAATTATTTATAGAACAGAGAAAAGACAAACCGAGGTGGCTGAAAATCCCAAGTCCTGACTCGGACTCACCTTTAACCAAAAAAAGAATTGTATATGACTTTCTTGTATGTGACACATATGACTTTCAAATTGACCTGTGTTAGTGTGGACTAGGATTTAGTCTCTAGTGTTGTTGGTAGTGGAGGTATACCTTATTTTATCAATATCTGTTTCAGTCGATGTTGTAATGTTGTGTCTCTGCACTGACGTCTTTGCATGTGTAAATATGTGTAGTATGTGTAATTAGGTGTATTTATACTGTGTATTTAACGTCTTGCATTTTGTTTGGTTACTTCTAGTGCCCAAATTTTCCTTTGGGGATCAATAAAGTCCATCCATCCATCCATCCATTCATCCATCCATCCATCCATCCGACTATCCATCTATCCATCTATCTAATAATTTGGAATACAGCGAGATTTCTTCAAGGTATACGTCTTAAAAATCCTCTCAGAAATCCTGTCAAGTTAGCTCATGTTGGCTCAAGTTAGCTCAACAAAGATGTTATGAATATGGCTTTAAAAAGTTAGCTAATGTTAGCTATCTGGATAGCATTAGCAGTGAAGATTATGAACATTTAAAAAATCCTCTCAGAAATCATGTCAGGTTAGCTTATGTTAGATAGCTTACTAACACAATCTGTGCAAATACATGTACTTGAATGTTAATGACTTCCTTCTTCCGACCTAAAGATTCCCACAGGTACATATTTGGCCTTCGAGACACTCCCATTTAGAGACTCTATTATATTTCAATATATGGACTCAATTACATCCACTTTTCCATGTAAACTTAAAGACATGTCTTCTCTGATCTGTGATCTGTAGACAGACCCTATTAAGTATGCCAGGTATTTGGAGTCTAGATGCTACACCATTAGGATTTTGGAATTCAGGTAGTTTTTCAGTAAAAAAATAAGTGTCCACTCTCATACCATCACCAAAATACAATTTATAAAATGCAGTAAAAGTCCAAAGAATTCTTTCCAACACATTTAGCACCGTTTCATTTTGAAATAGTCACCTACAGCAGTCAATTTTCCACTTTGATGAACTGAAGCTACTTTGAAGTGATTAGTTCTAGTAGCGAGTTATATATTCATATCAGCTTCCCCAACACTGGTGAACTCCAAAGTGTGGAGCCAGAGAGATTTAATTAAACCTGCATATTTCTACATAAGAAAGCAACCTCTCATATATTGTCATACAAGTTGTATCCTACTGAATCCGCACACAAAATAGTCTTGAGGCCTCTTTGATCTCTGAATAGCTTTAAGGCTTCTTAAAAAGGTTGAGTTCCCAGTGAAGATCTAAAGCCTCGTTACAACAAATAATTAAGTATAAATTTACACCTGAGCCTAAATTTAGCATTTTGATTTAGCATGTACTGCCTTTTTTAATATTCATTCCCTCAGACATGGCGAGATTTTTTTTTTCTCCGACACGTCGACTGTTTTAAGGCTCTTTCCCAGGCCACCTACGCCTCATGGCTCGGTGTTTCGCTCCGTGCCGAAATGCTGTGCTTTTGCTGGGATCAGTGTAGTTATGCATTTTCTCATATCTGCACCTGGCTATAAAAAAATACCATCTGCTTTAGGATTCAGCAGCCTCCACAAATCTGAGAAAACACTGAGCTCGCTTCTGATGGAATAGCAATAATTACATAATGCTCCACTGAATATGCTCTATTCAAGAAAGACCCAACAAAGACGCCGAAGCAAATCTGGCAGAGAGCGGAAGGAATTTGTTGCATTTGGTGGATGGTGTTGCCTGCAGAGCTGAGCAGTGAATGCTTTCTGTCTTATACATATATTTATGAAAGCGGTAGTTTTTCTAACCACAGGTTTGACATGTTTCACTGTGGGCACATGTGCTTGTTTTTGAAGAGTGTGCAAGCACATGTATGCACGATAAAACCAGGAAAACACTGTCATTTTCAGTCTGTGTCAATAAATTTACTACTGTAGGAACCACTGTAGTCACACAAGTAATATCCACACATATCAGTACCGCAAGTTGGCAATCATCTACCTTGATCAACTATTACACAAGGCTGATTGTACTGTATGTACAATAGTTACCCCAAACAGTGTTGTCCTTTTAACCCAAGCTTCTCCTGCCTAAATCCAAACCTTATTTGCTATATGATATTCTGTAAAACAAAGACCAGCCCATAAAAACACAACGCAGATAAAACAATCTATATCCAGCTTAGCCAGCAGTGCAGTTTAAAGTAACCATAAACTTATCAAATATTTAGGGTTTTTTTTATGACTAAATCCTTTAAGGGGAGGTTGAGTGCACAGATTGGTGTAAAGGTTCACAATATTGGTTTTTGTCACATTCTTTTAAGAAACAGGAGGCTGAAAATCTCATTGAAAAATCCGAGTTGGTATTGAACGTGTAAGTGTAATTGCATCATAAAACATAAGATCCAATCACGTTCTAATATGCAAATGCAAGCCATTAAAATTGCAGGAAGGGTTGAGGACAATTTGCATTAAATCTGTATTTATTGATGAGGGTAGAAATGTAGGCATGTTTTTGTGACATTTTTATGTGTGGAATTACTATGTCAAGCTGTTTATTATTCAATATCGAAATTATTTTAATTATCTTCAAAACAAGTGGTGGAATGACTGTGCATTAAACTTTTCTTTTAAAACGCAGAAATACATCATTTTGAATCCAGCTCCTGCACCAGTTAGAATGGCATCAAATGCCCAGCTAAGCCTCCAGTTCCGCCACATATAATCTGAGCTCCATCTCCTCGGGCTCATGTAGCCTGGTGGTATTAAGCCTGGCTTCAACATGCGCTGGAGCAGAAATTCCACACAAGGACATTGGCCGGGCCTCCCCGAATCGAAAGGAGATGTGTAATCAGGGTAGCTGGAGGGATGATGACCATTCATTTCATCTCCGTATTAAAAAGGGAAGTGGTGCTCATTGAAAAGAAAGCATGGGGCTAAATGAAAAGAGTGCTGTACATCAGCCAGCCTGCTTCCTTCTCATAACGCGCCAAGAAACACTTTAATAAGGTTTAAAAAATGAACATCTCTCACCTCATATTCATATTCAGTGAATAGTGTAATATCTTTGAAAGGTTTGTAGTCGCATTTCCAGACAGGAAAGCGTGGAGATTAAAGGCCTTTACACACCAAAATGGATGACAAAAAACGCATACGATTCAGTGTGCAAGGGTGTCTGTCATCTGAAAAAAAAGGCGTAAAATAATAATAATTTTACACTATTGATGCCTGAAAATGGCGAGCTGTAGTTACAAAAACTACTTTTCGGTTTTAATGTTTTAATATGGCGTTATTGGGCCAGCCCGATTCTAGAGCACAGAAATAAAGTGTGGTAAATTCAATCGGCTCATTCAAGAGCTCAAACATGACCGATTGCAGACTTTATTTTGGTATGTCAGTATAACAATGTAAATCACTGTTGGAAATGCACCCCACAATAGAAAATGATGCACAAACTACAAGGAAATTTAGAACCCACATTTAACTGATCTGTTTTCTAATTGGTAAATGCAAAAAATGATGCACTGTGGCCATAGAGTAGGCTGTGTTTATTTAGAATTTGTCGCACTATGAATTCTTTGTCCGTAGATTATGTAACCTGTGTGCAATGGCCTTAAGAAGGAGTACAGATATGCTGTGGGGGTTTGAGGAACTGACAGCAAACACCAGGCACATGTACAGATAGACGCTGTTGGGGTTAGAGCCCTTGCCCTTTTGGCCTCAGACTGTACAAGTGCCCTCTTGGTCGGTGTGAATAAATTGTATTTTCTATGGCCTCCGGGTGGCTCAGGGAAAACAGTAATGGTCCCTAAGACCGAGGCTTTGGCACTATTCAAGATCCGTTTCGGCAGAGCACAATCGGCTCAGCCTTGCTCTGGGGATATAGCTAGTGAGAGAAGTCGGCTTGGGTTCCGAAAGCTTCATTGCTCATGGGTAACCCTTGTAGTCTAGACTGGCTGCCTATGGATATTTCAGCTCAGTCAACTCCAACCTGTCATAGATTCACTCATCACCACAGCATTGGAGTGCTCATCTGGTAACTAGGCTAGCCCTGTTCATTAAGAATTTCTTCTTTCTTTTTTTTTCAGTTTAGTTACGAAATCACTATTTCATAATTATGGTTACGTTTTCATAGTTGGTATGTATGCAAATGATTACGTTTTCACTGCAACGTTCTTTGCCAATTAGCTACAAGTGCGTCAATGCTAGCCTAGGCGGGGTTTTTTTCCTCAGACACGGCAACTGTTTTGAGGCTCTTCCCAAATGTATGATATGTATGGCATATGTATGACAACTTACGTTTATAGACTTGTATGCAATCTCTGACGCACATAATTAAATTGTGCCTAAGTGATGAACATTACAGTCATCCGCTGTCTTTCTAGTAATATTATAGGCGATTTGTGTAGTTGGTTGGATATAGGATCTTGTTCTAATGACCGTGGCAGTGGTACGTTGATAATTTTATTTCACATACAACTGAAGTCTGAAAACTAAAAACACAGTGTTTAAATGTATAGTATTGTTTTGGGCATTGGGAAATAATAATCAAATAGGAACACTTATATAGGCAAATGTATTTTAATTAAAGGCAAAAAGGCTACAATTCATCTCATCAAATCAGTTTCTTATTCATGTGCATAGATTTAACATATTTAATAGATAAACTGTAATTGTGTGTGTGTGTGTGTGTGTGGCACGTAATTTATCATTATTATCCTTTGTAGTGATTTATAGCTGTTAAAACAGAACTTATTTGTCACAAACCTTTTTATTACAGAAATGGGAGCACAAAACATAAAATGTCACAGTTTGTGTCAACACGGTGTGTTGTTTTTTGTTCCTGTTCCTGGAATAAAGACAGGCATCATGAAGCTTGAAGTCTATGTGATGTCTGTGTGAATTGATGCTGAAGTGAAGGTGATTCAAGCTGTAGAGCATAAACGTATCTATATTGCACACTGAGGCAGCATACATACATACATACTTAAGCGGTATGATGTCTGAATGCCATTACATTGCATTTTTGTAGAAACCACTGATCTTATGTGACTGAGCACTGACTGTATTGCTTTAAAACATGTTAAAACTGTTCTTTCATTCAAGGAATAATGTGTTTCTTTGATCAGATCCCATGTTATGAACAGATTATGTGATTATGAATGGCAGTGTTGTAATCTCAGGGTAGGATAAGTGGGAAATGGTGCATGTGTAGGTTGGGTGTTTTTTTTTTTTTACCCTTGAGCCCCTGTCCTTGCTGACCAGAATCTCTGTTGTTGGGCCTGAACAACACAGGCACTTTCCACCTAGTTCAGACAAGGACTTTACTAGAAGAAACATCAATCTCAACAGACAGAACAATACAAGAGGGTACAAAACAGGATATTGTTTAACTGATGGGAGATGAATAACAAGGCCAGGCCTAGAGAAAAGAACTTGGATGGCACCAAGGAAAAAAAAGAACAAAACAAAACAACAAATAATTCTGCAGATGACCCAAGCATACAAACTTGCTGGATCTTAAAATGACTCAACAACAACTCTGGGCCAGAGAAACTCTTAGGAAAAAGGGTTCCTCAATAGTTCTTTGAATAGTTAAGGGTTCTTAGCTTCCTTAAGGGTGTACTGTTTGGAAACCCTCTGTTTTAGGGTTTTACATAGAACCATTAAGGAGAGACAAACCAAAGAACCCATTAAGGTTTTAGCTATAACCTTTTCTTCTGGGAGTGTAGGACTGTTAACCATGATTGGTCTGGCAATGTTGGAGGAACTGCCAATGAGGGGTGGGTTGGGGGTGGGTTGGGGGTGTTCCTCCAACATTCCCGGACCAATAATCAGCTCTCCTCACCATCGTTAACAGTTCTATATTTTTAGGAGAATTTTTTTATTTAGCATTTCAGCTACTGGTTATAAAAAAAATCAGACTCCAAGTCTTAGTTAATGCCAGTGTCTACACCTTGCTATCAGGAGTAAACAGCATACTGAAATTCAAATAGATAGGCTTAGGTATGTACTTCGTTGGGTTGTGTACAAAGAGACCACGTCAATCTAAATACAGAGACATACATTACCAAACACGGCAACAGCACCACTTCAGCGTCCAAGTTCACAGTAGTAAAGACAGGAAGGGGTCTAAACACAGTGATTGGCAACAACGGCAACCAAATCCAAAAACACAATCCAAAGGAGCAAGAACCAAAGTAATGACTTGAAGATCCAAGGCTCAACTGCACAATCAGGAAAGCGGCAAAACCTTGCAAGGGGCAATTGAAACCTATAAGTATTTATCGTCTTTAATGATTGGACTTGACAAGTTGCAGGTGAGTATCAGAAGGTGGGGGAGGCGATTGTGTGTTCCCGAGGAGTACAATATACAGTACTGATCAATACATCTACACTACTGCAAAAGATTAGGCCCGACATAGACAGATGGATATCGCTAAATCTCAGTCTGTGTTACAGATAAGCATCATTAAAATGGTAATAGCACCCCAGTTAAATTATATCTCAGTGGTGGTGCCAATAAATATCCCTATAGGAATCTTTAAACAGTACAATCAGTTAATTAGGAAGTTTCTATGGAACCAGAAAAAGCCACAAATTAACACCCAAAACTATACAACCTGGAGAATGAGCATGCTATCTTTACCCATTGTCAAACTATATGGCATTGCTTTTGAAATGGCAAACTTGGCTAGGCAGTGGGCTGATGATCATGGATATCTGGGATGGCCACAAATACAAAAGGGAGCTTACTGCCCAGGTTGTGGGTTCAAACCTCAGCTCCGCCAAGCTACCACTGTTGGGCCTTTGAGCAAGGCCCTTAACCCTCCCTGCTCCTGGGGTGCTGTATCATGGCTGACCCTGCGCTCTGACCCCAGCTTACCAACATGCTGGGATATGTGAAGAATCAATTTC
>JAOUQW010000001.1:13784588-13797406 GCA_028565825.1 Olivaichthys viedmensis
TAAATGTATTTTCATGCATTTAGGACCATGTAACATATTATTTCTACACAAGCCAGCTCTGTCTTAGTACTCCTCCTAAGGACTGCCCTGTTTCTAAGAATGTGTGTCTTCTCTCTCACTGAACACTGTAGTGACAGCATATTCCTATTACATTCCTACTACATTGCAACATTTGGCATGTCACATTAACTGTTTTCACAAACATGCAGTATGCATTGTATTCATTCTATTGATTGTGTGTGCAGCATTTGGAAGCATGGGAATGAGACCACACCTAAACCCAAAATGTTGGATCTCGTTTTCCTTTCCCTCCATCAATAAGTCCTGCCAGTCTCAACACAAATATCGATTGTGAAAGGGCCATTTATCATCTCTCTGTGGAAGCCATTTATATTCACCATTGCAAAACACCTTTATTACATGATATGAAAGTCTCAGAATGAGACAAAACATACAGTGCTCACTTACTTGAGGGCATGATATAGAGCTGTGTTTGAATTGTATTAGCTGATATTGGAATATTAAAGCAAGATCTCAAGAACTGCATAACATAATACATGCATCTCAAATAGTTCCTTGAGGTGAGCTTGCTTTAATATCACTTTCAGATAATACAATTCAAATACAGCTGTATATCAGTTTCATGAGTACAGCATGTCTTGTCTTTAACATCTGTAAAATTTAAGATTTACTTACTACTTAATTAATTAATTCATTCATTAATTCATTAATTCATTCATTTTTGAGGCTTGTGGCAACCAAGCTGCTATTTCGTTCTCCCTGCCTGACTGTCTGCCTGTTCATCTCTGTCCTTCTCTCTTTTTCTCTCTGTGGCACGCTGGCGTTTTCACACTACACTACACAACAAAGGGCAGCACTTACTAAGGCCTCTCCTGAGAGACAGCTGTTGGCCATGACTCTCCCTGTCATGATCCAGATCCTCAGCTGGCCATTGTGGTCCCCTTAGACACACCCTGACCTGGTCATTACACCCACTGAGCGTCCAATGGCATTTACCAAACCGTGTCATCTACTAAACCCATCCATCCATTCACTTGAAAGGGTTTTGATCTAAAAATGGCTACCAGTTCCTGAAGAAGACGGCTCTCGATTCTTATTCGAGGCCAGTTCTAATCCTTAGGATTTATGCTGGGGAATTAGGAAATAGATCAAAAGTTAAAATAGATGATCAGGTTCAGTTTTCTGTCACTCTGGCCCCATATACACCTTGCATTAACCTTGCATTGCATTTCAGTAATCCGATGATTATAGATAGCATTTGACCCCATTAAAAAAACAAGTGTAAATGCACACAGCATGCATTGCGATGAGAATATGATCAGATTAGGCAGAGCGCCTGTAGTTTGGCTTGCATTGTATTTAGATCTTTGGTGTAAAAAAAAATCTGTATCGTGTCTTTGCATCAGGCTGACATTAGGGAGAAAATACCCACCAGATGCATCGTCAAATTATTCCAAAAATATTCCAAAATTATTCCATAGCAAAGAACCATGCGAAATACACAATTACTGCAAACATGGATTGTCATTGTTTATGTTGGCTCCTAACAGACAATTGGAAACAGGTGGAAAACGACCTCTTCTTCAGCAAACGAAAGTAAGTATTGGCTGTACAATAGGATAATCTCTGACAATGAGAGTGAATATAACTACGTCTCATGCTTGCAAATTCATAATTCATAAGAATTACATATTATATCATTTGAAGAGTTACAAAGGTTAACGTTAGTATTAGGGGTTGGGTTAGCATTCATAGCTTTCCTTGTGACTTCAATCATACAGAATACAATGAAATCCCTCTCGCTCATTGGAATTCTTCCACATTTTAGCATGAGATCAGGTTAAAATACTCATGTTATTGCAAGGTTTCAATGGAGCCTCTTTCTATCTAGTGGAGTGGAGAAAATGCCACTTCAGGTGATGAAAGGCCACAGATGCTTTTGTGTTTACCCTTACTTACAGTTTTACCCCCAGTCCACTCTGCACTCTTTCCCAAGAGACGGCAGCCAAAAATAAAACGACAATTAGACATAAAAAAAGCCCACAGGTCACAATCGGAAAGCGACACGCACATTTTTCCAAACATAAATGATTCATCTATAGCTTTCTCTCATCCACCCCCCACCCCCCATCTACTCAGTTTATGACAACCCTTTTGTCCCTCCTGTTCAAACAGAAATCACACTTTCATGCGCCTTTCACACAGAGCCAAAGGCTGCTACTTTTTAATCCTCTCCATTTTGGGACGAACAAAGGCGATCCAGCTGTGTTGTCAGGAGACACCGATTGTCCATTTTTTTTTGTAAATGTCCCATCACCACCATCTCTCTTTTTTTCTTTTTGAGCCGTTAAAACACTCACCTAGACTGGGTAATACATTCTGTCAGATTGAATAAACCACTACATTTCTCACATACTCTAAAGAAAGCAAACTGTGGGAGGTTTGGAGAAGAACCTACCTGTCCTGTGACAACATAAGACAATGGATGGATTGTTTGATCATGTCTAGAGCCATATTAGGTCTAGAGTATAGAAAATGCTATCGAATAGCGAATGGTCACCTTCAACTATATAAATGACGTTTTTGTTGAGTTGATATAAATAAAAAATGAACAGTGATCTTCAGACGTTAAGGAAGTGTCCTTCAGCATGTAGCTGCCTGATGTAAAGTCTGCTTTGTTGCAATGAATGGAAAGAACATCACAGCAAAAATGTTATGTAAAGCGTTTTGGTTACACGCCCATGCTAGGCGGTAATGAATCCCAGTTCCTTTTTAAGGTCGATTGACAATGCAGAAATAACTGCTAATAACATTATGTTAATAGGTTAACAAAACTGAACATAATGTTAACATAGTCCATTAATATTTTTAATAAAGAATCAATAAGCACCATAAATTAAGTAGGAAACAAATTGCAACTGCCAATTTTGCTTTACAGTCAACGTGTCAGTAAAATGTACCCTGAATATACTGGAGAAGGAAAAAATCTTGGGACGCAAATATCAGCTAAGTGACAACAAATCAAAATGGCATTTCTTCATTCGTCCAATAAAAAATATGATGTCAGCAGCTGCTCCAAAAGATTCTATTCCCTCAAAAATACCGCTCGTAGCTTTACCTGACAATGTTTAATATGGTGTTGCGCTATGGCGACAGGTTTCAGTGACACTTTACGAATAGTCCTAGGGTGAAATATCGTTTCCAGAGATGTACTGCGGAGAAAGTGGGGGAGGGATACAAGAGGCAGCGCAGGCCGGCCTGGAGCGATATGAAGATGTATTGACGTTGAAAAATAAAATGTTTTGTTCCCCAATATTCACCTGTCATCTTGCCTGTCATTCTTCTTCATGGAACCTTCTCTCTCAATCATGCTAGTTCCCCCATTTTGCCTATCCATATGTCTTTGAAATTTCCTCTGCCGGAGAGTAATGGAGAGATACCACTCATCCTTTCGCCCTTTCCCTGTTTATGTCTCCATAAGCTGCTATGGCTGGAGAGACACTATAATGCAAATATTAATTTGGCCAGACACTTTATGCCAAGCGAAACTGCCAAGAAACAAACACAAACTTCTGTAAAATGCTCAGGGTTAGGGTGGGAAGTTGTTAAGAGGAGGAGAAAGGGAAATAAACCAAAAAAAGGAAGCCAAAGCATCAAAACATCTTTTTCCTTGACTCAGAAAGCAAACGTATTCATGGCTCATCAGCAATGCTGGAGGACACAAAAGCTATGGAAAAGAGAAGCAAGTGGCATTCTAATGACCTCCGAAGATGCAGAATTCTTGAAGGAGTTGAGCAAGCATTTGCAAACAAGGACAGCGACGCCGCGAAGCATTTGTTGAATTGCAGCCCTGCTCTCCGCATGAGGTATCTTAATTTAGGGCGAAAGCAACATGAAGGGTTTTAGCCTCATTTGAAATTGCCTACAGTTCACAAGCTCCAAATGGAGCACAGAGTCATCAGTCTGAGCGGCGCTCGCCTGAGAGAGAAACATAATAAAACACACGAGGTGCAATTTAACTCCTTCTGGTGCTCACTAGGGTGGGCAAAGTCTTTTCAAAACTGCATTTAAATTTTAATTACTTAGTACTTAGCATTCAAATGCTTTCAAGTATTAATGAGTCAACATTTTATAATGCCACAAAACAAGCATAAACCAGGGATGGTGAAAATAGTGTCTAAGCAAAGAAAACCATGAGGCAACATCATAGTTGCATCATAATCTACCATTTTGAACTAATATTTACGCAGGAATAATTTCTTTTTTTTTTACTTAAGCCATTACAAGGCACTACATGCTGGGATATGCGAAGAATGAATTTCACTGTACTGTACTTGTATATGTATATGTGACAATAAAATAGCATTCTATTCTATACAACAGTTAGGCCGAATACCAAATGGCTTCCTATAACCTTCGTAGTGCACTTTGTGCCCAACAGAACAACATTTGAGAATGACTCCAATAAGTGGATGTTGGAAATTACATGTAATATCACTTCTAGGACACATACTTCATTTGTTTTTATATTTAATTCAATGTTGATACATAATTTTTAAAAATCTGAAAATAAAGTTTGCCATAAATGACCATAAATGCATTCATTCAGAGCCCCTTTCCTACATCAAGCAACACAAGGGTAATTTGACTAAAACGTTTAGGAAACACGTGTTTGGATAGACTTGCACCTAAAAGTAGAATGTTGAACATTCAAATGTGTATATTTTGCCTTTAAATATGTGAATATTAATATAATTAAAAAATACGAATAGTATTATAACAGTGAAATTTGTTCTGACAGCTCCAGTACTGACAAAGGCGCACACAAAAACACACTCACTCACACACACGTAAACGTATTGCTGCAACCACCGATTTTCAATTTCGGGCTTCAAAATTGTCACTCAAGTTTTTGCCACACAACAGCAGCACTGAATTCGGGTTAAATTATACAATTTTGAAGAAGCACCTTCAACCTCTGAGTGTTTTTTATCAAAAAAGTTTTTTCTAGTTTTTTTAAAAGTTTTTTCTAGGATTGCTTTGTTTGGGGGGGGATTGAGGCTCAAAAAGAAGAAAATATATTTTTCATTTCTTTTAAAAGTGTTTTTTTGTTTGTTCTTATTTTGGATCTAGCAATTTATACGTCAGAGTGGTGTCATCAGAGAGTGCTTTTTTACTTTAATTACAAATTCTTGGCATGCAGCAATGGGTATTGGATTCAATTTATAAAATGGATAAATAAACCATCTGGCCCACTTTTACAGGGCAGTTGAACTGACTAATACGGACATAATTTGGCACATGCGACAACACAAGACATTTTACTTATGATTTGTTATTAAGGTTCTTGACGTATTTTATTATGAAATAGGAGCAGACTATTTAGATAAATTGCTTTCAGATTCCCCTTTTCATGTTTGAAAGCTCCTAATGTCCTACAGAAAGCCTGCTGACATTAAATTTCAGTCTGACATTCTTCAGGTCGTGGCTGTTCAAGCAGGCAGCCCATTGGATGTTAATTTTCTGTCACAGCATCCAGTCATATTTCAGTTAGCAAACTGAAAAGGTCTGCTGCTAAGATGTTGGCGTATATGTAAGTCAGCTTGTATTTATGGATTTTGTACACTAGGCTGTCAATCAGAAACAACTTGACTAGAAAGAAGAGGTCATGAGACAACTTACAAGCTCTAAGACGACAGGCTGTTGCTGGGAAGCACTTAGGTAACAGTCAGGGAGGCGAGACAACCATGAAATATCCATGGTTAGCATTCATCATTCCTTTAGAATGTTCACAGGCTGACAGATTCTGCCAATGTGAATAGATGTGTTCCTTTAATCATTAGCCCCCTCTCTTAGAGATTTAAAAATAAATAAATAAATAAATAAAAACCCTCTAATCAGTGACAGCACTACTACCTACACTGGCCTTCGAAAATAAATTCTTGCAATGAATTTATCTAGACTGCAAGTAGATATTTTGACTATGAATCTGCTGTTTAGTTTGACTGCTGCCAAAGAAGCATAAACAGTGGACTGTATCATGAATGTGGGCTGTTTTTATATTTGCAAACTGATTAGCTTGTTTTTTTTTTTTGCATAGCAAGTTACTCACACAACATACCATTTAAAATGTGAGTCTCCTTTCTAATCCATTAAACAAAGTACTTTGCAACCTAATGAGAGTAACTGGCAAACTCATTAACCTTTTTGTATTAATGCTAGATCTGCACTTTGTGTCAAACTTAAAGACACAAATGAAATTCCTAAACATTTTGTGTGCTTTCCACCTAAGAAACGAATTAAATTCACGTGGCATTGAAGTCTGGAGCTGTAAACTGGTGTCAAAAATGTACAGAAACAGGCCGTAAGTGGTTAAGGATCTGTGCCCATGACAGAAGGTTGTGATTTAAATCCCAGGACTGGTAGCAGTTGACAAGAGTGAGCCTGCAGCCTGCAGGAATACCAGTACTACTGTCCTGTCCTACCATGGCTGGGCCCTTGACGTTAAAGTCTGTAGCTGTGAACTGGTGTAAAAAATCTTGAAGACTGTAAGTTAATCTTTAAGTCGTTATATTGACCTATTACACGATGGAATGCCTACAAACCTTCATAAACCTTCAAATCATGAATAAAAATGCATAGTATAATCATTAGCCTTGTCCGTACCTTTAGTAGTCAGGTCTATGGTTATCTGCAAGGGAGTGTGTGGGTGTGTTAAGTCTGTACACATACTGTATGTGTGTGTACCAGGCAGATGCAACGGCATATATTTTCACTCACCGACTTTGACTGCCAAGATGCCTATATACCATTAGGGACTTTCCTCACCCTGTGCTAGGATCCAACACCAGCATCTTTACAGGCCAAGTTATGGCGTACAGGCCAAGTTATGGAGCACCTGTCTGGACATAGCATGCACCATGTCCATGCAAAAGTGCTTCATACCAACTGACCCAGCATAGCGGGCACAATGCCTGTGCATCAGTGCCTCTCCATCTCCCATATCCTCTGACAGCGGGAATAAGACTCTCAGGCAACTATCCTTCACATCCATGCCCTAACCCCTTTTACAGAGGGGAGAAAGAAAGCCCTGAGCTTGGACAGCAGCAGGCCATAGGTGGTTATGGATCTGTGCCCATGACCAGAAGTTGTGAGTTCAAATCCCAGCACTGGTAGAGTTTCAAAAGAGTGAGCCTGAAGGAATACCAGTGCTACCATGACTGGGCCTTTGATGTTTCAGCCTGGAGCTGTGAATTGGTGTAAAAATGCTAATCATGAAGCCTATAATCTAGTCTTCAAGACCAATCATGATGACCTACTACTAGGTCAAAATTACCTAAATGTCTAAAAACCTTCATAGTCATAAATCCGTCACTGCATGCATATTGCTAACATTTGGAAATTTACTTGTAACTCCATGAAAGTAGCTTCTATGTAGCATTTTGGTTGCTCTACTGATCGTTTCAAGCTATTTAAACCTGAGGTTTTCAATCATGTCCGCACGCAACATCCAAATAATTAGTTAGAAATAAAGAAGTGATAAATAAACTTAGTGGTATTCTGTGTTCGGAACCATTTAACATCATGAATAAAAATGCAGAGAGGAACATGGTATTATTGTCCGTCTTGTCATTGCCATTGGTGTTCAAGTCTATGGTCATCTGTGAGGGTGTGTGTGGGTGTGTTAAGCATGTACACATAAGTGGCAGAGGGAACGGCATATATCTACTCTGAAAAATTCCAACTGCCAAAATGCCTAGATGCCCTTAGAGACTTTCCTCACCCTGTGCTAGGAGCCAACACCAGCATTTTTACTAGCCAAGCTATGGAGCAGCTGTCGCACCCTCTTACCAACTGACCGGACATCATGCCCGTGCAGTAGTGCCTCTCCATATTCTATCTCTTCTGACGGCAGGAATATGACGCTTTGGCTACTGTCATTTGCATTCATGGCCTTACTTGCATTTTACAGATGGAGGGAAAAAAGAAAGACCTGAAGTTGGACGTAAGCAGGCCATAGGTGCTCAAAGATCTGCACTCATAACCAGCAGGTTGAGAGCTCATTGTTAGGGACTGTTAGGGTTACAAAAGAGCGAGCCTGCAACTAGAGGGATACCAGTCCTGTCCTACCACAGCAAGGCCCTTACCTCAACTGATCCAGAGGCACCCACGAGGCTGACCAAGTGTTCTGACCCTGTACTTCCGAGATGACATATACAGCTAGCACAACCATTACCATTCTCAAGGACATAAACACTGAAACACTCCCGGCTGCTCCTCTATCCCGGCTTAGCCCCGAAGCATTCTGAACACGTTCCCACATCCCTGGTTTTTACTTTAGGTGTAACGTCATACATAATAATAAATAGCTAATAAATCCTACTCTTCGTGCTAATTTACACAAGCCCTCGGCATATTGAATTTTTGGGCAAAAAACCTCTTGCAAATCCTGCCCAGAGACTGATTAACAGTATAAAACCACACAAAAAAGGAAAAAAAATACTGATCCTGAGATGATTCCGGGACACCTTGGGGGCCATCAGAGAGGAGACAATCTTTCTTGCAAGCCTTTTTTTTCCCCCTCTTGAGATCTGAGGGGATAGTGAAAAAATATGGCAACCGTAAGTCCTTATCTTTCTGCTGACCTTACCTTTCTGATCCCTCCAACAGCTTGCTTGGAATGTTTTTATTGCTGTGTATTTATGTGTACTGTGTCCAAATTACATGTGCAGGAACAGTGTTAGTCACTTTCTGTCCCTTATAAAGTCCAGATAAAAAACAAAAACAAAACAAAAAACAGAACAGCAGGAGGTAGCGAATTTTCATCAGTTCTCCAGCACATGGTTATCTGATAGGGGCAGATAAGGTAAGGTTCCCGATGTTTGAGCTGTTGATTGTTAATTGGACACCTGCAGAGTGGTTTTCTTTCTCTTCTCTGTAAACCTTTTTAGCCAGAAAGTAAAATATCTCGAGTCTGAACAATGGCGTGTCTGAAGGGTGACTGAAGTGTACGTGAAAAGGTGCACAGTAACCTCAGAACAATTACAGCAGAAGAACAAGACCAAGTGTGTTTGTGTGTGTGTGTGTGTGTGTGTGGATATAGGGGTGTATTTCACTGTTCACAAACACCAGGCCTCCACTCTCTAGCTACTGATGGGCTATTGATTAGCTGAGCTTCAGACTTATTGTGACACAACGGAGGTGCTGCCAGTCACCGTGAGGAAGAGAAGGAGGGCAAAAATAGCAAACCTGAGCTCCCAGACTTCACATAAAGTACCTCCAGCATTTCCATATAAACATAAATCACCCATATTCAGAAAGTATTTATTCAGTAGAACAGTGGATAAATGAGCAGTGGAAATCTTAATTAGTGCCTGTTTTTGTCCACCCATTAATTAACTTTCATACCTCCTGTGGTAGTCAAAGCTCAGTGGTTAAGGTTTTGTGCTAGTGAGGTAAGGTTGTTTGTTAAAATCCCAGGACATCCAGAAAGCCACTGTTGGTTCCCGAACAAGGCCGCTAACCCCTGAACCTGCTATGTGCTTGGATGAGAGTGGCTCTCGCTTGTAAGTTGCTTTGCATAAAAGTGTCTTCCAAATGAGTACATGTAAATTAAGTGTACTTCCATAAGGGCTCTTTTGAGATGCAATGCAATGAGGAGATGTTAAAGGTGCCGTTTGTAATTAAAAAAAAAGAAGAAGTATTTCCAGACCTATAATAATCATATAATTTCAAAGATACTGTACCTTAGAAATACTGTGTTTCATAATATTGCCATGCACTAGAGCTCTCTTATTTCTTGGTTTCAGGCTTCTGATTACATTTGTCCGACCCAGAATTTAGCCCCGACCCTAACTGGAACAAAAGTGCTCAGCTGTACCCCTTTTTACCTAAAAGGCAACCCATGGGGCATACGTAGTGTCAACAGAGTGCGTCGAGTCAATTGTGTGGAAGGCAAAGATTTGTCAGTGTTTTCATTGCAATTGCAATTCTTTTTTCAGGCAGCAAAGGGCTTTAAAAATTTCAAACTGCTCCTTTAAGTAGCTGTATTGTGGAACAGTTCCTGGCCGTGTGGTTTAGTGTCTCGCAGAATAGGAAGAAGCTGAACGTGAATGTTTCAGACACTCTTCGTGCTATAAATTGTAGGGATTGATAAATGATTCACTGTCGGGGTGATGTACTTGACAACTGTACAATAGTGATGAAAACCCACCCTGCCAGTTGTCCATACCAAGTGTTTGGATGCGAAACAAGAAGAACAACAGTCCTGCCAAACACACTCTATCTGAAGGAGCTAATTCAGTGTGTGTGTGTGTGTGTGTGTGTGTTGGCTGGATCTCTCTCTGGAAGTGCTTCCTCCAACAAACCTGACTCCCCATGCAATAGCAGGATTATCCTCTTGCCTGTCGGCCGGAGCTTGGCCCCAGAGTAAACATGAAGATTATATGGTGTGTGTGTGTGTGTGTGTGTGTGTGTGTGTGAGAAAGAGATCATTGCTGGGAATAGTAAAGAAATGAGAGAGAGCCCACAGCTGCAACTCTACGACGGTAAAACTGACATCTTAAATCACCGCATCCTGTAATTAACACCCAGCGTGTCCTGCCATTACAGAGGGGAAAGGAAACAGGCCTTTCTTGCCCTGGAGACATTACGGCACTCATCATTGAGGAAAAATGTCGTGAATGGGATGGCTCGGGCTGAATGGTGGTCGTTTGTCTCCATGTAATGCAAATGGTTTTCGACAAGCATTTGGATGATGTCAGCACTTATTTGTTGGCCAATAACCAAACCCAACTCTACAGTCATATCAGTTTTACTGATTCAAATTTGATTCAAATGTGAAAATAATAGCTCACAGAATCATCAGCTCATCACATCGTTGTTTCATCTAACCTCATTGTGTCGTCTCCTCCTCTATCTAGCTCTCCCCTTCAATCCTCGCGTCCTTCACACACAAAGTGAGTTCACACACACACTCTGCTTTCACTCAGTTATGGTATGGCATGATAGCAGCTAGTGCTGCCACTCAGCAAGGAGATTGACGGAGAAAATCAAACAGAATCTGTCACTGACCTGTCTCTTTTCTGTGCCTGGCTTTTAATACCTGCAGCTATGAGACTCCTAATCAGCCTATCTAAAAAAGCACACCAGAAAAAGCTCCAAGCTTTCTCTCTGTTTTCCTCTGTAGCCTTCTTTCCATCTCAGCTTCAGTATGGCTGCAGTTGACTCTCCCGTCCAACTGCTTGAATCGATCAATACAGTAGCCATTATGTCAGTGTAATTGATAAGGACTTTGTCTATACTCGAAATGGAAGTCTAACTGCAATTTACACAGCTGAAAGACAGACCTGAGATCCACCTCGAGGGACAAAGAGGAATGAAAAGATAGATAAGATTTCCAAGACGTCTGTAGTGAGTGGGTTTGGGATGAGAAAAGACGCACTGATGCTGTATGCCCTTATATGGATTTACTTGTGCTCATAATGCATGTTGCAGTTTGAAATCCGTTCCTTGGTCATCCAGGTCACAATGTAGGTGTCTTGACACCCTATGGGAAAGCAGCTTGGCTAAGAGGTTACATGATACATAATCTGTATGTTCTAACATGGTGTTATGTGCAAGTAGCATATAGTTATCACACATAAAAACACCATGGCCCAAGTCACCACAAGTTCAACTCTTTACATTGGCACCAAAGTTTATTTACGCCTCTGCTTTTGTGTTGTATTGCCCAAGCTAGCAGTCGTCAAAATATCAGCAGTAAATAATTATTACAGTCTTGGATGTAGCTACACACTGTAGATACATCTTTTTTCTTTTTTCTTCAACAATTGCTCCAACATGAAAGAAAATGTTTTAAAAACAAAACCAGGCAAGCCTAGTTTAGCCGGACCTCAGTCTGCGAATCGGACATTCGAGAAGTCATTCACATAGCAAACAATAGCAAAACAGTGGACCCCGAGGAGAGAAGCATTGAAGATTATGTTGGTTTTTTACACATATAGTCTGACAAATCTCTTTTGCTGGATATCTGTATCCATTTTCCACAGTCCGGCTTCTTCATTGTCCAGTTGGCAGACTGCTAGTGAATACTAGATACTAGCTAATTTTAGCCCCTGGGGCGAGAATAATAATGGGCGACACCAGGGAAATTATTTTTAAAATGCTTTGGGGTAGCTGAATTATCTGGGACCTCCGATTTATTTTTTACTGCCAAAAAACATGGTGTCGTGACATTCTGTTTCACATTCTGTTTCTGTTTCACATTTAGCTACGCTTAACCAATCAGAATTCAGGCTTGCTTTGAGAGAGAAAGAGAGAGAGAAATGAAAAAAAAATGTTCACAAAGACATGTTAGGCTATTAAGTACAATAAAAACATGTTTGTTTATCTTTTTAGTAGAGTTTGCAAATCATATGCCCACTTTACCTAAATTATATACCCATTTTACCTAAAAGCTAATCTGTAAGAATATACGGTAGGTAGGAAAAAAACAAAACAAAAAAAACCCCACAGTAGCAAACCTCCTTTCCACTCTTCTCTGAGTTTATTGATGGATTATTGATCCATTTTTTAAAAAGTGTATACGGTCCAGCCTCCTCAGTGGTTTGGCAAAAAATTAAAATAGAAACAAACATTGAGTCTTCAGGAATGAACCAAGCCAAAATGTACTGCATGTGATTAATCATCGACGTTAATAATAATATAATAATAATGTCACCTTTATTGTCACATATACATATACAAGTACAGTACAGTGAAATTGATTCTTTGCATATCGGTAAGCTGGGGTCAGA
>JAOUQW010000001.1:13831001-13846358 GCA_028565825.1 Olivaichthys viedmensis
GCCTTCTTTTGACACTACTTTTGCTGATTGGAGTCTCTCTTTCTTTATTCAGCACATTCTGTATCTGTGATGAAGTTTCTGTTCTCTCTCTCAGTGAACAAAGCTTTATGTATTACTCTTCTGATGGTGTGCTCACTGTTGGTCTGCCTGATCGTGCTTTGGATACAACTGATCCAGTTTCAGCAAAGCATCTTAGCGTGCCATTCAGTAGCAATAAAAAAACTCCCAGATTTTTCAATGTGGTCTCACATTTTTGGACCTCACTGTTGATCCTCACATTTAATAATATCCTGATGTATAAATGGAAGCAGGTGCTGAGGTGTGACAATGTCAGACCTCTTCTGTTCCCTTCTTCAGATCCTGCCCTTTTTAGGGCGCTGATAACATCCAATTTAGTTTTAAACATGTGAAGTCCATTTCTTGTCATGTGTAGATTAGTTGACCTTTCCAGTCAAGAATTCGCAATGTTTTGGTCCTGAAAACTCCTTATTAGGAGCCTTGTAGATGTCAGGGCCGATGCTTTTGGACCATGCAACTGCATGATGAAACACCATCCAGTTTTTTGAGGCATTTGGCTGTATCTGGGCAGAGAACAAAGTTTCTTCTGATGCTATCACCAAAAATTATATAATTTATGATAATGATGGTGATGATGGTGACGTCAGCCAATTCTAGTACCAGCTATACATCCTTGAGCCAAACTGCTACAGCCAGTACATTTCCTCCATTGACATTGTATGCTTTGGATCATGTTTAATCATGAATGTTTCCCTTTTTTTCTCAGTTCCTTCTGTTGTCTTTCAAAAGGCTTTGCTACAGAACTGATTTCCTTTAGGTACTTTTGGGACAACTACAATGGGGACTTGAGTCTTGCTAGTGGTTTGCATCATATGGTGTACCCCTGAGGGTCTAGTTTTCAGCATATGACAGTCTTTGACACGTCTCAGCCTACACTCTCAAGGGTGTTTTTGATCTGGTTCCAGGATATTTATTCACAATTGAAAGGATTATTTGGTCCTCCACAGTGTTTCCTAGTTTACCCTGTTGCATGCCACCAATAAGCTCTCTGGGACCTTCTCTTTTACGGCATATCTAATGGGCCATTTATTTGTATTTATAAAGCATTTATTCATGATTTCAACTTCCTGCCCTGCATTACGTGCATTTGGCCCGCATACTGACAGACTCCAAAAACGGTCTCTAAAAGCAAAGCCTACGATTAAGGTTTGCCCTCTTTGTGCACAGATCACTGCAAATATCTAATAAGAAACAGCCATAAGGCTAACTTTTGAAATGCTGTTACTCTGCTGAAGTGGGGTGACTGTGCAATTTTGAAATGGATCATCTGGCATGGAAAAAATAACTAAAAATGCTGCAATGTTTTTGAGCTTACTCCAATGATTGAGGCCCAGCAACATGGCCATACCAAAACAATTGTATGCTAGATTCAGGTTATTTGGAATATTTAGCCTCAGCAGCAAAAAGAAGACAACATATTTTTATTTGAGAATAACTGATCCAGTTATATAAGAACTTAAGACAAAACAGACAAGACACCCATTCCTGTGCTCTGGCATCTTGGTCATTTGTATCCTGTTCACTGCTTCTGCAGGACCTAAACAGTAATAGGCAAGTCCAGGAGGAGCTTTTTTAGTCAGGAAATCCATAATTTTTCCTACCACATAAAAAACTAGGTACTTTAGAGTGATAACGCATACCAGACTACTCGACTACTACAAAGTCTTGATCTTGACTCGGACACAATGTGTCCCGGTCTCGGTCATAACTCTGTCTCGCCTGTATTGGTCTCGACTACAACACTACTGTGGCATGATACAATTATAAGCTTATGATTGTTTAAATGCCTCAGAATATTACAATTCCATTTTTAAAAGGTTACATACACACAAACCATAATAATATCAGAATTAAAGTTGTGATTTTGGTGTCCTTTTCAAAGCTGGCATCCTGCACCACTCCAACTCCCAGAGCACTTCTGGGTTCAGTTCCCTGCTCCAAAGCACATCAGCAACACCAATGGTCCTTTCATCCTTTATTCAGCTACAGAGCTTTTCTTTCCCTGCTGCTCTATAATAGTTCAAACTAGTTTGGGAAACAAGCACAGCCTCCATCATAACAAAACATAAATCATAAAAGAAGTAGAGCACAGACACGCCAGAGTCCCCCATTTCAAGTATAATATATTTTAATTGCTCTTGCAAGTGTAAATAGCCCAGGCGTCGCACCATGGCGTCGCAGGTCTTGAAGAATAATTGTCAGTTAGAAAAGCAAAAGAAGATTGAGGCCCAATATGAGCTTCTCCATGATTTGTCAGAATTCGTATGCAGCATGCATCTGATGCCAGCCTGACACAAGAATGAGTCAGAAGCCAAACACATCCCCTTTCGAGAGTGTCGAACTCATACTGTCAAAAATAGGCTAGTGTCTGTTTATCAATCCAAACACACATGCGCAACTCAGAGCGGAGATTATACATCTTCCCTCAAGCCAGTTTCACATTGGAGAGCAAATTTTTCAGCGAAACGTTAAGGCTCACAAATGAGGACATTGGACACAAGGGTCATGAACTGGGGAGGTGGGGTACTAATTTGGAGTTTATGAAAGTTTGATAATCTCTCAACTCTGCTTGCTTAGGGGAAGCTAACAGACAAGAGCAAAAAGCTTCTCCTCAGGCAGGCCATTTTACCTGGAGCACTACACGCTTTAAACTCTAGAGGTAATGGTTACTCCTGCAGACTTTAATACAGTATTGGGTAGGCAACCAAAAACTAAAAACACAGAGGCAAAAGAGAAGAGTTTCATCTGAACCTTTAGCTTGTTCATGCACCCTAATAAATAATTAGTGCTAATTATTTTTAAAAATACAGAAATTTCTCCTTTAAGAGCAGAGAAAAAAAAAAACATAAAGAGGGGTGTTGCGGTGACTCTGCTGACAATTAATACCAATATCCTGGCAAGCGCCAGTGCAGAAATTGGATCAACCCACCCAATTTCCAAGGCAGATGAGGTGTGAAGAGGGAATTTGTTCGAAACAACAGAATGCGTGACCACGGCTGACACATTACTGCACAGGATGTACAGCAAGTGTTTTATTTTACTCCTGTTAAGCCAATAATGCCTTCCATCTATTGCCTCACTCAAAGCCAGTGCATATTATGTGCCAATTACTGAAAACAATTTGATGAAATTATTTTGTGGAATTTTACAAAGCAGCATGTATAGAATAAAATAATTTTTTTATAAAACAAAGAGTTCTTGAAGTCCTTTGAAGACAAAGATAATGATATTTTATTGAGTATAATGTGCTATCCAAACAAATATTAGCATAATGTTTAACACTTTTCTAGGGGCAGGCATGTTCCTATACGTACATTAGACCTAATAAAGCTACAAAAGCCAGTTCTCTTGGATTTTCATGTGAAATATTTTCTAAATGTGAGAGTATAATCTCTGCCTGAGGTGTCTGAGGTGCAAACTTAGGAATTTTGGTGGTTGTTCCATGATCTTACATTTGTGTAAATTTGATCAAGTTTACACACTTTTTTGACTTTACATCGTGGTTTTGACCTTGTGCAGAAATTTTGCATTTTTGGCTCGTTAAACCATTTTAAAAATAGCCATAGTATTTGCAAGTGGGCACATTGGAAAGTCAAGATTCTACAGTCTCTGTCAACCTGTTGACTCCAGGGGTTAAATTCTGAGTAAAAATCTTTGGTAACACTTTACTTAAGGGTTAT
Organism: Olivaichthys viedmensis; assembly: GCA_028565825.1. NCBI lineage: Eukaryota > Metazoa > Chordata > Actinopteri > Siluriformes > Diplomystidae > Olivaichthys > Olivaichthys viedmensis. The sequence continues at coordinate 13,834,760 of JAOUQW010000001.1, forward strand.
GTTCACAGGGCTATAAAAACCTACATAAGCCTTTCCTGACAACTGACATAAAACTAAATAAAAATTTATAAAAGCTTATTCCAACAGGCATCAGGTGTCATGAAGACTGTTTTTGTAAATTTTTATGTCAGGTTGACATAACACCTGAGTCAAGTGACATAGATATTCGTTGACATAAGGCTGTGTTATGACACTTTCAGGGTTGGCTTACATTAGAACTTTATGACAACTGACTTTGTAGCTCAGTAAACATGTGGTATGTCAGAGTCACGTAATGATGTGCCATGTCAAACATCAAAAACCAAGCTCACTCATTTTTTGGCCAGAGAAAGTTTATAGGACTCTTACTGTGTTAATTCTTGTCATCATAAGTTTTCATTAAAATCTTATAAACGTAAACTCTCTACATAACTCTGTCATCACAGTGCCATGGCATTGCCATAGGTTTTTTGTAACAAACTTATAAATAGTAAAATAAAACATACTTTACTTAAAGGACAAAATAAATGTACATAACTCCATTATTATAGTGTCATGGCATTTCCATAAGTATTCTTAAAAATATGACATAACAGAACACACCTAAAGTACACAGAGCTACAAAGTCAGTTATTATGACAGTCGAACATTAGTCAGCCTGGAAAGTGTCATAATACAAAAAATCTATATTACTTGACTCAGGTGTTATGTCACCTTGACATCAAATTTGATGAAAGCAGTCTTTATGACAGCTAAACATGTTGGATAATAAGTCTTTATAAGAGGTAATGTTGGTTTATGTCAGTCATATGAAACATTCGACGAGACTTCGCCATGAGACAATGAAACACAAGGGTATAAATAGCCAAATTAATCAGAGGACAACACAAAGCAGGTGAGCACAATTAGGGAAACAAACTAATGACAAGACTGGGCAAAGACAACCGAAACCAAAACACAAGGACATGGCATTTGTCACCATGGGAACCACAACGCGAAGGGAAAAACCGTGACAGTATGTTTCATGTAGCCCTGTGAACGCTGTCCTTAAATAAAGTGTTACCAAATCTTTTAAGTCATCACAAATAGGTCATAAAAAACAAATGTGCACTAAAAGGTAAAATGCAGCTAGGATGGACAAGCTTTTCCGAAGGGCAGGTGGCAAAACCGAAAACAAATAATGGTGAAATTTTGACTAGCAGGGACTGTTTGGCCCACAGGTATGATAGCTGCCACATTATCATCCATTTTATACAAACACCACAGGCAAAAAACTGAGTGAATTAAACATTAAAAAGTAAAAGAAAAGTATTTGGATTGAGATAAACCGAAATGTGTCCCATTTCCCCTGCCAGACCCCACAGAGACCGCATACGGAAAAAGATTCATTTGAATTAAGTGGCTTTTAATAAGTGACATTAGAGGCTAAAGATAATGGGGGAAAAAATTGGCAAGGTGACAGCAAAATGAAAGCCTGGTTTAGCATGAATAGGCCGCGTGTGTCCTCACAAGCCCACTGTGTTTATAAGACTGCAAACAATTTCTCACCTTCACAGACACATTTACGAAGAAATAGAAACAGACACGCACAAACACAGCATTGTGGGCCGAGATGAAGGTGCGTGTGAAGCCCTTCGCATAACAAACAAAGTTAGTCATTGAGATTTGTACTAGCCAACCTTGAGCCCGAAGAAATAGGGGGATTTATGAAACCCAAGAGGGGGTTCAAGAGGTCCTGTAATAGAATTTCAGAGACAATGGTCCCGTTTCATTACAGTTTTAAATGCAGCCTCGTCAACTTGCCTTCTTTAGTTTCCCTTAGGGAATTCCAGTCTCCATCTTAAAGGCCTTTACATTACTTTATCAGCTCAAGTGAAGTGTTAAAGTGCTGTTATATGAGCCCTTGGAGGGTTGAGGCATTAAGTTGAGATAACTATGGACTTTAGGAACAGAACTTGTCCAGAAGTTTTTGTGATCTGGCAAAATTTCCTTTAAAAAGAATAAAATATGGTAAGGAATCGAATTGTAAGGATTCGAATAGTGACCTTGTGCCCCCAATGAAGGAGGTGTGGTCTCTGTGCCCGACACTCCCAGTAAAGGAGATGTGGCCTTTGTGCCTGTCAGTTCCAGTAAAGGAGGCATGGCCCCTGTGCCTGTCAGTTCCAGTGAAGCAGGTGTGTCCTCTTTGCCTGTCAGTCCCAGTAAAATAGGCATGGTCTCTGTTTCTATAAGTCCCAGTAAAGAAGGCGTGGCCTTTTTGCCTGTCACTTCCAGCAAAGGAAGCGTGGCCTTTATACCTGTCAGTTCCAGTAAAAGAGGCGTGGCCTTTTTGCCTATCAGCCCCAGTGAAGGAGGCATGGATTTTTTGCCTGTCACACACAGACTGGCTGATTTAGGATTTACTGTAATCTATAAATATGAACAAAATCTCATCATGTAGCTAAACCCTGTTACGTTTTATATTTTTTATATTTACTGTATATTTATATTTTATTTTCAACGAGTTATGACTCATTTCATATGAAGTACCCAGATCTATATCAACACTGCCAAATCTGTAAAGAGGTTTTTAAGGGCAGAGTAATCCCATAAAACGTGAACACCTGCTTTGATCCCAAAAGCACCCGATACAAAAAATAGCTACAGTGGAGTCATATAATGTCCTTAAAAGTCAATAGTAGAGCTGAGAGAGTGCAATGCAACAATGTGGCTTATTGCTCATCACAAAGGCCACAAACGATATGGGCTGTCTATGCTCCGTTTGCCTTGGAAGAATTTATTATTTTTTTCAAATAGTGATGGCTGAAAAACAAAAAAGATTAATTATAGATTTTTTTTGTCGAAGTGTTCATAACAGCATATGAGGGATGATGGGATGTGTGCATGTGTAGCACATACATAACAGCTGGCACTCTGAGCTTACAGCAAACTTTCAACATACAGATGACTCTAATAAATGAACAATAAGCTGTCAAAGAGTAACAACTGTCTAAGCATTATTCTTCCTTTGATCTAATAAATACTGTGTTTCTGTTGCATTCCACTACTTGCTTTTATTACCGTGTGAATCAGTTACAGTACATGAATTCCATCTGAAGAATATTTAACAGTTAATATTAATACTTTGTAACACTGTGTCACAGAAAAGCATTTGGTTTTAGTTATATATTTTAAAAGGTCCAAGATCATTCATTCATCTTCAGTAACAGAGATCCAGAGCCTATCTCAGGAACACAGAGAGGAAGGCAGAAATACACCCTGCAAGGCATCATACACACACACACACACACACACACAGGGGCAATTTAGAGTAGCCACCTACAGGCATGTTTTTGGGAGGTGGGAAGAAACCAGAGTACCCAGAGGAAGCCCACGCAAACATGGGGAGAACATGCATAACCAAATTAAAACTGCATCAATTCTCTTAGGTACATGTCGTGCAGTTTTATAAGAAAATTGCTTGGTAGGTTGTTCCAGGCATCTTGGAGGACGTGCCACAGTTCTTCTCACTTGGTTTTGTCTCTGCAGGTTATAGAACAGCCTCCATTATGTTTTTATCTGTTACTTTCTTTTATGGACATAAAAATTATTTTTTTAGAAAATGTATGTTTGGAAATCTAAAATTTTCTCTTTTCTGCTGACACACTTATACGGAAGACATAAAACAAACATTTAAAAAATGTATTTAAAAAAAGTGCCTAAGACTTTTGCATGCTACTGTAGATACATTTAGACAATTGAGTAGATTTTCTACTATGGTTCTCTATAATATATATCCAAAAACAAATGCTGATTTATTTATAAGGTCATCTGTCAATTAACCTCGGTGGGCAGAATCAGCTACTTTGATTGGTTTAAGGACTAGTTATTTGAGTCAACTCTAAACCAGATCGTCTGTGCCCCGAGCCTAAGAACCCTTGTGCAAGGTAACAACATAGCTAGCTCTTCAATGCAAAGTCCGTGTTAATGTTATAATGAAATCAGCAAGGAAAATGACATTTGGTTTGAAAATTGACGTATTTAATTCTGTCTACTGTGATTCATCATAATGTATGAGTGGTATTCATATGAGTTCATACAGGACATGTCTCACCTCTTGGTAATAACTTTTATTTCTGGCCTTGACTTCAAAAAGCATGTAATGTCATACTGTTCCCAAAAACATTCGGAAAAGCAAGCACAACAGGTGTTCATGTTTGTCAAGTTGAGCAGAGTTTGGTTGATGTTTAAAAACTATGGGAAATAGCCCTCTTTTAAATGGTTATGTATCTTGACAGGCTTGTTCTTAAATCACTGGGTGCATAGAAATGCTGTGCCAAAGCAGTAGTGCGCCTAAGTGCTCCAGTTTCAGCCAGGAAGTTCAGAGCTTCCCACAGTGTAACATTACTGCACCCCGGAGGCCAAGGATCAGCGGCTGATTGGCCACAACAGCTGTCCTAGAGAGAGAGAGAGAGAGAGAGAGAGAGAGAGAGAGAGAGAGAGAGAGAGAGAGAGAGAGAGAGAGAGAAATGAAAATGAAGAGAAAAGGGTCATCTCAAAAGCCCAGCAGGCTTTGGGTGACTGACAGCAGCACGCCGGGCCCACAGCGCCAAACTGGAGCACCATACAGAGAAGAGGCTATAAGAGGAAAAACCTACTCAACAGTCCACATGCGCACACACACACACACACGCACACACTGTTCTCTCCTTCACAATGACACAGACAGACGACATACTCTGCCAGAAGGACACCACGCAGACCTTTACAGTCAGCACACAGCTACATATGGACACAAAAACAGATGCGCTTTTGATGTCTTTCTTTTTTGTTCATACTTCGCAACACGCTTCACAAGCAGAGGCAGACATCACAGTCTCGCAAACACAAAACACATCCAAACTCTTGAATCAGCACCTTGTATCGAGCTGTACTGCCAGGCAGCGCTGCCAGCAGTGGGAGGAACAACGCTGATAGCAGAGTTATGCGATCCTGTTGTTCGTAACACTCTGCGAGTTTGAATTGCACATCAAAGCAATGAGGGGACATAACAACTTGGGGTGGGGAGGCTAAAGGTAGCCACGATTCAAACATGAAATAATAACCCAGTTACAGCTGGCCGCACATCAAACAAACCCCCTCATAAGTGAAGTTAGCAGCACTAATCAGAACTAATTATTGCAGACGCATATATTAAAACAGAAAAGTTGCAGGTTGCATACAATATGTACCATGGCTCATCGGTTATGCTAACAGAATTTCACACAGTGGGCTCAATGCCCTCGGTAAAGTGGTGAAGGTTTGATATCCATAACTGGTCAGGAACGGAGCCAATGCACTTTTGACAAAAAGGATATACACAGTTGCTAGTTTATCACCTACACCTGCCTTGTACTTACAATCATTGGCAATTTTATCAAGTACACCTACCATATAGGTGTACTATTACTGACTATAGCCCATTTGCTATAGATATTGTAGTAGCATAGTAGTGTGTGTGTTGCTGGTATGAGACACATCCAGAACTATCCGTACCTTGGTCGAGTACCTGTGTTTGTTTTCCATTGTGTAATGGTATTCATGAAAGTAGGAGGAGTTATCTGGAGGTTCTGGGGTGATGTCTCTTCCCTCGCGACCCTAGTGTTTACTGTAAACACTAACAACAGGAGCAACAATGGTGAAGCTTCAAGGTCTGATTTACCATTTTCTCAGCATTTCATTTTATCTGAAGGGACATAAAGCAGCCGACCAAACAGAACTTTCCGGGTTTTACTTTTTTTTTTGCTGTGCCATACAGGCTGGTAGAAAAGCGATTCTAGCTTGTTGGCTACGTCCCAAACCCCATATACTCATTCTAAATAGTACAAATAGTAACAAATTGTGCTGTATTATTTATATACTGTTTAGTACAATAGTATGTGATTTTGAACGCAGCCCTAATATTCTTTTTATTTCTTCAAAATGGCAGTTCTCTGACTCGAGTGGCGACTCATGACCGTTCTGTAACAATTGCGTTTGAGCAATATAATGACAATAACGTGGGATCACAGATTTGTTACCATACTGTTACATGGAAAAGCGCTATAATTGTACACCTACAAGATGGACCAACAAGATAGGTGTGTCTAATAAAGTGACCAGTAAGTATACACAGTGTTTAAAAAGGCCAGAAATTCTGGGGTTTCACTATGACTGCTGTGCTGAGAATGGTCCATCACCCAAATAATATCTGGTCAGCGTAGTCTTATGGTGGTCTCTTTCCACTAATGAAGGGGTTGAGGGGAGGCTGACAAATTGTTCATAGTGACAGATATGTCAGTAATGTACAGTCAGTAATGTATCCCAAAGTAATATTTTTCCTTCATAGGGAGAAATAATGTTATTCTGGCAACAGGATGGGTTCTGAATCAACTACAAATTGAACGTTTACAGTCATTCATTTGCCAATGCTTTTATCCAAAGAGACTTACAAATGAGGCAGAATATAATCCAAGCATACAGCTGAGCAGTTGACGGTCAAGTGCCCAACAATGGCTCTCTGGCAGTTCTCGAATCTGAACTTACAGCCTCCTGGTCACTAGAACAGAACCTTAGCCGGTGAGCTGCCACTAGAGCTATAATGAGTGCCTTTCTACTGTCTGATATCAGTGTTTGAGTTGCCTATCACCTAAAATAAACACCAAAGTCCTGTGGGTTCTTCTACCCAGTGGAAAACCAAATCATTTTGAATCCACAGAGGGGCGATCCGAACATGAGATCCAACAGCCAACCCCTCCGCTTTGTTGCATTTGTCTGCCATTACCAACATGTCTCAAAAAGTCTCAGCATGCTCTTCTTTGACATTAATAGGAGACAATTGTCAAACAAGAACAGGATGGTGTAACCCACTAGCAATAGCTTCTAGCAACAGTTCATGGCATTTTCAGTGGTGAGACTAATTGTGATATCAAGCAGAGGCTCCCTCTCCATCCAATCAGTGGTCCGCAGAGGGTAACAGCAGGTAATCAGGTGTAATTAAAGCCTGCACTTGGCACCCCGGGTGGGGGCATGGGGACCAACAGCACCATGGGTCACTGCCATGGCAGTCTCCCTGCTGCTCGATTGTGGATAATGGGCACTCTGACCATGTGGGGTGGGTTCACCATGAGGCGGATGCCAGGCTGGTGATTGATTCAAATAGCAATCATCAAAGAGGGAGGCAGGAGAGAGGAAGCATGTGGCACAGTGTTGATGCAGATGATGCTAACGACACACTGCTAGGTTGTTTTGATATGCGAATGAGATGTTTCGGGCACATTCAGAGCTGAAGGATGTTTTTGGGGGTTTGAGTTAAATATTCTGTGCTATGCGGAAACAAATGGCATTCAAAAAAGCATTGATCTTTACAGTACGTCAATTAAAGAAGCTTTGCCAGGCCAGAGATCCCACTTAAGACTCAGATCAAACACATCTTGAACAGATGCAACAGAAAAGCACTAAAACTCAATGTGGATATCTTAAGGGCTTTTACAAACATTCATATTATTTTCCTAGTTGACCACTTGAAGGTACTTTTCTTCCAAGCCCTTATTAAACATTACAACATAAATATCTTTGAATACATATTTGCAAAACCCACCATTGTTGTCAGTATTGAGAAGCCCCAGGCTATGCTGCTCACATATTCAAATATGTTCTTTAAATCTTGAATTTTAGTTAATAAATATATATATTTTTCTTCTTTAAACGCAACCCAAATCCATTAAAAACATTGCACGCTCAGTGTTTATGAAGCTTGTAGACCTCAGCGACGAGTAGGTGCCCGCACGCCTCTGTGATCGTGTGTAGAGTAATAAGCAATGAGCAGCAGTGCATGATGGGAGATCACACAGGGAGCAGCAAAATGAAGGAACAGAGATTGTAATGAGCTGTGCACAGGAGAGCCAGTGTAACAGGAACAGTTTCATTCATGTTTTTCAAGGCAGATGATTTTCTCCCTCTCTCTCTCTCTCTCTCTCTTCCTCTCTCTCCGCACACACCCCTTGCAGTGAGAATCAATATTGAATCGATGGGTGTCTTGGAGAGCTGTCAGAGGAAAGCTATTTCTCCACATTTCTTAAAAAAGGCGGCGTGCCAAGAATCCCAACAGACACCGCCACTCTGGCCAGGGCGGACACTTTATTGACAGAAGAGGATGTACTGTACAAGGGAAAGCCTTGAGATTAGGCAAGCACAAAGAAATGCAAGGGAATGAAATATCGCAGATTTGTCGGTGGTGACAGGGAATGCGAAAAATTCACGAGAAAGTGAAATGTGCAGAAAAATCAATAGGATTGTAATAAAAAATATAATAAAAAAAAAAGCAATGAACACCAACACTGACCCAGCACTAACCCGTGCAAAACTTTACCCATGAAGTTGTTTCTGCGCACTTACGCAAAAATATTCATTTTGAGATACTGTGGTAGATATTTTAAATAAATCTTCTACTTTCATTGTCATACAGTCTTGCATACAAATTTACTTGCTGAATGCTACTGGAAAACTTTATTTTAGTATGCTGAATTGCAGAGTTTTTATTAAAAAAAAAGAGCTGAGCTACAGTACTATATTTTGATAGATATGGAAATTATAGCATGGCATAATGATGATAATAATAATGATGATGTAATTCAGTTTCCATACTGTTTTATAGAGAAATGCTTTACTTTAAAAATTGTAAAATGCATTCCTTTAATTCCAGGCAATTTGTGTGTGTATATACAGTACATTTGATAACTAAAGCACAAATGTGTTCAGTTTGATAGTATAAAGGCTTTAATTCATCATGTACTATATCTTTGCCAGAAAAGAATCAGAAGGTATTTTGATATTATTTTGATACCAAAACTGACAATCAAGGGATACTAAAAACTTATCCACTGGCCACCCAATTGTAGTTAAATTAACCCCCTAACACAGAAACAGAAGACCTTGTTTTAATCACATTTTCATGTTATTAATGTTGAGAACCTTCTACATGCCGACTGATGGATATTTCCCACTCATCTTCCACTGGTGATAATGAATAAGACGTGGCGAAACCTATGGTTACCTATGAATATAAACTTTTGTAGGTTAAAAACAAAATATGATTTTTTTTAAACAGATTTGAGAAATATTTAGCAAACGAAAGCAATTAAAACACTAGGATGCATTGAGCAGACCCCCTTTCAAACATTGTGCAAATCTCATACCTCCCACCATACCCCGCTCCTCGCCCCACCAGATCTATGTCTATGTGGAAATGTTTGATGGTAGCCTACCTCTGAAAACTGTCTTGATCCATTTGTGTTATTCTTATTAAAGTCACAACACCCTCAAATCGAATTTAATTGCAGCGATCGTGTAAGTTAAATTTCATTTCATTAAGCACTTAAGGAAACTGACCAGCTGGATTTTTCAGTGTACCTCAGCCTCAGTTGTGCTAATAGGAACATTTCGGCATAAAATCAGTCTCCATGTTGTGAAGACTTCAGTGTCAAAAAGTTTGAGTGGTTTTACTTAGACGCCTCATAAACTAGAGAGAATTTCTGTTGTTCTGTATCGGGACACAAAATATGGACCTCGTTATTGTAAATAGATGCACAAATTGTCGCACGCTGCATTTGCTGGATGCATTTAAATGCTCGTAATTAGAGCATTCATATGTATATGGGAATATTAGCATACTAATGAAGATGAAGTGAAATGGCTAACGCAGATTATTATGGCACCTAATCACAATAATAGCACAACTTGCGTATTCAGCTTTTTTGTTTGTCTCAGTGTTCGTCCCCCTCGAGTTTGATTATTTCTCCATACATGACCTAATTCCTTGCAGAGCCTGGAAACATTCAGTTAGATCTCATTATACTTGGTGGAGAGGCGGGTGGGGGGAGTTGCACATTCCAAGTGCTACCACAGCCCCTTAGGAAACTAGTGCTCCTTGTGCTGGAGATCAGTTAGCTGTAACAAGGATTTGGAGTTAAAATGACGTGAATTATCTGCACCTTGGATAGGGATTTGTGAAATACCATTTCCCCAGATTTGTTGTTCTCCAACACACCAGCCTCTTCAAAGAATTATCATTACAGTAAAACCCTCTGTTCTTTGCTAGCTTTACTAGTTTATCTCCTAGTTAGCATTTTAGCCTTTTCCACTGCTCTTTCATCTCATTATGTAAGATTTGGTCACAAATAAATAGGCAATCATCGAGGTAATTTTAGGAAAGTTTGGAAGACACTGGATAAATGCTTTGGGGAAGGCAGAATTGCTTTTAGCCTTTAGCATTCTACTAACTGCATTAAGTGTTTTGGAGGCTTCCAGTAGGGGCCAAAAACTGTTTAGGAAGAGTTACGAGCTCAAACATAATTGATGTAGCAGCCACTGAATGTGTAGAGAAAAGCCTGGGTAAATTAGTTTTTAGCGAGATTTTTGGTTGTTAGAATGTGTCCTTACATCAAGCACAAGGCTACGAGGGCCTCCAGTTAAAGGTATAGTCAGCAAATTTGGTTAAACTAGCTGTTTGAAGCTTAAAATATCCTCCATAACCATGGCCTTAAGACACATGAACACGCTGCCTAGGCTACCTGAATGCTAGTGCAACTGGGTTGTTTTCTGAATTGACAGGTAACATGAATGACAGGCAAGTAAAGGCACCTCCTTGTCCTCATTGGGTAGATGTTGGTGGTCCACATCATTTGTTTTTTTTTCCTCCCATTTGCAGAGCCTAGAGCACCACAGAGACTGGAGTTTCTCCTCTAAGTAGATTTTTTTATTGAAGCTGCTAGATCATGAGCCGAACTTCACCAAATATTACAAAAAGTGTTCTGACTTAAAAATCACTGACCCCAGCTTTAAGTGAGCTCGATTTAAGCTTATTCAACGTCCTTGTATCTCTGACTACAACTTCACCAATCAGTGAGTCGAGTTGATTCCCTATAATCATGGTTTCTCTCAAAGCATTTTTCTTATACCCTTTCAGGGTGTTATTTCTTGCCACTGTGACCCCTTTTGGTTGCTCATTAGGGGTCTGGATCTGAATTTCTGCAAATCTGGTGTGTGATAGTGATGTAAAAAATAGACTACACAAAATGATTTCAACTAAATATTATTCCTGCATTGTGTGTTCACATAATGACTGATGGTGTTCAACGTTGTGTCATGCAGCCTATGCTGCCAGTCAAAGGTTTTTGCACACCTGAAGTTTATGTTTTATAAGCACTATTGGTGCCACAGACAAAGCAAAAATGTATAGAATGGCAATAAATGAGGAAAGATATTAAGCAAATGTTCAATCAAAGAACTAAATCTTATTAACTGGCTGCTCTCAGTTTCGAATGGGCCTCAAAATGAGGGCTTTATTAAAGGCAGGTGCATTTTGAGGGTAAACCAGTAATAGATACAAATAAAAAAAATCATAGACAGTGCTAATATCAATTGTATGACAAATAAACACTCACCGGGCATTTTGTTAGGAACACCTGTACACCTTCTCAATCATGCAATTATCTAATCAACCAATCGTGTGGCAGCAGCGCAATGCATATAATCATGCAGATACGGGCCAGCAGTTTCAGGTAATGTTCACATCAACCATCAGAATGGGGAAAAAATGTGATCTCAGTGATTTTGACCGTGG
>JAOUQW010000001.1:13847589-13861896 GCA_028565825.1 Olivaichthys viedmensis
CAGTAGAATGGGTCATACTGAAGAGCTCAGTGACTTTAAACGTGGCACTGTCATAGGATGCCACTTTTGCCACAAGTTTTGCCAAAATTTCTACCCTGCTAGATCTGTCCTGGTAAACTGTAAGTGCTATTATTGTGAAATGGAAGCGTCTAAGAGAAACAACAGCTCAGCCACGAAGTGGTAGACCACGCAAACTCACAGAGCGGGGCTGCCGATTGCTGAAGCGTGTAGCACGTAAAAATCACCAATCCTCTGTTGCATCAATCACTACACTACAGAGTTCCAAACTGCCTCTGGAAGCAACATCGGCACAAGAACTGTGTGTCGGAAGCTTCATGAAATGGGTTTCCATGGCCGAGCAGCTGCACACAAGCCTAAGATCACAATGTGCAATGCCAAGCATTGGCTGGAGTGGTATAAAGCATGCCGCCACTGGACAGTGGAAACATGTTCTCTGGAGTGATGAATCACGCTTCACTATCTGGCAGTCTAATGGACGAATCTGGGTTTGGTAGGTGGCCAGGAGAACGCTACCATCCGGAATGCATAGTGCCAACAGTAAAGTTTGGTGGAGGAGGGATAATGGTCTGGGGCTGTATTTCAGGGTTTGGGCTAGGCCCCTTAGTTCCAGTGAAGGGTAATGTTAATTTTAGACACAATTGGAACGTCGATTGCGAACCAGGCCTTCTCGTCCAACATCAGTGCCTGACCTCATAAATGCTCTTTTGACTGAATGGGCACAAATTTCCACAGACACACTCCAAAATCTTGTGGAATGCCTTTCCAGAAGAGTGAAGGCTGTTATAGCCACAAAGGGGGGGCCAACTTCATATTAATGCCCATGGATTTGGAATGGGATGTCCAACAAGCTCATATAGATGTGATGGTCAGGTGTCCACATACTTTTGGCCATATAGTATACATCAAGAACACATTCATCAATTTCTTCACATCTAACAAAGAAATTAAAAAAACTACACAGAACTTTTTATGACATTGCCAATTTTCTAAATGTTATAGGAGCTGCAGTCGACCACAAGGAAAATGGAAAACAGTTTAATTACAAATTTTGTTATACAACATAGTTTATTCTCTACACAGCAGTCTTTTCATTAGGGTAAAACCAATTACTTTGGGAATCTAATGGCATATCAGCTGTGTCAATGCCCTCCTTTACTTGTTCTGATGCAAATGTCTTCATTTAAAAAGAACTTCATTCATTAACAAATTTGTCTCTCCATTACTGAACTTGCATTTCCTCTTTAGTCCTGAGCTTTTTGACTGCTCTATGGCTGACCATTTCCACCATTTCACAGTGGCTTTTAAATTGCAATTTAAGCCTCATGCATTGCGTATTTAGTAGGCAGTCCCAAGCACAGCTTGATGGATGGGCTACAGCCTTAGTAAATTTAACATTACTGTCGGGCACATTGCAAATGCATTTTGCGACCGCATCAAATCACATTTACCACTGTGCCTTTTCACATACGTACATTTGGTCCTGTGTGTTGGTCTCACAGAAACCACGAAGGGTGAAGGGTGTCAAAAATGACAAAAGACAAAATCATAATTTTATCGGAAACTTTAATGTTTCAGATTCGTTTTTTGTTTAGTTCCCCACAGTAATAATTTTTTTGTCACTGATATTTTATTACATTTTGCATTTCTTAGATGATTAAATCCACCAACTCATCTTCATGCATATTTTATTTTAATTTAAGCCCCGTCTTCACACATTTATGCAGAATCCCAAGTAAACTCCTCATCACTATATATGCTCACAAAGGCATCATAGAACCTATGTAATGCACTTTATGCTTGATTGAACGCCATTTGAGAAAAATCTTACTCCAGTTATTTCTGGTTGGAAATGAACTACTTTCATGTAGTATTACTTGTAGGACACATATTTTGCTTTTTTAAAATATTTAATTAAAAGGGTGACACAAAATAAAAAAATTATTTTTTGAAAATAATTATGCTACAAATGACAAGCCCTTTTGCTACGTCAAGCAATACAAAAGTGTCATTTAGCCAAAATGTTTAGAAAACATTTCAATAGACTTGTGTTAGGCAAATTCAAAGTAAAACATGAGATCTTAAACATTTTAATGTGGAGTTTTTGCCTGAATACATAAATATAAAAAAGAAAAAAAAGAATAGTATTTGAACAGTGAAATTTATTTTGACAGCCCTAACACACACACATGCACTCTCACACTTTGCATGAACTCACATATTATGCACACACGTGTATACACACACACACACACACACACACACACACTGTGATTTGCAGAAGGAGAGAGATTGGAGGTGACAGTTCTCGTTTGCATTTGTGTGAACGGTACTTTCCTCCTACTGTTCAAAGCAGGTCAAGGTTGGCTTTGAAGACGAGAGACACTCTGACCTGCACTCCTCTACTTCCCTTTCCCCAGGGATGGAGAGATACGGAATGAGAAACGAGAAAGGCTGAGGTGCTGAGATATTCTGTCTCTTAAGAGGCATAACACACAACAAAGTCAGATGATCCTATAGCAGTCTCGCCACATTAAGATGTGATAAAGTTGGCTAATATGCGTTTATGTACTTTTCTTCTTTAAATAAACAAAAATGAGAGAGATAAAATATGTCTCTGTGGAGACAGCACAAACAGAAATGATTGAAAAACATTTTTCTTTGGACACAGTAACACAATTACACGCAAACAATACTGTGATTATTTGCAACACAGACATTACAATAAACTAGATATTTGGAAAATAAAGTAATTGCAGTTAACAAGAGGGTTGCTTAAGAGGATTTGTTGTGGGAACAGACTAGGACTTTTGTCTTTTGTAATCACCCACACGCACGCACACACACATACAAACACTGTAGGTCTAGATTGGTATTCTACCCACTGCCCCTAGCCTGAAGATGTAATTGAATAATTCCAATTTGACATTTAGATAGAACTATTAGTGGGTTTTTTATCATTACAGCGTGACATTTAAATAATGATTTCTAAATTATCTCCACATTATCGGCTCCTGTTAATTCTAATGGGCTGCCCATCTAATCTTTATCATGCAAATAGATAACATGATTATACAAATGCGAAAAAGAGAAAGAGAAAGAGAGAGAGAGAGAGAGATGGACATAAATAAAGCCAGATGCACAGGCCTAGAGGAGACAAGATGAGACGACAAGAGATAACAAGAGAAAATAAGAAAATAAACGGGAAGAGATGGGTAGGGAAGACAGGAGAGGATGGAAGCGGAAAGAGGAAGAGAAGACAAGGGAAAGGGAAGGAAAGGAACGGAACGGAAAGGAAAGGAAGAGAACAGAAGAGAAGAAAACAGAAGAAAAGGAAGAGAAGGAGAGAGAAGAGGAGAGAGAAGAGAGGAGAAGAGGAGAGAAGAAGAGAGAAGAGAGGAGAAGAGAAGAGAAGAGAAGAGAAGAGAAGAGAAGAGAAGGAGAGAGAAGAATGGTTGGGAAGCAACAGAAGACACTAAACAGTCAGGATTTAAAGAGACATAGAGAAAGAAAGTGAGAGCATAAAGTGAGAGCATAAAGACATTAGTCCTGGATAAAAGTGAAAAAATTAGGGAAGGGGAAGGAAGGGAAGAGACGAGAAGAGAAGGAAGGAAAAAAGGAATAAGAAGAATGGTTGGGAAGTAACAGAAGATATTAAAAAGACAAGATTGAAAGAAAGAAAGAGAGAGAGAGAGAGAGAGAGAGAGAGAGAGAGAGAGAGAATGATGGGTTAGTGCTCACCACCAAAAGCGAGACATTGGTCCTGGATGAAATGGAACAAATTGGGCATGTCAACTGCACACACACTTCAGTGGATGATGATGACGATGTTGTATGTTGGTGTGTGTGTCTGTGTATGTGTACATGTGCATATAAGCGACAGAGTTCTTGGCCTCTCTTGCTCCATGATTGCTGTAAGTGATTCTCTTATCAGATCTGCCTCTGAGCAGCTCGACTCTCACACTCTCTCGATCACTGAGATCCACAGAAATCCCCAGCTCGCTCGTTCTGACATGACACTTCCTTCATCCCTCAGTCTGTTCCACTGCCCTGTTCAATTACGGCCCCCAACACAATCAATGCCTGCTTCACCATAATGGATCTGTTCGCTCCACAGCCATCTGTTAGCTCCGGCTCTCTCCTACTCTTTCTCTCTCTCTGTCCCTCTCTCTCTCTCTACAGATCTATCCCATGGAGAGAGATATCTTGTCACTGATACAGAGCTATAATAGATGATCTCGTGTCAGGCGATTTTGTACGTGTGGGCGCTGACCTATCTGTACAGAGTGGAGAAGAGTCATGGGAAACGCTTGTAGAGCTAGGCTGAGGAGGTGAACCTGCTACAGTATGGGGATAACGGAGTGCACTCAACACACAGTGGACTGCTACAGAGGCAATCAAGAAGCTCTGAAGCCGTTTTGACACGTAGCATCACCAATGTATGACTGAACTGGGCTACAACATATGGACGCAAGCAAGTGATGCTGCAGCGTTTGGGACTAAACAGTGTAAAGATGCAGCAACAGCCTCAGAATATTTTTAGTATGCATTCTGAGCTGGGTGTAACTGCGAGTGCAATTCTGTAATAACTCTAGAGGTTAGAAAAAGCTGGTGTAGTACACTCAAAAGTTTTTTGAGTTTTGAAAGTTGTGCTCCCTAAAAAAAAGTGTGAACTTTTCACTTTTCAAATTCAAGTTAAAATTGGCAGTTAATTGCATCAATCTCGTCTAAAAGAGAAGCATTGCATTGAAGTACTGGATTGGTTATAACAATGAATAGGAATTAAAAAATGAAAGGAATAGTTCACCCAAAAATTAAATTCACACACTTTTCCCTTTACCCCAAATGTAGTTGATCAGCCAAGACAGGCTTGATGTACAAAGTTTGCTTTTTTAATTTTGGAGCTAGGAGGGTGATCTAGCTAACAAGTAAGGGAAGCCTATAGCCACCAGTTTAGCATCGTACAAACTGCAAGCCTAAATCACAACCATACACACACACACAAGTCTCACTAGACTTGTTTATGTGGTTTCTGTCATGCGGCTGAGCGCGGGAGATAGCGTGGCGGTCGCCATGGTGACAGCCGCCACGCGCTTGTGTTTTTGTTTAGTTGTCTTTGTCACGTGAGTGCTGTTAAATGTCCCCAGCTGTTCCTAGTTCGTCTCCCCTTGATTATTAAGTGTTTAAATACCCACTTGTTTCCGTCCTGTGTTGTCTCTCGTTGTTTGTGTGTGAGCACGCCTGTTGCGGCGTTTGTTTTATGCCTGTAAACCCGGTCTTTGTTTGTTTCCAATAAATATGGTTCCACGAAGGAAGAGAAGCCTCGCGTTTGTGTCCGCGCACTTGCGCCAACAAACCGTGACACCCATCTTCTAATGGCTACTTCCAGCATGATAATGCACCATGTCACAAAGCAAAAGTCGTCTCAAACTGGTGTCATGAACATGACAATGAGTTCAGTGTTCTTCAGTGGCCTTCCCAATCACCGGATCTGAATCCGCAGAACACCTTTGGGATGTGGTAGAACGGGAGATTCACAGTTTGAAAGTGCACCTGAAAAATATGCAGGAATTGTGTGATGCAATCATGTCAACATGGACTAGAATCTCAAAGGAATGTTTCCAACATCTTGTGGAATCAATGACACGAAGAATTGTGGCTGTTTTGAGAGCAAAGGGAGGCCCTACCCAGTATTAGTATAGTGTTCCTAATAAAGTGTTTGGTGAGTGTATACTGTGTGCTACAAAATAATCAATAGACCTTTTCTAATAGTCACAATTTCTAAATTCACTTATACCTCCAAATCCAAATTTAAAATGAGCCCATTGCTTGAGGTTTAATCAAAAATGCTAAAATACAGGGTGTTTGAAATTTGGCAATGAACAAAATCTAAAAGTACTGAAGCATATAGCTTGCAGATAATTTATGATCTTAAAATTTCCTGGTATAAATCTTATAAAGACTTTATAGGTTAAGTTGGAGAAAAGGGTTAAAACAGGGTGTGACCTGAGTGGCCTCATCACTGCAAGAATCTAACACATCAGTTCAGTTCCTGAAGACCTTGGTAATTAGTGGAGTTAAATCAGGAAACACTCGAAACATGCAGGGGTTAGCGGTGTGACCCACATCATTCATTAACAAAATCATTAGCCATTAACCAACAGAAGCATGCTTAATTTTTATTTTATTTTATTTTTTTACATTGTGTCTATCATCACCCCGTCATGCAGGAAGAAAATTGCTGTGAACTCTTATTGACAATAGTTGACAATAATAGCCCCAAGGCTTTAAAATGACAGAATATGATTTAAACCTCAGGTTTTAATTGAGGGCATATCAAAAGAATATATCAATTAACTGTTAGAAATGCAGCAGACTGTCACGCTTTGTAGACGGGAGGCTGGACACAAATGCAAAGCCGCTTAATTACGTTTATTCCACTCGTTGCATTAGACAAATACACAACACTACAGACAGACATGACATTACCAAAGCAAGACATCACAGGACTGAAACATGGGGATACTTATACACTTGCTAATGAGAGATCAAAGAAGAAACAGGTGGAAACATTCAACAGAGCGGAGACTAGGTAGACACACACATATGTCCAATGGCGCGCTGCCGGCTGAACGGTTGGAGACCGTGACATAACCCCCCTCTAAGGCAACACAGGCATTTAAGGCACCCTCTGTGGCATCCAGGAACTGGGCAACGCCCTCTGCTGCATCAGGGAGCTGGGGCACGCCTTCTGCGGCATCAGGGATGACCTTGGCAGCTGTCAGCCCCCCTAAAACATTTATCGGGGGATCTTCTTCTCCACTCCTGGGAGGTTAGTGACCTGGATTGGATCGGAGCCGATCGGCACTGTTCCAGTCCAGGAGGCGCGGCGGGAGGGGCGAGCTGTCGCTGCGCGACGAGTGATGCCTCGTCTGCTGCTGTGAATTTCGCTGCCAACCAAGCTGGGTCTCATGCTTTTATCAGCGTGTAGAGCTCCACTGCTGGCAGATATTCCACCTCCTCCTCGGAGCAAAACGAAGAGTGGCTCGCTGTATTCATATTTTGGTCTTACTTTTCTGTCACGTTTTGTAGACGGGAGGCTGGACGCAAACGCAACATTTATTCCACTCATTGCACGAGACAAATGCACAACACTACAGACAGGCATGACATTACCAAAGCAAGACAACACAGGACTGAAACACAGGGATACTTATACACTTACTAACGAGGGATCAAACAAGAAACAGGTGGAAACGGGACAAGACAGTGAGATTAGGCGGACACACACACATGTCCAATGGCGGCCGTCGCCATGGGAACCGGCATGCGCTGCCATCTGAGCGGTCCCATGGCTTGGAGACCGTGACACAGACAGGGCCTGAGGCACTTATTCAGTACCTTAAATTAAACTTTGATTGTTTTTGCTACGGTAAACTTTCTTTCTTGAAACTTACTGCGGATCCAGACAGGTAACAAGCACAAGGATTTGCCCGTTTGCTGGATGCACACTGCTGATTGTGTTATTTCTGATAAAAAAGGAAACTGTAAAACATGGTCAGATTTTGCGCCTCAAGAAACACAGATTTCACGACTGCTGGCGCCTGCAGATTTCATGCATTTATTATTAGCCTCGCATCCAGATGTAAGCTATCACAGAGTAGCAAATCTACTGTGACGTGTTGAAAACTGGTACGGGTGCTTCTTCAGTCTAATGTATTAATGCCGTGCAAATTAATTAGGAGTAAACTCTTAATATGTTATTTAGTCTGCAATGGCAGTAGCATAGAAAATCACTGATCTATGAAACTTACATAAGGTGTTGTTCACACTTTATGGGCTGTTTTAATAGGAGAGAAAACATTTTCTATTATTATTATTATTATTATTATTATTATTATTGTACCCGTATCAGGTCTCGTGTTTAACTCATGTTTCCTGCACGCCGACCGAATGTTACTCCTCTGATGACCAACACAGTATTTACATCACTATGGGACAAAAATCAAATTTAAGAAACCAGTGCAATTGCAAATAAACTGATACATACTACGATATTATAATACTAATATAATAGTATCATAATACTTAATCCGAAGAGGGTGAATAGCGCTTCAGCAAAGTTCACTTTTTAATAAAGCTAGCTCAGAAATCAAGTGAATGCCACAACATCTGCAAGCCCATAGCCTCCAGCCAAGCTCTGATTGACAGGCTTTGATCATCCTTTCCTGGAAAGCCCACCCCACCTCCCATGACTTTCCAAATTTTTAGCCCATAACGCTAAATTACAGACTCTGACCTGAAATGAATTCATAAAACGTGCACACATGCAAAAAGGTCAGTGTCTGAGAAACGGCGATCACGTGGAAGATTATATTTACATCTTCCAATCCTCAGGAAAGAAGAAGAGAGAAAGTTTGAAGAGTGAGGCAGAGTGAGCGAGAGAGAGAAAGATTGATGTCTCCACAGTCAATGGGAGGGCAATGGGAGGGTGTGTATTGCACCAGGGGACTCATTAAGGCATTCCAAGGCAGAGAGAGAAAAAGATAGAGCCACTGACAGAGGCTGACCACAAAAGACAGTTGTGCGAAATGGAATTCTATGAGGTAAACTAACCAGCTCCCCTGGTGAGGTGTGTGATGGAGCAAGACGATACACGCGGACTTCATTTGAGAGTTCAGGGTCGGCTCATGGCTTTGAATAGCAGCCACTTCAAATGCAAACACAGATCATTATGGCATGAGACACTAGAACTAAGGCCTGTACTGATTTATTGAAAAAGTCCCTTTGCTATTCATGGAACACTGCAGTTTCGTGGCAAGGCCTCGCTGACACAATGGTTGGCAATTTTTGAGATGCAGTAGGGCCCAAATTTCTGAATACACTACCAAGAACTGTTTTTATTTAATCAATTATGAAATAAAGAAAATTACATCATTCTTGACTTATACAAGTCAAAAAAAGTTTGACTGGAAGCAGAAGGTGTCACGCGCACGGTGCGCGTGACACAGCGTGGCGGTAGCTAGGGCAACGGCGCACCATGCGCGTTTGTTTATGTTGTGGTGTTAGTGTCTCATGATGTGATTGTCCCCACCTGCATGTTGTTTGGTAGTAATTATGAACTGTTTAAATACCCGCTTGTTTTCGTCCTGTGTTGTCGTTGAATGTTTGTGTGTGAGCACGCCTGTCACGACGTGCGTTTTTGTTTGTTTCCCCTGCGATCTGTGTAAGGAAAAATAAATATGTTGTTTATTGAAAGTGGCTTCGCGTATGTGTCTGCATCCCCGAACCCGACCGTGACAAATACTTAATTTGTAGTCAATTAATTAGTGATTGTACATTGTTTTTTTTAATGTGCTCAATCATAAATACTTTGTTTTGACTTTCTGATCTTTTTATATGTAAAGCACTTTGAGATTTTGAACCCAAAATTAAAATAAATAAATATATTTAAATAAATAAATATATTATTATTATTATTATTATTATTATTATTATATAGTGAATAGAAAGCCATTGGAGATTTAGTCTAACTCTGCATTGGAGGCGTTTAAATGGAAAATGATTCCAGGATCATTTAAATGCAAAAAAAAAAAAAAAAGTTAAATCATGCAAAATATCAGTGACAAGAAAACATTACTGTTTTTATTTATTTATCCACAGTATAGTTCATGATCAAAATGATCATGTCAGAGGCCATTTAGAGGCGGAACAAAGTCGCTACACTTTAGTGAAAGATTACAGACATAGTAGAATTTTGTTTTTTAAGTGATTAGTACAGATGAATCATGCACAATCTAAACAAGGACACGAGCTAACAAGGTAAAAAAGGTCAATTTTGTCTTTAATGTTAATGCTGAATTTATTTAATTGACTGCCTAGTTTTGGAACTTAGCAAAAAAAGGGAGCTGTTATGCTTCTGTTATTGAATTGTATAAAATAATTCCATGCAGGTGTCTGTTAACTTTAATTATTGAGTAATCAATTCCTCTTTTTTTTATTTGTTTGAGTACTCAACAACATAACTTAAAATAGCCATCACTAGTTTTAATGTGTATTTATGTATGTACTTAAGTATGTAATGCTATTAATTTGTACCTTGTGGTTTCTTTGGCTAGTGTAACAAGACAATATCTATCTAGCGATCTGTCTCCCTGTCTTTCTGTCTGTCTTTTTTTGCTGTCTTTTGTTGGTTGTCTAATAGTGCAGGGGTATTCAACTATAATTTGTGAAGATCCAGTTACGTAAAATTCTTTTCTTACAAAGGTCCAGATAAGCAAACTAATATGACTGAATGGCGACAACAGTTACCTTTTAATGCTTAACCATTAATGATTAGTTCATGTCTACTAGTGGAAAAAAAAAAATATATATATATATGTATATATATATATATATATATATATATATATAAAATCTGTTCTGGTCCGACCACTCTGGTGGACCTTTCATATCGATCTTTGAGTTGTTTATTTTATTTCTCCTCAGAACCGAATTTTGTGGGGAGGTTAATTCGATACCACTTTTGACCGGCACCACGGACTCTGAACATGAGACACATCGGTTTTAAACTTGAAGTGGGAAGAATAAACGCATACTTCTCTGTCCATTCGTCCAAATCTGTCGTGTGACAACCCCTGGCATAGGTTTTTTTACTGTTGTCCAATTCAAATGCCTACCACATAACTTCTCTATACTAACTACTACTACCGCCCCCATAAACAGTCTCCTAATTGACCCCCTGTTTTTTATTTTTACCATCGTCATCGCGTTTTATTACCATACCTGAGCATCTAGCACCAGGCTCAGTTTAACTACCGGTGTCATGGGTTTTTATTAAATGCATTAGTTTTATGTCTGTCTTAGTAAAACAGTATGTCATCCCCTTTCCAGTTTAAGAGACCCTGCTGTTTTTTTGTTCCTGCTGTCTCCCTCTCTGTGTGTAGGGTACTATGCACATCAATGACTACCTGCATTGATATTTATTCCCTGCCTTATGAATGGAATCTAAACTAGCATCATCTCTGCACATGCACGCACACACACACCTTTGAAGCTCCACCATGGTAACCAAAGCCTTTTTGCGCTTCAGTGCGTAGGGAAGAGCGGTGGGATGCCCTGCCCTTCCTCCTCTTCGAGCATGCCTGTCTCATTTCACTGAGAGCGATTCTCCTCTTTCTGCTCCACATACCCGGCGAAATACAAAAGGAGGCGGAGAGAACTGCTAAATAGGAGAAGGAGAAATGTTTTGCACCCTTTTTTATTTCTCTTCCCTGTTTTTGGTTTGGGCTTTGGGATTGTAGAGTATTCTGCTTCAGTAGGAGGAACTACAAGTCTCAGGGAAATCAATCTGGCATGTCCTTGTGTGTCCTCTTAAGGATGAGTTGAATGTTAGATGGGATCCTGATTCCTATCTTGAGGGATGACCTGAAAATGTGCACCAGACTGATAAGGTTCAGCATTCTGCTGCGAAGGGACTAAAATCAATAGTGAAATGTGAGCTGAGGACATTCTCGCTCATAACTACTAAGTAGAATCACTCAAGTCATGGTCAAGCACAAAAGCAGCTCAACTATAATTGCTATAAAAGTCTGATGTCTCTTTGCGGCATTATTAAAAGGACACCTGTACTGGCATAATTTTTACTGACCCTGAACATCGTCTTGACAGCACGCGCACAAAAACTCGTAAATGACAGCCCATCCGTGAGAAACAAACTCAGAACAGCTTTCTGTCTTTTTCCTGGATAAGGATACATTAGCATAGTGTCACCTCTGCAGGGGTATTCTGCTCTCCTGTCTGCCTGTATCAACACCCTAATCAGTTTTGTGCGAGATCAAAAAGCCTGGCTTCTTCTCCATTGCTCACCCTCTTCAAATGGATTAGCCCCTTTTGTGGCATCTTAAAAGCTGATTGAAGGCAGCGCGCCGTGTGGAATACATCAGGGCGCCCACCGCGTCACAGAAACACCCATCTAGGCTTCATGTTTATTTATCAAAGAGCCCCTAATAGGCAAAAAACTGCTGCCTTGTTTCTGTACTTCCAGTCAGCAGAGGAAACCTGAGGACATAATGGGGCTCTGATGAGACGATTTCCTAATGCGCAAATCGTTACTGCTGTCTGTCTGCCTAGACACAGATCAAAACCACCTTAATGTTAATTCAACATCAGACACTTAACCTTGAGAGAATTTGAGTATATTCTGTAGAATTCATATCTTACACATGCAGGCAGTTGGGGAGATTGGATCTGATTATATCAGTGGGCTGGAAGAGCAGACTCATCACCCTCTGAGGACTTTAGGACTTTAATAGTTCTGTTCATGTCACGCTGTTCTGTCATTCGATATATTTCCCAGCCATGTTCAACCAGTGGGGACAAAAGTAACACTGTGTAGCACCAACTTGCGCTACACAGTTTTCGATTTATCTGCACAAGATGTTTTAAAACGTAAACTAAATTGGGTATTTATGTCTTGTCAAAGGCTTGCAGGAATACATACCGCAGAAATTCGATAAAGCCCTGCAAGGCTTTGATACTGTTCTCCTCTTGCTCGTCTTATAAAGGACAGGATTATTCTCTATGCTGTCCGTAACGTCTTCTGTCCACCTTCAGCTTTTTTGCTCGATTTTACCAAGATTGTTCTGGCCTCTCTTTGAGCTCAGAATGAATGTGAGGCTCTGTGTGCAGTAGGGTAGAGAGAGAGGAATAGACACAGACTTTTCTAGTTGAAAGGGTAGTGGAGCATCAGAAGCAGCTGACTGTGTGGGTGGTGTGTCATTGGGCTCTGCAGTAGCTGTGGGTTGAAGCCTTAAGGCTAGGTACTGTGTTTGACTCTCAGTTCTGACCTTTTGCATTGGATGAACAGCACTAGGGAAGGAATTCAGGTCACCCTATCTGTCTCCCTCTCTGCCCATCCTCCATTTTCTCATTTTTTACTTACTTTCAAATATCTGTACTACTTCCAATTCAAATAATCTTTAAGTCAAGACAACCTGGCAAATCATGACACTGGCCATGTTTTCTCTGCCAGTTCCAATAAATGGTTCTCTCTCTAAATAGGCTGCTAAGAGCACTTTATTTTTCCTCATATGTTTACTCTTACATGATTGACTTCCTTTGTTTATACTGCAAGGACATAGGCTTGGTATGTCGTCAGACTTCAGAGGTGTAGCCTGATCCAAATCTGTTTTGGCTTGCGAGGATCAACAAGGGGGCATCAACCGATATTGCATTTGATGGCTTTGGGCATCGGAACATTCCATGTCCTGAGTGTAACAGATAGCTATTTCACAGTGCTTGTGCTACAGCAACAGCCCCTCTTGTCCCCGTGAGTGGCAGATTTGGAAATGGTTTTTAAACGGTGGCTTTTTCCCTCTTTCTTGTTAGGCCTGAAATAGCCGTCTGCCTAGAATGTGTCTTTGTATGGCTTCGAATCGGTTAGCATGATGTCTGAAAACAGAAAGTGTCTCCGTGTGATTAATTGGCAGAGTGGTAGACAAGCGCAGCAGTGTTGGAGACACGGAGTTCACAGTAATGTTCAATGACTTGGCAACCCAACACTATGATAACAGTTCAGACTGATGGCCCATGGCTAGAACCTGGGGAATGAAACCCTTGCTCATGGCCTCCGAGCCCTCTCATTGGAGTGTGCTGCCAAGCCAGAATAAATACATATTTCAGCTTCAATAGTAGCTGATTTTAGTTTTACGCCTAATACTGCTCATGCGAAATGTAGTGTAAACAATGAGCTATTCTGACAGACATCGGAGAGTGCACGCAGAGGACCGCTCCAACTGCAGTCCCTAAACACTTTGAGGGCATAGACTGAACATCCTCACTGCTGCATGGCCCTGTTGTCCTTTAGCCGACCTTTATATTTATACCACTTCCCAACATCACTCCCATCATGAGCCAGACCACTGTGGGCTCCGCAATCTGCATCTCCACAAATAACTTTTGGATCATCAAACCACATAATTTAGCTTTTGCAACATGTAGATAAAGTAAAAAGTCAGAAAAGGAGCCTCAGCAAATCTTTGCTCAGTATTACGGTCTTAGTCTGGCCTTACGTGTGTTGCAGACAGACATGACTCGGCTTAATCTTTCTTCTTTCAGAGAGAACTCTCGAGAAACATCCATCTTTTTAGAGGGGCAGTGCCCTAACCACTGAGCCACTGATCAGAAGGTTGTGGGTTCAAACCTCAGCTCTGCCAAGCTGCTACTGTTGGGCCCTTGAGCAAGGCCCTTAACCCTCCCTGCTCCAGGGGCGCTGTATCATGGCTGACC
>JAOUQW010000001.1:13871856-13889537 GCA_028565825.1 Olivaichthys viedmensis
AAACCCTCTAAAGCTCTCCGAAGCTAGTTTGCTAGCCCACTGCCCGCGCTTGCATCCACCCAGTCTCTGTCCTGACAGACGCAACTGGAGTATCCTTCACAGCCTTCAATAGCCAACAATTCAGAAAGTGCATTAGCGATTGTGTTAAAATGTAATCTGTATTATAATGTAGGTTGCTCATATTGAACATGGTCTAGTTTATTCCACATATGTGTTTTACAAAATGTGCAAAGATTGATCGGTAATGCTTTACACGCTTTTCATAACTAATATTATACTTAATTTAATATTTATGAACAAATTTCAGAATTAATACACCATAAGTAATATTGATGAAATTATTAACCCCTATACATTAACTAAATAATGAACACTTGCATTGACTAATGTTTATTCAATCCATGGCTACAAATAATAATAATAAAAAGTACAAAAATGTACATTTTTATGATTTCGCAGTTTTAGATTATCTTAACAAAATAATAATGTCAAAATTTATATTAGCCTGATAGGAAAGATGCCATGTGGTGACACATGCAAAGACAACCTAAGCAATTACGCGCTAAAATAGTAAAAATGTTAACTATGTTATCTGTCAACAATGTTAGCTAGTATGGGTAATATAGTTGACAGTCTGTATTTGGATGAACATGGATCAGTGTATTTTTTTTCTCAGTTTATCTTTAACTTGAGAATTTTCCATCCAAAAATAAATTTATTCATAAATTATTATATTTATGCCAATGTGACAATACTGTTTGACACAATCTTATCTGTTTCTTATTGTTTTTATGGGTTCACAGTTTAATGGTTTTTTGGACATTTTGGACATTTTTTTCAACATTCTCTGTTTGAAATGTTCTAAAATAAACAGCATTCAGATTGATAATGATGTGGCCAGTCAACTATGTTACTCATGTCAACTATGTCACTTTGATTGTCAACTATGTTACACTTGTTTTAACTTATATAAATGCTTCATCAGGTATGATTAAGGTATATTCTACATCATACCAAGTAGGACTATTGCAGAACATATCTTAAAATTAAATGTATACATTAATACAGATCTATGATAAAACATAATCCTTTGCTTAAGGATAATTTTGAACCACGCAGCCCATTTTACTACAAATTATTTTATTTTTTTTACCTGGTATTAAAAAAAGCTTAAATTATTAAAAAACTTAAATTTTTGTACCTTTTGGTTGATGTCAAATGTACCACTAATTGTAGAATGACCCAGAAGCTGGGTGATTGAGAGCGTGCTAAAGTCCGGGCTGGAGTGGATTTGGATTGGTGAATCTGAGTTGGAGCTGATGAGGCCCTGTGTGTTACAGCTATTTTTGTAAATTATGCTCTACCTTTTTTAGAATTCATCTTTTCAGATAAGACTACTTTTTCAGAAGGAAGAATTTGTGGTTTTGCTTTGCCAATGTACATATAAGAAGTGCTTTAGTTTCGACCTGATCACGCATGGATATTACAAAACCTTCGGGAACGCGTAGATAACTGAAATTACTCTTTGTTGGAAAGTAAAAACACATAAGAACAGCTTTGGTAAGACATTCTCTCATATCTGTCTCACCCTAAGCCCTTTACTGTTAGAGTGTAACAGTTCTAGTTTTTAATTTTCATTATATCGTTGCATATTTGATGAAATGCAACAATTGTCCTTAGACCGCCATTATAAGTGTGTTTTGTAAATGGGTTTTCTGTCCTTTTCTCAGTGCAGAGAAATGTGCAGAAATTCTTGTCCATGGTCACACATATGCTACAGATACGCTCTGGTAGACAGAGAAAAGCTGAAGTATTCTTTTAGGAGAACCTTAGTTCTCCAAAGTGGAAGCAATGGGTAAATCTAAAAAAATCCATCTGTTGCGAGTTAAATATGAATTAAATGTGAATTCCAATTAAAATACTAAAAGTTGTTTTGCTGTGACTGCCATGGGTGGGCCCTTTTCAAAGACATGGACATGTGTTCTTGGTAGACCATCTCATTTTACATGACTGAATACTGGGGATGAATCTTCGTAGAGCAGTGCTACCGAGAAGCCGCCTATCTAGGCTGCAGCCTAGATTTTGGGAGGCAGCTATTGTCACACATTCCTCTAGTTTGCTTTGTGTTTTCCTCAGCTCCTGCTCCAGCTCCTCCCAGACCACACACTCTGATTACTGTCACTGTGTCTGGTGTGTTTCAGCTGCCTCTTGTTGTTTCGTCAGCTGAGGCTGTGTATATCTGTGTATATCTACTCCTCAGTTTGTGTTGTCTTTTTGCAAAGTTTTGCATGTGTTACTGCAGCATCTCTAAGCCTCATTTTTTATTGTTTCCTTGTTTCTTCGGTTTAAAGTTCCTAGTCCTAATTATACTATATACTAGTATTTTCCGGTTTTGACCTTGGCTACAATATGGATTTATTAATGTTAAACCTGACTGGTAATGGTGCCGATCAGACCTGCTATAGATTCTGATGAGACTCTAAGATTAGCCTAAATAAAGACACTTGACACCTACGACCAAAACTCTCTAAGACTTCTTCTGTTACAGGTGGCAATATGGAGTTACTGAGCTGCACTGAGACGTGTCCAAAGTAGAATAATTAAGCTATCCCAAGAACAAGTTTCTACATACCTTAAACCAGGGTTGAGAAAGGCGAGTTCAAAGACATATCTTTCCCACTATGTCTGGTATTAAAAATATTACAAAAAAGAGGAATAAAGTGTGCATCAAGTTTTGTGTAAAAAATGGAAATCCTCCAAATGTTAACAACTGCCTTTGGTGATGACTGCTTGAATAATTTATCACACATTTGGTGACATTCCAACCAACCATAATAATGTGAGGCCAGAACATCCATAACAGTCAAAGACTTTTAGCTTTACCTTCAAAAGTGGCAGGAACACTGGCTATGGAATATTATTTTCAGAAATTGATATGTGTGTGTATTTGCATCATTACAGTAATATAAAAAAAGTATATTTCGGAAAAAACAAGTATACCCCTCCGCCCCCAAGGTGGTGGTCCCCCATTTTTGAAGTTGATGTCTATGGGGAGGAATATTGGAATAAATGCATATCGGTTTAAGGAAATTATTTTAAAGTGGACAGCACATAATGATGTGTGTATATATACTGTATATATTATTATTATTAAAAGATTAGATTATTTAAAACAAATGCAAATTCTTAGAACATTTTGCTCAGACCTCGTATGATCAGTTACACAACAGGTTTAATCATCTAACGTTGACATAAACGTTATTTATTCGGCCTAATTTGTCTCTTAAAGAGTATTAAATATTTGGATGAAAACATAATTAATGTGAATAAACAAACTTCTTTAGGAATAGTTATACAGTGGCAAGGGGATTGTGGGAAGTCAGAAGACCTACTGATAAAGTGGACGTGCTTCCAGACCTTGGCACACCTCATTGATCCATTTCTGAGTGATAAGAACCTTAAGATTATGGCACACTGTAGGGGGTTCGTGTAGTCCCTCTCGCAGGCATCAATTCTGAATCAATCACGGATCAAATACTGTGAAATTGGTTTGATCTTTCCCCCAAAGCTGACAGCCCTTTCAGGATGACTGATCTAGCGTATTCTCATGCTGAGTTTCAAGATTGCGAGACCCACGCACACTAGTGCTTCAATCTTTGGCTGTTCTTGACAGGCTTCTCCCGCGAACTGGCTCCAATGAGCTCGCGACTGACAAATAACCCGGCGTTAGGCAGATGCAATTTGATATTCATTTCACACCTTGCTTTCCCCCCTCTCTTTTACTCACCCTCAGGATTCGAATCGATAATTAAGGATTCTTCTAAGAAGCTCGCTCACTAACTTTTGGCCTGCATCAACACACACAAAAAAAAATGTTCGAAAGGGAACAAGGAGCAGGTAGTTAGAGATGGAGAAGATCAAAGACGATCAGGTGAAACTAGAAGATGCCATCAGGAGACCGAAATCTGGGTTATAAAGGCATGGAAAAAGAAAACAGAGCGATTTCATTGTGGATAACATGATTGCCCGTGTTGATTTGAGGTTTGGAAATTGAAAATAAACAACAGTAGTTTATGTACTGCCATTTGATGTCTAAACAGAAAAAGAATTTCATCCTTGTGTTTTGTAAGCAAGGCAGAACATTCCATCAGGAGACTCGTTCTTGTGGCTGAAACGAGATGTAAAAGGAAATGGAGTAATTGCAATAACACTGAGAATACATAACATGCCTGGCAGTGTTGATTTGAAGGGAGTAGAACAGAAATGCTTTGTAGCAATATAATAAAACCTTCTCTTGCCAGAGAAAAAGAGAGCGTAAAACTGGATTCAAGGTTTCATACTTCTATCTGCTGCCTTGGAGCATCTGGCCTTCTTCATGCTTGTCTGTTCTGAAGGTGAACTGTAAGACAGGAGAGAACAGACAGTGAAGAGCAAGGTTAGACAGGAAGGGTGTTGCTAATCTGACCCGGCGTTAGGTCTCTGGACGGGCGGTTCTGCCTCTGTAGTGGCAATAAAGTGCAAAGCCACAGACCTCCAGTCAGTTCCAGGGAGTCCTCAAGCACTGTTCAGCACATCCTTACAGCTGCTGTCTTTTTATTGAGGTTTCTCTATAGTCAAGAGTTCATGGCAGAAACCAGAACACAGGCAGACACAGTCAATGTTGGCAAATCGATAATCCAAGTATAACAAAGGCAACATATCAATACCAGAAAAAAAAACTATTTTTAAAAATATTAAACTACACGTAGCTGCCAGTTTATTAGGTACACCTACCTTTACTTACACTTTGGAGGTATACAGTTACTGAGCGTAGCCCATCTGTTGCTAGGCACAATTTGTCAGCTCCTCTCTACCCCATCCATCAGTAGAAAAGGGCCACCATAGGACCCCCAGAGACCAGATATTATTTGGGTGGTGGACGATTTTCAGCCAGCAGTGACTCGTGTGGCGGTGGTACGAGTGTATCAGGCACAGCAGCGTTGTTGGGGTTTTTAAACACTGTGTACACTTACTGGCCCCTTTATTAGACACACTTACCTTGTTAGCCCACCATGTAGGTGTACAGTTAGAGACTACAGCTCATGTTTTCCCATACACAATTTGTGTTAATCGTCCTCTAGCCATCATCAGTGTCAGTTTCTGACTAAAGCACTGCTGTTGCCTGAATATTTTAGGTACGTGGACTATTTTCAACCAAGCAGTGAGGTGTTTAAAAACCCCAACAACACCAATCCACTTGATACACTTGTACCAGCATGTCAATGTCACTGCTGTGCTGAGATGATCCACCACCCAAATTATATTTGGTCAGCCATGGTTCTGTGGTGGTCCTTTCAATTGATGGATCATGCCTACAAAATGCACCAACCTGTATATGATAGGTATACATTAAAAATGGCTAATGATTGTAATTACAAGGTAGATGGACCTAGTAAACTGGCAATTCAGTTTACAAAACTAGGAAACAATGCTTAGAATAACAGTACGAACACATACATCACTTCACAAGGACAAGATACAAAAAGATGAGTATGAATACACTCAGAAGAAGAAAACGGCAGAACAAGACGCAGGTGAGAATAACGATCAGGGGTGTGGCCAAGGCAGCGTTAGATCAGGACGTGAGGAAAAACCGGAAGCAAACAGTTTTCATGACACATAGCACACACTACATACTAATATACTAATGTATTTGACTATATATGTATATGTATCACTATGTGCCTTGTCATTTTTGCAGTTGATAAATGATAAATATATGCAGTTTTGTCCACTCTTTGAGTACTAACATGTTTTGTTAGTTTAAGTTACTTCATCTTTTTAACTCCCGAGATCGATACAGGTATATGCAAGCCTCATCTGCACCACCGGAGGTTGGAACAGTCAAACCTAGGTGACCTTAGGTGGTCGTTTTGACAAAGCGCAGGAGGAAGCAGCACCTTTTGAATCAACCCGCGTTTTTAAAGATTTTCCTAACAGCACGTGTTCAATAGGAGGTTCTGGCTGACCTTTCCGAATAGCCTGGTCGTTGCAAGCTCCAAACACACTTGGCCGTTTGAAAGGGCTGGCTGTAGCCAAACAGAATCAAAAGCTACAGAACCAGTATGCAGAGCAGGAGGGGGAGCGAAGTGTGTGTTTATGTGTGTGTGTGTATGTATGAAGTGCAAGAGTGGGCGAAGGGACTGCGTGTTCGTATGAGTCTCAAAGCTAGGGCTATATCTGTGCGAGAGAGAGTGAAAGACAATGAGGAGAGAATTGTGAGTGTATGTGTGTGTGTGTGTGTTACTGCGTCATGCCGGGGATCAAACAGAATGCCTGCAGACACAATCAACACCGACTGACACTCGCTTCATCACTGACAGACTCACTGAGTCTCATCCTACGCTGTTAGCAGAAATCCATTACAGCCTTCTAAGTAAAAAACAGCGGGGTATCTAATATAGTACTTGTTCCTCATATAGTCTCGCTCTCTTTTTCACTTTTTAGATTAAAGGTTAACATTTGCTCTTGAATTTGTCTCAAGTAAAGTGGCTTCATCTCGTCTCACTCAGTACTGATACAGCACTAGTTTGGACAGATTGGTGTGAGATGATAAAGGTGTATAGGGAGGTAGAAATGTCCCTCTTAAACTAATGGTTTGGTGAAGAATCAAATTTACACAATTTTCCACTTACTCCAAATGTAGTCGATTAGCTAAGATGTTTGGCATTTGATGTGTGCTTCTTTTTTTCAATGGAGCTATTAGGCTAATATATCTAACAAGTAACAGAAGTCAATTTCATCTAAATTATTTCAATTAACATGCGCACAAATCTCATCTGCATAAAATTTTACCTGATTTTCGGTAAAATTCTACCTTAAAACTTTGGAAGGCAGGGCATCTACAGTAGGTGGAATATTCTAATACATACAGTGTGTGTGTGTGACATTACTGAAGAACTGGATGAGTATTTACGGAAAAAGATGTTGGGTAAGACAGACATCCATGACTTGTTATCTACATTAGCCTCATAGCTCCAGTAAAAAACTAAAAAATCCCAAATTCCTTGCCTGTTCAACTACATTTGGGTTAAAAAGAAAATAATCTTGGATATGGAAAAGCAATCTGAATGTTTGAAAATTAAATGTTGCACAGACCCAACACTGGATACAGCATTTTTACTTTAATCATGTAATAATTTTACCTAAATCAGCCCGTAGACTATTATGCCACTCTGAATTAAGGCACAAATCATAATAGGAAATGCCGGCACGTCATCATCAGAGTTAATTTTGCTAAACCATGATTTACAGTCTCATCGAGAAACATCATCAGCTTGGAAGCGTTGATGTAAATCAAGTTAGTTGAGTATGTGAGGAAACTCAATAAGCAGGAAAGCAACACAGCAGTCACCTATGAGAGCGAGAGCTTAGTCTGTGACAGTCATTAGTCAGGAATAAACCAGTGTTCTTATGATGAAGGGCCTTATAAATAATTAGCTTTCTTGTTCTGTTATGAATCAAGGCAAGATGGTGAAATCTGAAAATTTCATGGCCTTTTTATGATTAATGCATCTACCTTTTTTTTCTCTTGCTCCTTCACATTTGCTGACAAAGCTGACACTGATGGTTTACCTATTGCATCTACATGTTATTACTTATGCATAATTCATATAACAGGGGTTTAAATCAATGCAAAATAAATTTGGTTGGGTAATTACTTTATTAGATGCCATCGGCGGATTGGTCATAACTAATACTTCTGTCATTTCTCAAAGTGAAAGAGTGCGGAAATTGAGTTATAAGAATAAAAGGCCAGTGACGATTCATATTCATTCACAATTTTCTATTTCTATTTTTTATACAGGTACAGCAACGTTGCTGTTTTTATACACTGTGTACAGGCCAATTTACTACACACACCAACCTTGTTAGTCCACCTTGTAGGTGTACAGTTAGAGATTACTACTCAACTTTTTCCATGCACAATTTGCGTTAATTGTCCACTAGCCCTTCATCATCAGGACTGCTGTTATCTGAATACATAGTGACATTGAGGTGTTTAAAAACCAGCACAACACACTACCAGGCTGCAACCATGTCAGTGTTACTGCTGTGCTGAAAATGGTCCACCACCTGAATAATATCTGGTCGGCAGTGGTCCTTTTAGACTGATAGTTATAGTATCTACTACCGTAGATGCACAACCTAGAAAAGGTTTCTAGGCCTAACCAATCCATAATCTTCAATGTATCACATTTCAAATTTCACGTCAATAAAGAAAAGCCAGCAAAAAATTTGCAATCTGAAAACAAAAAACCCTTATATCCAACAAATAACCAAATATTTGTATTTTTGCTGTGTATGTCCTACAGACGATTGATTGACATGTGCATCATCGTATCATAAATTTTTTAATTCAGTCATAATCAGATTGGACAACATGATCTTTTCACACAAATGTGACTCTGCTAACAATCGACACTTCTAACATTCATTACGTTATAAGTACTGAAAAGGGCAATGGTAGCTCGGCGGTTAAGGTCAGGCCCAGATTAAGTCTCTACAAAGCCTCTGGGCATCAGCGCTTTCATTGTTTTGGAGGTGGCAATGCAATAAATCGTTTGTAAGTGAATGTGCCTTGCCCCCAATGCCTATGTCCCTTAGCAAGACTGGATATATGGCAGTACAGTTCTGGTACAATGCAGAGCCTCACTGAACAGCCACTTCCTGTATTTTCACCATAATGGGTTCCCATAATGCATGGTTCTGATAACAATGATTCTCTAAAGTTCCTGAGGCTGCTGATCCTCAGGAAGTGGCTGGATAACATCAATTAAGTCGCTCCCATTTGGGGTCTTCATAGTCTTCCACTCAGTGGAAGTTGTTAGTTGTTAGCCGACGCAGCCAAACTAACGTTATCTTCTTTCATGTTCATGCTGCTAGATCCTGACCACTGTAAGGCTTCATCCTTGTACAAAAAAATAGTATAGAATTTTATTTTTATAGCACTTTTCACAATGCAGATTATCTCAAAGAAGCTTCAGACATCTTTTCCCTAAACTCCAGCAAGCAAGCCAAGGGAAACGGCAACAAGGAAAAACTTTATTTACTTTAGTTATTTTTATTTCAAGTAGTCTAGGAATTCGGGCTTATATGGAATATAAGTTAATGGCTAGTGATAAGGATGCCATACTGCATTTCACTGGATAGATATCCTGTTTAAGCCATATACTGTAGGAGGCAGGTCGAACATAGTCAGCAGTCAGATGATGAAGAGGAAGCAGGAGCTTCTAGTCCCCAGGATAGGAGCAGAAGCTTATGGGCCTCATGATGGCAGAAGTAGGACCGGGATGGGGAAGGAGCCTGTTTGCCATAGGATAACAGGAGTAAGACCAAAATGGGGAAGGATCTTGTGGGCCTCAGAATGGCAGAAGTAGGACCGGGATGGGGAAGGAGCATGTGTGCCATAGGATGACAGGAGTAATACCAAAATGGGGAAGCAGCTTGTGGGCCTCAGAATGGTAGGAGTGGGACCCGGATGGGGCAGGAGCTTGTGGGGCTCAGGATGGCAGGACTAGGACCCGGATAGGTCAGGAGCTTGTGGACCTCGGGATGGCTGAGGTAGGGCTTTGATGGGGCAGGAGTTTGTGGACCTCGAGATGGCTGAAGTAGGGCCCGGATGGGGAAGGAGCTTGTGGACCTCATGACATTTCTAAACTCTTTTAAAAATATTTGTTCTTTTTGCATATTTGGTAAGCTGATGACTGTTTTTTTTTTGTTTCTGATTGCACCACTACAAGTCGGTGGAGTATTGAAATTAACCCAGTACCTGTATGGGCACTAAACAAATGCATCTTGATATCTACTCTTTTAGCCATATGATTATCAAAACTGATTGTAGATATGTGTTAGGTTTATCCCATATGAATCCTCTTTAAGGTCCACCCAGCACCAGAAATAGACCAATCATAATTGTCTGACAGCTAATGCAGATTCAGAGGGGACCAATAAGATGTTTGTGAAGCAAAATCTGTGTGCGTGGAGTTGTTTGGTGATGGTAAAACGTGTAAATAGCCCACTTGCTTTTTGACCCTACCCTAAGGGCATGGTGTCCCTGGCCACTGGCTCATAAATCCGGGCCATATTTCATTCTAGTGATTGAAGGGTGCGAGCTCAAATCACAGGACTGCCTGAGACTCATTGTTGGGCTCTTCAGCAAGGCCCTTAAGCCTTAATTGCTCCGCTATATCCTTGGATTGGATTCTGCTTCACTTGTAAGTTAAAAGTGTCTGCCAAATGAATAAATCAATAAATGACTACAATAAATGTGCAGTCAGTTGTTCAGCTGGCAACTGTTCCTGTCATGCTATCAATCACGATTGTTAAGTTAAATTGTGAATGTTATGTAGGCTGTTTGGAGTTTTGTGTGCTCACCTGCTGTTTTTTATAATCTCCTTGATAAAACGAGAGCTAAGTTATCACTGTGTATCGTGTTATTGACCGTCTGATGACGGATAACATGCTGAACTAAAGTCAGTTGAGATTAGGCCGCAACGTGCAACCACTCAATTTCATTCCAAACATGGAAAAAAATCAATACTTATCTACTGCATAGTTTAAATGTAGTGCATGAAACTGCTCGCTAAACTAATCATGTAGGTAAACACTGCCTGCAACTGTTAGACGTTTCATTTAGCAAGATACTGCCTTGGTTTCCAAAAGGGCACAAGCATAGAGGCACTAGCTGATTTACAGATAAGCATTTTTGAAAACATGTTTTAATATTTAAGGAAAGAATTCTAAGCTGATATGAATGTAGAAAACGTTCAGCTTTTGGAGTTGTGATACCTCTTGAAACTGGGTTAATTTAATGTAAGCAGTAAAATGATTGATGTAAGACTATTAAGTCTAATTCAAATGAATTCAAAGGGAGTCTGGTCTAGTAAAATAAATGACTAAGTCTAGTAAGAATAAAATTTAATGCAGGTCTAGTGAAATGAGGTTTCACTAGACACCCCCCCAGTTTAAAACATCACGAATATGGATTTATGAAACAAATCCATTTGTAGGATAGTAGCCTCACGAGGGTCTCTGAAGGAAACCTGCTAACCTACATTGGTTTATACACAGTCCACAAATGTCAGGAAAACATGTCCTTAATTTTTAACTTGGGTGTTTTGCATTTAAATTACTTTCTGTACTATTAATACCTAAAAGTTTCACTATGCACCTATTAATTATGCCCATGTTTATGTGTAATTATGCTTGATTTAAGATTTTCTCTTTCCTTACTCATTTGCTTACTACCTACTTCTGGTTTTGCTTGATTAAAGCAGTTTAAAAATCATCAATGTATGGATTGATTTTCTGTGAGTCCCTCTCTAACTTATTCCCTCTCTTTTAAGAAGTTCCTCCTCATCCATCAATAAACACTGTGCAAAGTGTGCAGAGAAATATTTTATTTCTTCATGCTTGTATTCCCTTTAAAAGATGTGCCTCTATATGTACTAACTTGAAACATTAGTAATGCGCTGGCACTAATGTAATGAGTGGTTGACTTTTGCTTTGCTGTATTAGGCCTCATTGCTTTCAGTCCACAGAGGGACAAGTTCACATCTCGTCAGATTTGCTTACTCTAAACAGTGGATTACCAAACCCTACATTACAGAAAAGCTACAGCTTTAACAGGACCACACGGAACTTAAATGTTTCCTCAGACCCCACAATGCGTCTGTATAGTCCTAGACAGTTTATGTAAATATAGTCTGGAAACATGACCTAAAATGATTGGTTATTATTTTTTTTTGTCCCGCCCGCAATTCTATACGTGATGTAATTTATATAAAAAAATAATAATTTCTGTATTATAGTAAAAGATTATGGAAAAAGTAGAATTTTGTCTTTTAATTGATTAGTATAGATGAATCGTTCACAATCTGATCAAAGACATGAGCTAACAAGGGAAAAAAGGTCAGTTTTGATTTCAGGTTGTCTTTAAGAGAGTAATTCCTGGTTGATCAAGCACATGTTGAAGGTGTGAATACATTTCAGTTCTTTTTGAAGATTAACCCTGAAGAGCTTTTGAGCTTTCTATTTTTATTTCTAGGCTTCTAACGCCAAGAGGCAGCCGTACATTAGCTACTTAGCTACTTAGATATGTCATCATTTAACATATTATTAACATAATATTTATACTAGCCTTTTTATGAATAATATTTTTCCAAGTCTTAAAATTTGTGCATTTTTCAACATGGTCTCACACTTGCAAATTTGTAACAATTTTATACAATCGAACACAATTCAACCACATTACCCTTATTTATTCAAATTTGTATGAATTTCACATGAGATCAGGTTGGCATTTGGAGGGACATAATATGGCTTAGGACTGACAGAATATAGAATTAGTACACGGATATATTTTCGTCGTTATTTCCAAATTTTTAACTGCCTTTTGAGTGAAACATGTAAAACAATGCAAAATCTTAATTATTCCTGTCATGATGTGGGGGTTCCGGGGTGCGGACACAATCGCGAGGCGTTTAACCTTAAACATATTTATTTTATCGCTTAGCATACAAACAGATAAACATACACACTGACATTGACAACGAAAGACAACACAGGACGGACACAAGCGGGTATTTAAACACTTAGTAATTTGTAATTTAAACACTTGTCCGCGCACGTGGCGGCCGTCGCCATGGCGACCGCCACGCTATGTTGTGCGCTGAGCTGGGCGCGTGACAATTCCATGTAACTGTCATTTAATATTTGGCAGTTTGAGGAATACTGTGTTAATTTCTAATTAGATGATATATATGTTAATTGTTTTATTTTCCGTATTTTTTGTAAGTTAAAAAAGATGTCACGGCTGTAGCGGCGGGGAGGCAGGACACAGGCGCAAAGACGTTGAACATTTACACATTTATTTAGACATGAACAGACAAAGTACAAACACAGCATGACATCAAACATCGAAGGACAAAGCAGGACGGGTACACAGGGATATTATAGGGGCACTAATCACACGATCAATAATATCACGAGACTGGAATCAACACACAAACATAAGGCGCGTGGCGCTCGTCGCCTAGCAACCACCACGCACAATGACAGAACCCCCCCTCAAATGCCCACACAGGCATTCAAGAATGCAGAGCGGCGTCGCTGTCCCCGAAGCCCGGGGCGGAGCAACGACGTCCTCTGCCATGTCAGGGAACTGGGGTACGCCTTCTGTGGCGTCAGGGACAACCTCGGCAGTCGTCATCAGCCCCTCCCCCAAAATCTTCTAAGGGGGTCTCTTTCGCCACTCCTGGGAGGCTTGAAAACCGGTCTGGCTCAGTGCCGAGCAGCTTCTGTGGCTGCCTCTGAAGCATGGTGACCTGAGCTAGTTAACATTAGCTAACTTGACACACAATTTTGTTCCAATCATGAAAAAGCAATACTGTATGTAGTGTGTGAAACAACTTGCTACTTATCATGTAGGTAAACACTGCCTGCAACAGACTTTTTTATTTAGCAAGACACAGGTTTATTTTCAAGCAGAGCTGCTAGCTGATTCATGGATGAGAAAGCACCTGAAAACGTGTATTAATAGGTCAAAAAGAACATGTGCTAATTTGATATAATGGTAGAAATTCTTCTGCTTTTGGAGCTGTGAGAGTTCTTGAATTTGAGTTAATTTAATGTACATCTGTTGTAGTAATTAAATTGAATGATGCAAGTCTATTATATCTAATTCAAATTAATTTGATTTAAGTCTAGTAAAATGTGGCTAAACTGAGACTTATGTCTTATTCTAGTCTTCTTAATCTTTGGTTGTTAAAGTGTTTGTCAATGTGAACAACTGTGAATTCCTTGTCAGCAAATCTTACATGGCCAATAAAACTGAATTTGTTCTGCTTATTTTAAGACCTTACATAATATATTGGGATTCAATTCTTGTACTTGTGCTCTAGAGTACAACAGCCCAAAGAGTCTTTTTTAATCTTGCAAAAATTAGGATGTCTTTCACACTGAAGTTACTGTGGTCTCACACAAGTAGGTTTTAAAAATGCCAACCAAGTGCTGTCAAACAAGAGAGGATATCGCTATAAAGTAGGATTTTCAATTATTCAAGTTAAGTATCTCATCTGGTCCACAGGAATGAGGTAAATCCTTGAGTAAGTCCTTGTTGCTACAATGTATGCAGGTTTACCTCAAATAGAATAAATAGAATAGAGGAGCGAAAATTGTGGTTTCTAGAGCATGATCAGCCAGCTTAAAATCGGAACGTCTGGTAGGCACGCTGAGGTTATAACCCATACTCTTCACAAGAAGTTGTAATGGCAGAGCGTGAGACCTCAGTTTACAGCTCACATGGAAAGAATAGGTTCCTTTCAACCTATTTATCTATTCGCATTAAATGGAAAAGGCAGGGATAGTAGTGGAACAAATTGTAAGACTATTGATGCATTGGGTGGAAAAGATTGAGCAAGAAAGAGAAGGAAAATGCAAGTGTGTGTGAGTGTTGGGTTAGAGTAGCCAGTGGGGACGTCATGTGAAATCTGACTCGATGAGCAGTGGCAGGTTTTTCCCACAGCTCACTTCCGAAGCGACAGCTGTCTCCCCTCATCCAGCCAGACACGGGGCGAGAGGAAAACGAAAAAGAGGGTGGAATGAAGTGGAGAAGTGGGCACCAGGGCCGCGCCCGGATCCGAAATTAACACCTGACAAGGTGAGCGAAGGATTACAGAGAAGACGAGGTCTTGCATCACAGCCATTCGCAGCCTGATCAAAGCCAACAGCAGCCTGATATGTCTATACCCGACCTGACAGACTGATGCCAGAAAAGGTGGATGAGAACTTGTCTTGTTGTTGGCGGACACACACGTATGGTTATGTGTGTGCATGTGTGTCTCTGCCTGTCTGTGTCAGTTCTCAAATATTGAACTTAAGTGATAAGAGCATTTAGTAGCATAAAGACAAACAGAAGGACAAAGGTCAGGATGACCACGCCTAGCATTGCTTATGTTCCTAAAATTATTTCGTAAGAGATAAGTGTCCCGTTATCAAAAAATTAAGCACAAAGAACACAGGCAGAGTGGTGTTTCGTCCCACAATTCCGTTATTTTCAGATATCTCCACACTTCAGATGACACTACCTTATTTATACCACGGTCACATACCAGCGTTTAAAAACTGATGTTTGTATATGTTTTGTTTGGTCATATGAAAATGACATTATTTTATTAAGCTAACTTTCTAGTCCCCCATTCACAGGCTACCACTGTACGGCTGTTGCTATGGTCTGTCAGCATTCTCTACTGGTAACTCTGATGCTTCTCATTCCACCCATGTTTTGTGCTCTCCGTACAAATTAAAATTGATGTTAAAATGAACCTGATCTCTTAAGGAGAAATTCTGCCTACTAAATTCAGATTTTTTTTTTTTTATATCATCAGGTTAGGAGCTTTGTCTCAAGTATCCTAAAAGCAAATCTGCAGGGTCTTGTTATATGCCCTGTTGAGAAAGTTGCACATGACAGGCTAAATCCTTTTAAATTCATAACTATATTTCATAGGGTGCTGTTGGAATCTGTTAGAGAAGATACTTATGGATCTAAGGTTCTGTGGGAGAAGGACTTGGGTACTTCTATAGCTGAATGTGAATAGGATGCCAAGTAGTTGGATATATCAGAATATCTATTCACTGATAAGGCAACTGAAATGCAATTAAAAATTACAGAGAAAATACACAGACTATATATCACCCTAGTCAGACACAGGAAAATGAACCCTGATTTGTCTGAAACCTGTTTTAAGTCATTTTGTATGAGGCTCTTGGATAAATGAACAAGATATTAGGAATATCCTTGAATCTTAATTAAGGTTGAGGTGCTTAATATTATTTTATTTATTGCAACACGTTGTATACAACAGACATCCGATCTACCTCCATGACACAATGGATCAATACATTAGCGCTTATGCCCATGGAGGCCTTAAGTTTCCTACCGCAGAACAAACCATTTCAGTTTTACAAAATACTTTCTTTCCTACTTAGGGGACA
The DNA here is from genome assembly GCA_028565825.1 of Olivaichthys viedmensis. NCBI lineage: Eukaryota > Metazoa > Chordata > Actinopteri > Siluriformes > Diplomystidae > Olivaichthys > Olivaichthys viedmensis. The sequence goes on from JAOUQW010000001.1 coordinate 13,887,892, forward strand.
ATGCGACCTGGATCCTGAATCATCACTTTTTTGCCTTGCATGGAACTAATTCAGTTGATAGTGTTGTATATTGTGTGCTCTTAACTCTTACTGTCTTATTACCACATATGCTTGGCCCAGACGTTATTAATAACAAAGAAAAAACAGGAAAAAAAATAATCTACCTGATCTTATGAGATCAATTTGAGCAAACAATGGTGATGTGGTCAGATTTCTATTCTATACAAATTAAGTTGTAAGAAAAAGTATAAACGCTAACCCCGCCCCTAACCTTAACCTTAACCTTCAAAACTATTTATTTGACTTGTTACAAACGTGCAAGTGGAAGACCATGTTGGTTAAGCCCTTAAACTCCCAGGAACCGTCGGCAGGTCCAGACTTACATTCTTTACTGTGATTACATTTTTTTCAGCAGATCTACGTTAGAGGTTTCCCAACATAAAGAATTAATGCACACCTGCTAGCCAATCTAATATATCCAAACTAGTATTTTCCTTGGCCATGTTATAAACACTCTTAAGAGACAACAAACTTGATAATTAACCTCCATTGCCTGCATCACCTCATAAGCAAGTCATGCTTTTAAGCAGGGTCACTGTTATTTTCCAGGCTTGTTGAGACCTACTATTTAAATCATTCTAAAAATCAATGAGGATACCAATTGCTCAGCGACTATGCATCTAAACGTCTGTGATACATAATGAATGGAAGGGCATTTCCACCATCACTTTAACTGATAAACAGACCCACTCGGTCAGGAGCATACTGACCGCTGGAACCATTAATCTGCCCATCACGTGTGTAATTATGGTGGGAACGCACAAAAGTTCACTTTACAGAGATCGGCGCAAGCTGATCTATTCACATCATGAACGATCGAGTGTGTGTGTGAATCAGACTGTATGTGATTTAGAGAGACTCTGCAGAGTCATAGAGTTCCTCAAAAACTACTCCAGTAAAGCAGGTTTAATTAAGTGCAGACTGTCAACGTTGGCAGGGACTGCATTATTCACAGCCTTAAATGCAAAAGCAATGTGGTGATTAATGTTTTCTTCCAATGACAGATGCGAAGCATGTAACTTTTAGTGACTTAATGATTAGGGGTTGCAAGGGGACACTAAAGAGGGCTGTTCTTCCTACAGTTAGGATCGGTTGCTCAAATTCCAATCCACAGGGCTATATGTATCGCTAGACAACAAAATGGCCAAAAAAAGTAGTAAATCTTCATCACACTTCCTATGGTTTGAGTTTTCGAAGTTATTTAACACCAAAAGCGCAGCAAAGAAGGGTGCTGTAGCTTTGTTCAAAAATACTATACCAATCACACGATTCTTAACACTGTAATTATACTCAAAACATGCGTGACATTTGTAACCCAAACAAATAGACAGTCTTGAAATACCGTTTCAGCGTTTATATTTTAAGACATTGTGCTGTATGCATAAATGCCTCAAATACAGACAGCTAGCTAACTGCTAGCTAATTAGCATCCTGACAAACTGTCTCACTAACACCAGTAGAGGAAAGTTTGGGGTATACAGAGGTTTTATGAATTTGTATATAACCAAAATACACTCACCGAGCACTTTATTAGGAACACTATACTAATACTGGGTCGGGCCTCCCTTTGCTCTCAAAACAGCCTC
>JAOUQW010000001.1:13889792-13900231 GCA_028565825.1 Olivaichthys viedmensis
AAATACTCAAACCAGCTCATCTGGCACCAACAATCATGCCACGGTCAAAATCACTGAGATCACATTTTTTCCCCATTACATTACCTGAAGCTGCTGGTCCGTATCTGCATGATTTTATGCATTGCACTGCTGCCACAGGATTGGCTGATTAGATAATTGCATGAATGAGAAGGTGTACAGGTTCCTAATAAAGTGCAGTACACAGACAGTATATATATATAAACTGGTTTCCCAGCAAGTCTTGGATATACTCGTTTGCCAGCAGGTCTATATATATGCATGTATAACAATAAACTGGAAACTATGTATATAGGCCATTTGGAAGAGCTCTGAAGATGCTCTACACCACAGGTGTCAAACTCAAGGTCCGCAGGCCAATTACGGCCCGCTGCCTCATTTCATTCGGCCCACTCAAACTTGCAAAAAAATATACTGAAACAGCCCGTGGTACACTACTATCTAACATTTGCACACTGGAGCAGTAGAACCTAGAATTCACACCTGACGCGTTGCAAAGTGTATAGAGACCATCTGACCAATCCACATTGGTGAGCCAGTGTGCGCTTAATTTTTTTAACATTGGCTTGGGGTTTACAGAGCTCTTGTGAATTGAAACACTGGTTAAAATAGATGCGTATCTGCTGCGTGTGACGTGTGTCTAAAAACATTTCAGAAACACATCCGGTGTTAATTGGCCTTTGATGTAATGATCGACTCCAAATGCCGAAATGCATCATCCAGTGTAGCAACCTACAGTGAGATGGGAGACTGAGACTGTATGTTCTTAGCAAAGATAAGCCCGTATGATTTCTTCTTTACTGTTACAGTAAAGAACCTGTCGTACGGATGAATACAATTGTTTGGCATAGTTATGAAACAAAAATAAATATGGTAAACCGACTCACGGCTATAATCAGATTACAGAATAGATGCACTTATAATAATCAGTTTAAAACATAATAGCCTTAGTTTATGGCCCTTCAAGGCCTTACAAAAATGCCAATGTGGAAATTAAGTTTGACACCCCTGCTCTACACTATGATGCTTCTTTGTCTATGGAGATTCAGTCCTCTCCAGTTGAAATAAAACCTAGAGAGGAGGATGTTTTAAAAAATGAGATTTTTGCGTTGTCTTGATAAATTGTGCCAGTTGGCGTGCAATAGCAGCAGAGTATTTTCAGTACAAATCTTCACAAGCTTTTCTCCCTAGCCCTCTTCATTTTCAGTCGAAAAGTGAGAACGGCCTTTGAAGTCACTGCTGTGCTGAGAGGGGAAAAAAAAGATATGCAGCACTGGAGATTAATTAAATGCAAGCTGCTGAGGGTGTCTCTTCCAATTAGCATCATTCCATTTTTCCCCATGGTTTTTGCTGATATTCGTGGCTTTTGTAGCGCTTTTTCTTGACAATGCCATTGCTGCTGATTTCAATAAAAAGGTACGAGGACAGATTAAAAACCACTGCATCAGATTACATTGGCATAATTGCTTAAGATGGCTTTGCCACCAGTTTGAGCCTTTGTGGACTGATTATAAATGGCTGTCACGAACGGGAAAAAAAGTTTTGCGGCAGATTTACAACAGGGAACACTGTACCTCACGCATCAGCGAGGCCTAATAATTAGCAGAGGAGTGCCACTACTTGGCATGATTTACTGGCTGCTTTGTCACTGACTGCAGTGACATTTTTGTCACAGCATCCAACGCTAATCAGTGGACCTGAATAAGTACTTGGGACTGTTGATTTAGTTGGGGACGATACAGGCACGACTGACTTACGAGGAAAAAGGAAGCTGTTATTTACCTATTGTGTGTTTGTCTTTCGTGTTCATTACGGTGTGATAGCAGACCTACCATTGTGGGGATCAAATCCCATGAATGGGAAGAGAGATATGGTAGTGAGTTAGTAGCTAAGGAGGTTTCTCTGTCATGTCTAAACGCAGTTAGGGTCTTTACAATAGCTACACAACAATTTGAAAATTAGTGAGGCCGAGTATAAGTAATCACGCCAATTTTTCCTTTGAATGCTAAATTGTTTTTTTTCCCCATATTGCAAAGTACAGCTTGTGCTTCAATATCCCATTTAACAGAATGTAAACATCAAGGGAACATCGAATGAATGCATCATAATGACAAACAATGCAAATGAGCTATTCATGCGTTATCTGGGAGTTAGAGCTGTGTGCCAAAGCATAAAATGCAGACTGTTCATTGTTTTTGCCCACCTTCAATATGCCACATCTGCTCCACTTCATGAACACACTTTCAGTAATTACAGAATACTGTAAGAATGGCATATGAGAGTTGCAGAAATATTGACTACTAATATATTACATTCTGACCCGTTTACTCCTGTTTGTTTTATGCATCTTGAGTATCAGGATTAATTCTGGATAGGGTTTATACACATACAATGCAGGTGTAAATACACCCAAGATAGCCAGGTGTCTCCCCAGGGCACACTGACAGCCAAAACCCTTCCCAATACATTACATCATAACACACATAGTCCATTACCTCTATACTCACCATATCGTAATCATAGAAGACACGTAGAGTTGGTGTACACAAGAAACTAAATGTTCATTAGCAATTTGGACAGACATCATTTAGTGTTTGTTCTGGCTGCACCCAGAGTCACTATTATTAAACAGTCTAAACAGTGTCTGCTTCTAAAAAGACGATTTTCAATTTAGCAACCATCTTTTGCATAGCACAACTGGAAACAACACAGGAAGTTGTCAAGTGTTATGAGCTGATTTGCATATTATTGGCAATACACCAATCAGATTTCAATCTGGCTAACCAGAGGCATATTTGAAGTGTTAAAGCATGTGGTTAAAATTTTACCAGGATACAATCCAGATACTAGACACATGAAATGACCAGGTGTAAACGAGGTCTATTATGTCTGATGGTCTATTATGTCTGCGAAGGAACATAATGTGATATAAACACATGACGTGTTTATGTATGGTTATTATGTCCACTTCAAGGGGGTAATTCGCTGCCTCTTCCTTTTTGAGGGTTTGGACTGTGCCATCAGCAAATGCTTTTGAACAAACCAAAACTGACAAGTAATTAGAGGCAAAAGTTTCCTTATTCCTCTCCAATTATTTTCCTGCAGTCTTGTTTAGGACCAATTATCACAAATTGTGTTGTGATTTTTTGTTACTTATTAGCACTCACAGAGGAACTTTTCTACATCCAGCGGACAATAGCCCGATCAAGGGTTTAAAAAAAAGGCCACTATAGATGATGCTGTTCTTCCAACAATTCTTAGATTATAGTTTTAGCCTAATTATTGCCCAAAGTTGTAAACTCTAGAAAAAGGCTAGAGGAAGCCAATAGAATCGTCTGCCATGAGCGGATCTAGATGACATCTTAATTTCCCTCGTGTTTCCCTTCTCTCTACCAAACCCTGTACATTATTGGCTGAAAGTCAGCGGTACTGCACAACACAGGACCCCTTTTATTAAGTCCCTCACTTTAAATGTCACTGCTGCCCACCGCAGCGCCAGGCATGCTGGGTAGGCAAACACGGCGGGACGAGTGCATGGCAGTAGGCGCCTCTCCTACTCACGACTTGATCTGAGTGAAACAGAGATGACGGTGAATGCACAGACGAGACTGATGCTAAGTGTCACCTCGTGTACACTCGCTGACAGAAAGCAGAGGATGCTCCGGCTCACACACTCTGCTCTCTGCTCCCCGCTCACACACATATCTTGTCTCCCACGATTCCGAGGCAGAGAACAAATCATCTGGCTACCTACGTGTGTGTGTGTGTGTGTGTGTGTTTCCTGCCTGGCATGAGTTGGCACCTCCCAGCAACCTTCAACCCCATGTTTGGTCAGAATAAATGGCAATAAATGATGAGGGGGGGCAGGGATGAGTCATCGGGAAGGAGGCACGCACAGAAAGTCATTATTGAAGAGGGGGAAGAAAAAAACACTGCCCTGTAACAATATTGCTTCTGTGGAGCTTCGATACGTCTTTAGAGCCCACTAGCTATGCATGTGGGTAAAACAAAATAAGGCAACGTGAAGTTCAAGGCCAGGGTATGGGGTGGACAGAATCAATTGTATGCCTTGTAGACACTTACATTTTTGTGTCCTTTGCATTTCAAGTGCCAGGAACACCATGGACATTGAGCAGAGGTGCTCAAAAGACAACTGTAAGGCGCTTGGATGGACGATGGAACGTCTGTCTCCGGAACAGGATATCACGGTTCGTTCTCTTAAGTCATAAAAGCACAAATGACTTACAGACGACTGAGGTTAAAGAAAGATGGAGGAAAGGGAAATGGAGATCGATATTCAGGTTGATGCTGCTGGCAGGCCATCAAACTTGGCTGCTGGAGACTGAGGCCGTGCCAATGGGGAGGCTAGCATCAGATTTACAATGCTGGGAGCCCAGAAAATCCCCATAAACCATTGCGACCTCTTTGTATTATGTTCAGGCCCCGTCGCCTTTAAAATAAAAGTGATGGAAGCCGAAGCAAAGATCACAACAGCCTGAGAGGAAGAATGGCAAGCTTTAAATACTCCAAGAAGATGGCCATGTTGTATTGAGGACCTCCGAGCTGGAGGGGACAAGACACACCAGTGCTTCGGAAGCGGACGCAGAGGACATGTCAGTGAGAATTAATAATCCCGTCTCCCAGCTTTCGCTTCTAATTAGGCACAGGATAGCCTCAGAAAGCTGCGGTTTAATGTTAGAATGAGCTTTCCAGTCTGTACTATGGCATTTTTTCCCCCTTCCTCAGTGGTTCCGCTTCCCCCGGGAAGATGGTCATTGCAAATGCAGTCTGACGTGCAAATAAACCAAGAAGGCAACTGCAGCTCGCCGCTTCCAGTTCAATCTCACGCAAGCACTTAAGAAGGGCGGCATCGGCCCTTTTCCACACAATCTTCAGCAGCCAGCCGAACTCACTCAGTGTCAGTATAACCTACAATATAGCAGGGGAGGTGGTATTTTTGGAATGCCTGCGTATTCTCCGAACATTTCCAAAGAAGTAGGTTGTCTGCTCTTTTTTTATCCCCCTCCCCCCATTATTTCGAATGATAACATCCATTATGAACGCTTGTGTAAACAAATTCATGCTGCTCCTCAATCATCTGGCTGATCTTCCACAACATGGCAAGATTTTTTTCTTTAAGAAGAGTTACCAACATGATAGATGTTGAGGCACTGTGCCTGAAAGCAGCCTAATTATAGAACTTGGAGACAGCAAGGCAGAGAGAGAGGAAGACAGTGGGATGGGATATTAAGAGGTAAAGGGAGGAATGCTTCCCCTCCCTGTGACATTAATGTTATCTCCCAGAGGAGCCGGACTCTGTGCTGTAGTAGCCCGTCTGAGACTGCCAGACGCGGCCAGGCAGACGGAATCAGGCTGATAAATAAAGACGACAACGCAATAGCAGCCTCTTCAACAACAGTGGGCTCCTCTCTGAGGAGAACTGGAGGGAAAAAGGCAAATGGGTAAAAGGGACAGCTAAAAAGGCTCTTAGGACCGAGACTAAATCAGTTGACAAAGGCATTAAAGAAAGATTCCCTCATACAGCTCAATCTTATCAGCCCTGGTCACGTCTGGCTAGCCATGTCTGGAGTGTCGGAAGAGAAGAGAGAGTCTGAAAGAGTAGCCTGGCTGGGTTTAAGGGCTCCAGTGTACCACGGTTCTCCAATTATTCCACCTTGCGGCCCAAAACCTTTTCACCGAGCCCCTGTGTGTCTGTGATTAGAGCAACAAACTCGCTCCCTCCAGACTAGTGGTGCAAACCGCTGGCAAACTCTCAAAACTGACAGTCACCGAGTGAGACCGACAGAGCAAAAGAGAACTGACAGGGGGAGTTTTTGGGGACTATGAGCAGTAATAGGCTGCTCCAGCTGCGAGGGATTTGGCCTGACATTTTTGCAGTGCAATTAGGGAGCTCTTTTGTCTCTTGCAGCTTTCATGTGACGGTCTGTGGCTTCTGGCCTTCACAGCCTGGGCCAGAAGTATATCGGGCCAATTTGAGGGTGACACTGTGTGATGGGCTTGATTTGACTCTATTAGGACCTTAATACATTCATGAATGAAAAACAAGGTGCCACCTGATCTCTGGCCGCGGGGAGAAAGAGAGACGTCAGCAAACTCGAAACAAGAAAAGTGACGGAACGCTGTCAAGAGCGTGGAGACGCTCCCCCAATCAAGCCAGAGCCAGTAAGATTATTGACAGAGACAATCTGCCAAAGTCAAAAGACCTTGACAGATCTTGATAGGCTAGGCTTCTTGATCCGATGGGCCACTGATGATCCTCCCCTAGTCTTGCTGATCAAAGAACAGAGGATTGTTTCTTTTTAAATGCATTCTTTAATCCTTTCTCCTGCAAGTGTGTTTCGCAACATCTATCATGTTCATTCATATTTACCAACAGCCATACCATATTCCGTCATCTGTCTCTTTTTTCCAAGGTTTTTCCATTGACAATGTGAGTTCAGCGTGCTAGTTCTTCCTCGTGATGGTAAAAAGTGTAAAAGTTCACCCAAGATACTCCAAGAGTTTATTTCCTCTCATCCTCAAATGTTTTTATAGCAGCATACAGGTGCTCTGTTATGAATCTTGAAGCCTGGATGACTTTTCGACCTGGTATTACAGTCCATTAAAGGAGCAGTTTGTAGTTTTTACGAGCCCTCTGCTGTCTCCTCCCCCATCTGAATCCAGCCCCCGTGTTGAAGCAGTGTATATTTTGTAAGTTGCCTTTTAAGAAAAAGGGACAGAACTGAGCATCTCTGTTTCTGTTGAAATTAAGAAACTAGAAAGACCCATTGCATGGCAATTTTGCAAATCATGTATTTGTAAAGTATTTTTGAAATTTAGGACTATTATAGGTCTAAACTCTTCCAGGTTCTTCAAGGGTTCTTAGCTTTCTAAAAGGGTTCTACTTGGTGGGAAATAATAGGCAAACACTCTTTAACAGTCAAACACGAAGTTGTAGAAGTCTACTTTACATAGAACTTTTAAGGACTAAAAGGGACCACCAAAGAGCTTTTAATGGTTCTAGATTTAACCTTTTTTTTCTTAGAGGAGAGAAACAGTTTTAAACATTACAGACTGTACCTTTAAAGCTTCATAGTAAAACTCTGTTTGAATGGTGAAACCTAAACACATTGGCTATAACGCTGCTTTTAGACTTATGGGTGCTTAGCCTAGAAAGTCATAAGCATCTGTAATTCCATCACTTCCTAATGTTTTGTTCATCCTACTAGGAAAAACACACACTGGTGTCCCCTAGTGGCATTATGACTTCACCAGTATTGGCACAATATCACAGCATAAATCTGATTTGCAGTCAACATGGTCATGACAACATTTTTTTTTATTGCTTTACCACATTCCCCAATAGGACCCAGTTGAATGTTGTCAGGGCCCACTGTAGTAGGTATTTCTCCAGCCCAAAAAAAACACCATTAATCTGAGAGGACCAAGGTCATTATAAACCTCTTAAAGAAATGAGGGCTCCCACTGCCATCTTTGAACTTCCAGCTGCATAGCATTGTTCAACCCAACCATGTCAACTTGCACACTAGGATTTAGATCTCTAAAACATCTTAAGAATAAAGAAATAATACTATTGATAATAGCTTGGAAAAATGTTTTTGCCTTTTTATGCATGAACTGTGTGACTATATTTAATGAAGAAATAGTTTGAACTCCAAACCTGACCTCACAGCAAGTGCAACACCACGCCAACTCACATTCTCACAAGTAATTTTTTAAGTATTTCTTACTCAAGCCTTATAGAAATTGGTCATTTGCAGTATCTGAGTTGTTAGAACAATCAAAAGTCTTGCATAATTATAATCAGCCCCTAAATTGCCTTTTCATGAAAAGCTCTGGTGTTAGAGGAGCACTGCCGGGCTTTAATTTGGCAGGCTTCATCATAGAAACTGCAAATGATAGACACACGTTCATGGCAGGTGTTACACTTCAGCTTTGGTGGGGCTAAATTACAGAGGATAAAACATGCCTAATTTTGCCTTGAGTTGCCGCTCTGTATAATGTGTGTTAAATTTAGCAGTCTAATGCCGTGGAGAACTAGTGAGAGGAGAGGGGCGAATATTCTCCTCTGACATGCCAACAAAACCCTATTTTTCGGAAATGTTTTTTTAATTATCTTAACTTGTCAAGTTTCTTGCGAGAATTATCTGTGATTAAAGTCCCTTGCAATTTCGTACTTTGTTCTACCACGATTGTCACATTATAACACTGTTTGGGCAATTACCGCCTCTTTCATAGGGGAATTACTTTTGCATTTCATTAAAAAAAGAGAGCTGCAAGAATAATTGCATGTCTTTTTTCATTTCATCTTCTCCCTGACGCTCTCTTTTTCTCTCCTCCCTCTGTCAGTGTCTGAGGAGCACATAATCAGAGAAATAAACGGGCAGACGGCGAATGAAATTTGTTTGAAATTGTAAAATTGTAAATAACAAAATCTGCCGTCATCAAGTGTATTCCACAACAACCACAGATTTTGACTAGGAGGTAAAACAATGTGCATGTTGACTTAGCTCTGAGGATAGCTTACCTTCATCACGTACACCTTGGTCTTTCTCATCACTGCTGCGAGAGACAGTTCAGGAGGTTTTGATGAAGCTTATTTTTTACGTAGCATGCTGTGCTTTTTGCAGACCTCAAACGCTGTGAGCCTAGTTACTGTTTACTGGCGTTCACATGTACATCATGGAGAAAGATGCGAAGCTTTGCAATAACCTCTAGGATTGCAGCACTTGTACTAAACACTGTCTTTCTGCATTCATAAAGCAAAAACCCCTACAGTCAAACACTGACAAAGCACATAAAGCTACAGTAGCTTTATTATACTAATTAGCTCTAAGGAAGTGAAACAACACTACACTGTAGACAAATTAAGACAGTCTGATAGGGACAGGAAAGAATGGAGAACGTAGAATGTGATTGGAGGGCAGTCGTGAGTCACAGCAGCTGTAATTGCAGGGCTTAAAATTACACCCTACTCACTATTCCCTAATCAGAAGCATAATGTAGCACATTAATATAGAGAAATTTTATACACTACATGCTTTTCTTATATTATGTCATATCATTGTAAATGACACCATCAGGACTCTGTGAATGCGTCTATCCCAGTGCTATTAAACTGCTCGCTCCCACATGCTGATCAGTAAACTACAGGCTGCTGTATTGTTATTCATGCAAACACTGTGTTTTAATATGCAATAGCATGCTTACTGATAGCATACTTTTAATATGCAATATGATTACTGAAACCGTCAGCAGTGTCACTGTGAGCCACAACCCTACTACCGTTGCCTTTACGCTATATGGTTATACCTCCATATGTATATTCTTCAATATGTTTCTGTACTTAATATTCGTTAGCACTTTATTTTACAGTAGGTAAATACCTGCACTTTAGTATTGTATCTTCACTGCACTCTATATTGTTTTTGTGTATCTATTGAATAAGCCTTTTTATTATGCTGTACCGGTATAAAGACAATAAAGCTGATTTGAATTGAATGGGCCTGAAATTACACCCTAATAACTCTAGAGATCACATGTCATCTTTAAGCAGCATGTTGCATTGTTTTGACACAAACAATTTGAGTGCATTAGGTGGGATGTGCAGTAGATCCTCACTATGCGTTCAGATTTTGCTACCCTAATGAAAAATTGATGTAGTTTACTATGGTTTTATGTTACTCTAAGGTTTTACTGTGGTACTTTAGATTACCTATGCTTAGTATATGTTTAACCATAATGCTATCATGGTTTTACTATGGTACTTAAACCTAGCTGTGTTTACTACATATTTAACTACATTTTCCAGTTTCAATTGTGGGATGACATAGTGGAAGGATGGCATAATGACCATAGCTATTTGAATTCTTCTCTTTTGTATATTATCGTATTTGTCTAAACTGTATTTGTATTGTCTCATGCTGTTTTTTGCTGTCAATTGCAATATGATGTAACATAAAACATTTTGAGTGTAAAGACAAGTGCTTGATTTAAAGGAGGTTGTCTAGGCGCTATTGAAAAACTTTTAGGTTCATTGCCATGTGGCAACACCGTACAACAATGGAAATAGGCCTAGTGAACATTATTATTATTTTCAATTTTTGTTTTTATCACTGCTAGAAGTACACATTGCATTTAGAGCATTTACCTCTGATGATCTCCTTGCAACAGGGTTTTTTTTCAAGTTTTTGTTAAATAGATCTTTCAAACTCGCTTGGTGTATGGACGTATTTCAAAAGCAATCCATCGTCTCACTAAATTATGAGAGTTATATTTTAGTTAGAGGTAGGAATTTACACCTAACCTGAACGCTCCTCAAAGCACACACACACAAACATACACAGAAACAAATGCGCCTTTTCTCTCTTCCTCCCTTTTTTAGAAAGCAATATTTTCGC
>JAOUQW010000001.1:13910833-13921971 GCA_028565825.1 Olivaichthys viedmensis
AGTTTGAGATGACTTTTGCTTTGTGACATGGTGCATCATCATGCTGGAAGTAGCCATTAGAAGATGGTAAATTGTGGTGATGAAGGGATGCACATGGTCAGCACCAATACTCAAATAGACTGTGACATTCAAGCAATGATTAATATTCACAGCTTGGACTGTTGACTGAAGGCAGGTCGGGTCCATGGATTCATGCTGTTGGATATATGTGTGTGTGTTTGTGTGTGTGTGTGTGTGTGTGTGTGTGTATCAGGCGATGGTGGTGAAACAGCATGCCCTGCTCGAGCGTGTAGAAGCGTTAGTGCAGCAGTGTGAGGAGCTTCAGTGTCGTCTGGAGGAGTGTGAGGACGAGAGAGCCGAACTCACCGACACACACACACACACCACACAGGAGAGAGACACACTGCAGGAACAACTCACCCAGAAAATGGTAGTACACACACACACACACAGACTCTCAAAAACACTCACACACGCACACGCACACACACACACACTCACACATACATTAATTTGCACACAGTCTGAGCCCATTGGTCACTTCCGGTATATATTTTAATTACCTGATCTAAGTTCTCTGTGTATTTTGTTATCCGATCCGATTTATGTCTCATAGCTAACTGGCTAACGCTAGCCGGCTAACTCGCTACCATCGGCTCTGTGATGTACGTACCTGTGATGCCGTATGATGTATGTGGTAGTGGTCTCAGACTTTTAAACCCACCTGTAAACGTGTGGGTGTGTGTGTGTGTGTGTGTATAATGTGTGTGTGTGTGTGTTTCCCTTAGTCTGAGTGCCACTCTCTGAATGAGGAGCGAGAGCAGCAGTGTGTGCGACTCGGTGAGCTGGAGGAGTGTGTGTCGCATCTCACTGAGGACTTGCAACAGGCTGCGGAGAGAGAGAGGATCCTGGTGGCCTTTCCTGAGCTGAATCGCCAACATACAGCACCACAGAGTGAGACACACACACACACACACACACACACACTCACACTCACTCTGTATATGCAAATCAAATGTTGCCAAAAGTTAACTAATTTGCTCAAATTTACCCTCCATTACAGGCTGCTGTTAAATAAATCACGAAGAAAATGACTCAGATATTCATGCATTTTCATCAATCCTGGATTTATAATTAGAGTAAACGTGTAGATGTAAAAATTTCAAACTTTTCGTTGTCCACTTTTGCCAGCCACATACCGCATAGAGCAGCACGGAGGGGCCGTGTGGAAAAACCAGATAGCAACATTTCATCTGGGCATTTTAGCTGTACAAAACCTAGCTAGCTAACTAGTTATCCAGCAAAAGACGACGGTAGCTAGTTATCCAATCCTCTCTCTCTCTCTCCCTCTGTCTCTCCGTCTCTCTCTGTCTGTCTCTCTCTCTCCTTCTCTCTCTCTGTTTATCCGTCTCTCTCTCTCTATGTCTGTCTGTCTCTCTCTCTGTATCAGGTACGGGAGATGTGCTGTGCGATATGGAGCAGCAGTTGAAGGCGAATTTGGTGAGGATCAGGGTTCTCGAGCAGGAGAACGTGTCCCTCTCTAACAGCCTGGTCAGACTGACACAGACTCGCACTCAGACCCTCACACTCACTCTTCAGAGTGGGGGAGACGCAGCACCGCGTCTGGACTCAGGAGGGGACACGAGAGAACGAGTGAAAGAAAAGCAGATCAACTCGTCCGCCTCTTCTCCTTCCTCCGCGCTCCATCAGCAGACGCTCCGTCTCTCCGTTGTCCCAGACGCGGAGGAGACGTACAGCAAACTACGCCGAGCCGCACGCACACGCTCCGCTGGCACGAACCGCAGGAGGAAGTGATGTCACACGTCTGCCCGAACCGCCTGACTCTGTAGATGTATGCATGTGCTCTGTGAGTGGCATTACACCGTGAGGGTGATTATGAGGTTTAAAAAAATAATAAAATATGTTCACAAACCCTTTTTTATGTTACATGGTCTGAGCTTGAAAACTTTGTATTCGGTATGAATCTCTGCATCTTCTAATCTCTGTGTAAAATACGTAGGACTGAAGAAAAGGGAGGCAGAACAAGACTTTCTTTTCCTGGTGAGGACGCGAGCTGCTGCATTCTGAACTCGCTGAAGCTTCCTTAAAGAGACAGCCAGCAACACACTACAATAGTCCAATCTAGAGCTTATGAAAGCATGCGCTAGTTTCTCAACATCATGTAGCGTTAGCATATTTCTGCTATGTTTCTCAGATGATAATAAGCAGTTTTCGAGATGTTACTTACATGGGAATCAAATGATAAACCAGCATCTAGGGTTACACCAAGGTCCTTAACTGTAGCTTCTGGTTTCACAGAATAACCATCAAGCTCTAAGGTGAAATCAGTGATCTTATTTCGGGTAGACTTATTACCCAACATCAGTATTCCTGTTTTTTGCTACTTTTGTGTTACTGCACTAAATAAAAATCTAGGAATATTTTTGTTGTCTTCTAATAGGGTGGAGGAGTATGCTGATCTAGGAGCAGTAAGAGCCTTTCAGAGCCTTTAAGAAGGCTCTCCTTCAATGCAATTCGGTCACATTTTAGTTTGACACCATTTACATTCTAACTTTCTAATGGTCTCTTTTAAAATGTGAGTATAATCATTATACCAGGGTGCTAGCCTTTCCCCCTAATTATTTTTCTTTTAAACGGTGTGACATTATCTAGTGTAGAGCAAAATGCTGACTCCAAGCCTTCAGTCACTTGATCTAGTTCTGTAGGGTCAGAGGGTAAACCAATCAAAGTAGATAAATCTGAGAGATTTTCAATAAAGTTGGGTACAGTAGCCGACGTGACTGCGAAGTGCGTATTTTATGACCAAGACGTCATAAGTGAAATAAAATGAGGTAGTGATCTGAGATAATTTCAGACTGGGGAAGGGTCACTGTTTTCTGTATCAACTCCAAATGTCAGTATTAAATCAAGGGTGTGCCTGCCGTAGTTAGTAGGCCCCATTATATTCTGAGTGACTTCTACTGAGTCAAGTATAGACACAAATGCTGCTCTCAGAGGGTCTTGTGGATTATCAAAATGAATCGTGAAGTCTCAGACGATTATAACTTTTTTTACTGAAACTAAATTTGAGATGAAGTTTGCAAATTCCTGTAGGGCCCTGGTGGCCTGTGAATACTAATGAGAAAGTGACTGCGTTGACCTGTTTTTTTGTGGCTACATCAGTTATGTTAATAAAAAGTTCAGATGAGTTAAATTCGTGTCCAGATTTCTAGGTAATGCCTAGGGTATTGTTGTAAATAGTTGTGATTGTTGTAAATAGCCGTTCTAGCATCAGATCAAAGGTGGTGGCAGTGCATTTGACATGATCTAATTTTATGTTAATTAGATTACTAGAACAAACTTTATAAGGTTTTCTGTATTTTTGTTTAGCTCGGGGAACAGACAAAGTCTCAATAAGGTGGAACCTAGGTGACGCCGCAAGGCAGCTAGCAGATGGTCGGTTTAACCTTTTTGTCTTCTGCCTGGCCCGATCTTAGTATGGGACAGCCACCAAAGAATGTCTTACTAAAGCTGTTTCTATGTAGTTTTATCTAAGGTTCCAAAACTGCAGTGTCATGCTTTAGACGCTAGGCGGATACAATAGCGAAGCCGCTTAATAACATTTATTAGAACATTCCTTTGAAACATCAAACAGAAAACATACACGGAGCACATCAACGTGACATTTAAACAACGGAAGACAATCAGGACTGAAACATAGGGGTACTTATACATATACTAATTGGGAACAAACAGGGAACAGCTGGGAACACAGGTGACACCACTCGGGACGTAACAGGGGCGTGACGAGAGGAACAAAACAGAAACGCGCTGCCATGCGACATGCAGAAATACTGCAAAAAGTAATTCCAGTTACTTACACTTTGCATAAAGTTGATTATGTTGGTAACACATATCTGAAATTCTTCTGAAAAAGTCCCATCTCTGAAAGGATGAATTATACAGTTTTATATCTAAATTTTAAAATGACCATGAACTAAAGGCGTCATGAAACTGTTTTACAAAAATAATAATTTTGCATAAACATTTATTGACTGCCCCAACAGCTGCCCCTGGACTTTCATTATTAGTGAGTTTCGCATAAACACACCTACGCTACAGATGTGGTAGACAGAGATTAGGTTGGAAAATGCTAGAGTATTCCTTTAATACACAGCAAAATTTTATTAAAAAACATGAAGATGCCACAAAGTTCCACAAAGTGTGTAATATTTCACCTAGCAATGTTAATGTTAATTATGAACAGAACCTACAGCAGTAGGCACTGGTTAGCTTTACCAATGGGAATGAGCATGTGCTACAACTAGCACATACTCATACTTGGTGGTTGTTAGTGACCCACTACTTACATGTACACTATATTTAACACAAATTGAGAGTGTGAATATTTTATTGACCATAACAAAATAATAAAAATATGTGGTTTAACACTTTAAATTAAGGTTTCCGTAACTATCATTATTACTGCAAAAATTTCTTGACATCCGGTCAAATTTCATGTGTTTTTTCATCGTTCCATGCACCCGCTTCTTGAAGTCAGACATTTGTGACAAGAACAACACGGAAAACCAGCATAAAGGCAGGTCAGAGAAGAAAAAAGAACTGTATATATACAATCAGTGGTGACAGCAGCAGCAATAACGGCTCATGCCACCCTCTTTAGTTTTTGTTGTTGGTGTCTGCGCTGTACACGTAACTGGATATTGCCATTATGTTAACCATGATCCGATAGGTCTCTTAGAATACATTTTAGTCTTTGAATACTATTTGTATTTTAAAAAATAAATAATATCTATATCCCACACTACTCAGACACATGCCTGCGTTGTTAATATGACACCCAATGTGGATACGTGAACAAATGTGACTGCAGTCCGAACAGACAAATTGGATTTGGTCACTTTGGTTATTTGCAGTGCGAACACTCTGTCTAAAAATTGGATTCGAAAAAAATAAATCAGATTTGCCCTGCTGTCTGAACATAGCCTAAATGTATGTGGGTGTAAATATTGGAGCCCTCCATTTAGCCTCACTTGGTCTACATTCCCACTATAGGCAAGTGGCCCAAATCCGATCTTTTTCTCATGTGACACAGATCTATCTTTTTCATGGCTGTGTGGACAGAAAAAATCACACTGAAGCTGACATTTTCAATTGGGCCACTTTCTGATCTCTCAGTCTGAACAGGCAATTAATGCAATTTTTACGTAAATCCAACTCCACATTCATCATGATCTCGGCTGAAGCGTTGTTCTTGGGTGTCAAATCTCACAAGATTAATCTACGTTGACTAACCACCAAGAACATATAAATTAAGGGATTAGTTCATATTTTAAACTTGTGGATGGAATAAACACAAGTTAATGAAGGTGGTAATTATTTGGCTTATTTGGTTCATTAAAAAAAAAAACATCAAGGATTAATTACTTTGTTAACATCACTTATGGTATATTATTACTGAAGTTCATGGTTTATTAATGTTAACTAATGCAGTAAATGATGTCAGTTAAGGAAACCTTAAAGTAAAGCATTACCAAATATATTTTTTAGATTTTGATATTTTGTCCCTTATCCAACACAGATTGTGTTACAAATTATAGAACATGCTACATAACTACTGGTACACATATATTTTGTCAGGCACTAGGCAATATCACAATAACACATATTGGGCTATACATTAGAGAATGCTGTTCACAACTAATTGCACCTTGTTTAACAGAAATCACAATCCTTTTATCTACTTTAGACATTTGGGTGCTGGTAATTTGTTTAAAACAAGAAGTGGAGGAATAATAGGGAGGTGGGAGCCTAACTGAAAAAAAAATGGATGAGGTAGAAGAGGGTGAATGAGGTGATCCAAGGTATGCATTAAGTGATTTTGAGATTTGTTCCATTCACATTGGGTTATTTTGCTTCTGTGATAAACGTCTAGAATGTTCAGGTTTCATGTTGGATCAGTGTTAAATTAAAGTATGAAACTAAGATAGAACACAAACGTCACCAATTATTATTATCATTACACATTCAGTATACAGTTACTATAAATGGAAATTATTCAATAATATAAAAACTAAATATTTAGTCAACTGCATGCCTTTTAGTGAACTATATTAAATTTTAAACAAAAACATTCTTCTTTCCATGTCAGTGGTGAAAAGTAAAGCCCAAACCCTGCACCACTTTGTGGCATTGACACTGCCCACGCGAAAGCCATCAGCCTGTGAAATGTGGCAGCTAATGCCTGAGCAATTCCGTCTGGCACAATCTGTGAATAAATCTCAGCTGGGGGAGGGAAATAAAGAGAGAGAAAAATTGTCCATCCGCAGAGCTGGCCCATGGGTCTCACCTCTACCAGTGAACGGACAGAAATGGAGTGTTCATCAACCGAGAGAACTGCAAAACGTGCCTGCTCGTGCTACTGAGCTTGACCCCCATTCTAACAGAAGGCCTGGTGGGTTTGTGCTGTTTACTTGGCCAGCCACCAGTCATCATCCTCATCCTCATCTCTCAGGCCCTTGGCCGGACCAAAAGATAAAAGGCAGAGCTCTCTTTTTACTTCCCGCTGCAATTTCACTTTTGGTGCCCGGAAAAACATCAAAACCGGGTTGTAGGTTAAACTCCAATGACATTATAATTTTTCGACATCCACACCACCATCACCTCCGGCAGAGCTTCAAACACAGGTGTGCAATCAGCAGGATAGCTTAAAGATTAAACATTTGGGTGCAACTGGCAGAGGATCTAGGACTTCTTTTTTAATTATTAACAAAGCCAAGACATCAGTGTCAGCATCTGCATAAGTATTCCACTTGCATTTGCGGCCAGCACCCCTGTTTTTCACAGCAGCCAGTGTGTACTTTAATGCATGTACAAATCAACCTGACCCTGAGGTTGTCAGAATCAATCGCTATCTACGTCTGATAAATCTCAAGATGTCATATGTCGGCGTCCAACACCAGGGCACTTGAGCTGAATCTGCCTCTGATCAAGTTTCTAGGGACTGAATGTGGAAGGAGTGTATAATTTTGTTCAGAAAACAGATTCATCAGCGTTATCACAGAGAGAGCTGCCTATGGTTCAGCAGTATAATGTTGAATAAGTAATGAAAACTGCTTGGTGAAAGTAGCAGAGAGTTGAGATGCTTAAATAAAGGCATGGTTCTAAAACCTTTATGCTACCTGTTTACGTCAGTCAACAGAAAATCTAGAAGATTTGACAAGGAGTTAAAATTCTTAACATTCTTGATTTCATGACATTCTTGTTATTATACAGGTACTCTTCATGGGTTGCTAGTCTCAGCCTCAGACGCTTCACCCATGGCTCACTTACTTTGTACAGTTTGCTGGCCAAAAGCTTCGGAATCTGCACTTCTGTGTATACGGACTTCCCTGCAAGTGACACAAACTTTTGAACACAAAAGTTATAAAAAGCTTTTCGGAGCAAGATATAGTCACTGGATTGAAAGTTTATGTCTTTAAAAGTTATTCCAGAATTTAGTTTGAAGCAGTTGGTGGCAAGTAAACGAGATACTCTTATATATTTGACAACGGGCTACAGGAAAAGGTTGTGCTTGGTTGTTTGCAATGTAATTTTTACATGGTAAAGTATGCGGCTCTTGGCCAAGTATATTGATGAAATGTACCAGACTCTATAGCGATAACCATATGTTTATATATAGCACCTGCTTCCTTAACACCAAGATGTTCATGCAAATCTTTGCCTTTTTTAGACTACCTTTGGAAGTATGGCACTAATAGAAAACATGAGTATGAGTGATATGCTTCTCAAGTTCAATCTGTTGTAATGCAGAGTTTATGTAAAATGTATTCCTTCTTTTTAAAGTGCTTCAACCAGGTGTGGAGGGCTACGTGGTTATATACCAATACATATTGCATTCAGTTCGGTGCCCATATTGAGTCCCTCTTTCTACAGAGCATTCAGTCCAACCAAGCCAGACAGATGGCTCACAATGGCTGCCATTGTTTGAGAGAAAACAGGTGTGCAAATAGCTTTGGCATGGTTTAATGCAACTGTTGGACAGGGGGACATGTGCTGCTACATTTCACTACAAGTGTGAGAATATTCAAATTGTAAAAAAGGCATAAAGGAAGGGATATATTCTGAAAAAATGTACTAGTGTTTTATAATAATTTCCCTACTTACCCTTTGTTTTTTGTTGTAGCTAATTTCTCAGTCCCCCATCACATGAGCCTGTGACACTGTGACACGTACCACCTATAAAGCATGAAACCCACAACAAAGACCCAAAGGCTTTGTCAAGTGCCTCACCAAATATGAAGGAGTGTTTTGCAAGACTATATCTGCTTTTAAACTACTGCCGATAAGTAAGGTTGACTTCAGGGTTCTAGCACACGTCTGGAAATTCTGGAAAAGTATAGAATTCAAACACACTTATTTCCAGACCTGGAAAAGTGTGGAAATTGAAAAGAAAAATGTTTTGGAAAAAGTATGTATATGGGTATTCACTTGTCAAAGACACAAGACACTAAGGTTATAAATGCCTCCTTGGTCTTTAAAATGTTCTTGTTCTCTGCACTAATGCATTTCACATTGTTTCACATGTTTTCCTGTTTGGTGATATGGTTAATGATCTTTAAAAAACATCAAGAACATCTTTGTAAACATTGGCATTTATGATACATGAGCTCCCCCCTACAGTGCAGTGTATACTTGGGATGGCTACGGAGAGACAGAGTAGGTGAAATGTTATTGCTACGGTATTCTCTTTGGTTGCACTTTTTTCCCCCTTCTATCTTCAGGCCAGATAGTGCTATAACTCATACATAAAAATTAATGAAATGTCAGCAATACAGTAGTGACACATGCATCTAGAGCAGTTCCAGAAATTTGAACTACTTCTACAAATGAATACTCAGAGACCTACTGAAAGAGCAAGCAGAGGTTAAAAGAGGCCAGCAATATGATGAATTGGAACTGAAAAGCTGGCTAATAAACTCTTGGCTCTGATCTGCCTCACTGCAAAAGAAAAACTGCGGAGACTGCTCTCCTCCGCATGCTTTGCTTTTTACTACCCTAAAGTGCCACATCGGGGACATTTAACTTTAATTAATGCAGCCCGCTGACAGCTGATCCAGCATCTCTCTCTGTTTCTGCTCATCTAGATGAGCAGTGGAGGGTGGCAGATACACAACGGGGAGCTCTTGCCGCAACTGTGATGGTCACTGTACTCGAAGAAGATCTCCCCAGCATGGCTACTCCTAGGACAGAGTGCATGTGGTTTTAACAAGGTGATTAAGGCCAAATCAGGTGAGAGTCACTGTAGAAACCAGAGCTCCTCCAATGTCACATACCTGCCACACTTTACCTGCCCTCAAAGCCAGGAAAGCTATGGCATGTTGCAGTTCAGTGTAATGCTGTTTGGATTCATCGGTGTGCCCATAGTATGTTAACCCAAATGTGCAGGCAGGATGAATAGCAGGGGTTTCAAGTCAGAGCAGTCCCTGTTGCAGGTCTATTATGTATTCACTGATGCACTAAAAGCGTTCAAGTGCACACCTTAGGTGCCTTCATTTGACGTCTTCGTTTGTTCTCATTAGTGAGAGCTGGTGGAGGAGTTTCTGAGGTAATGAGCGTTTTGTCATACATTATCCAGTGTTGCACTGGAGAAAAAAAATGACTAAAGGAATACTCAGAGGTTTTGCGTTTGTAAGATGTCAAAGAGCATTAAAATAAATTCTACCAAGTGAGTAATGATAAAGCATAAAAAGGAATATCAAGGTTTGCTCAGAACCTTCACTGCATAGCAATCGATGTCACATAGCCCGGGCTATTTCTTTTGATTATGTAGCAAAACAAGTGTAACATTTCTCTTACAGTAACCAATA
Source organism: Olivaichthys viedmensis (assembly GCA_028565825.1). NCBI lineage: Eukaryota > Metazoa > Chordata > Actinopteri > Siluriformes > Diplomystidae > Olivaichthys > Olivaichthys viedmensis. The sequence goes on from JAOUQW010000001.1 coordinate 13,920,724, forward strand.
TATCTTATCCTCACTTCTTTTATTAGTAATAAAACCAATATTTATGGAAATAGACACACAAAAAACCTTCCCACGCTTGGAGATATTCCTTATGGCAGGTGTGTGCGCACAAGTGGAAGTGTAAATAAGAGATGGAAGGAATGTGACAAGGACTAAAATCACATTTTTTCCTTTACATTTAAGTTTACATTTATATTACATTTACAAAATACCAACTTTCATTTCTCCATGCTACTCTCGGGCAGAGGTGAAAAGTACTTAAGTAAGTATTTGTAAATGTAACTGTTACCATACTTGGGTATCATTTTAGGGGATTTGTACTTTACCTGAATATAATTAAAATGTTATACTTGTACTCTTACTTAAATATATTACTCCTTATATTTTTGTTTAGACCTTCCAAGTACTTGTTACATATCTCAAAGATCATGACCCACTTTTTTTTCTGTGCATTTTCACTTTATTTATTAACTATATTTAAAACATTCAATCCAATCCATACTGATTTGTATGAATACCAAAAACTATCAGCTTTGTGCAAAAACTGCCTATTAGTTTTACTTGCTCTTCATACATTAAGGTTACTTTAATGAACCTGAATCTGGTGAAAAAATTGTGCGAATTCAAACCAACAATGTGTGTGTGTGATGTGTTAGGATTTTGTTTCATTTCATACGAATGAAGTCGTAAATAAAGGTATGAACGCTAACTCCACCTTACCCTAACCTTAACTTTTTCATACGAATTGAGTGGTGCAAATGGTTATGAATTTGCAAGTGTGAGATCATGTTGGGAAAAAAAAACTTGTTCTGACTTTTTGGTTATTTTATTTTAGTAGTTTTAGTTAAAAATCATTTTTAATTTTAAGTAATTGAGTACATTTAAGTGTGGACACTATTTAACTTTCACTCAAAGATAATTTTCACTAGCTACTTCCACTTTTAATTGACTAAGATTTTAACAGAACACTCTATACTTTCACTTACGTATAATTTTTCATTTATGGTTTTGTTACCTTTCCAGTAAAGATTTAAAATGGCTAATTTTGAAAAGAAATGAACGGTTAGGTTATGAGTACTGCTTATCACATTACACATAAGTTATCATTGTTCAGTATCAAGTTTCAAGCTTTATTGTCATGTGTATTTGTCGTGGGTTCAAACCTCAGCTCTGCCAAAGCTGCCACTGTTGGGCCCTTGAGCAAGGCCCTTAACCCTCCCTGCTCCAGGGGCGCTGTATCATGGCTGA
>JAOUQW010000001.1:13931681-13962745 GCA_028565825.1 Olivaichthys viedmensis
AGGGGAGTGTCTCAAAGAGTTTGTGTCCAGGGTGGGAGGGATCGGCCACAATCTTACCCGCTCGCCTCAGTGTCCTGAAGGCGTGCAAGTCCTGGAGAGGTGGCAGATTGATAATTCATTACAAAATAATTTCAAGATCATATTCAACTTTATGCCGGCACAAAAATTATGAACAAATGACTGTAATTATACACATGATTTCAAGTTTCCATATGTCAAAGTGCATTGCTTAATTCAACCTTACATTAGGTTCATAATAACTACTATATATCCTATATATCCTACCCTGAGTTTTTAAAAGCACAATGTTGGACTATAGTTTGTTTAGTCTGGATATAATCATATTACCCAGTCAAAGATTAAAATAATGGCCAAAAGCCATTATGCACATATAGCAAACACAGATGTGGTTGAGTTGATGCAGGTTTATGCATGTAAGGGGGTAAAAGTGTATTGTGGGCCAAAATATATGCAGCCACATTTAAGGTTTACACAGCATTTGGAATCTAAATGCAACCAACTGTATCTAATGCTTGTGCAGAATTTTAATTTTGGGCCAACAGTGGCCCAACTGTAAATTCTGGTCTATATCGTGCCTAAGATATGGTCTCATCAAGGGGCAGTGTGTGTGTGGCTGTACTCTGGCAGGCAGATTCAGATTCTGGGGAGGTACATAGCACAAAATCGAAAAAATCTAAAGAACATGGCACCACTTAATGGTCAGAGTGATTATGATGTGGTGGAGATAAAAGAAGAACTCCCCATAGCCCCTGATCTAAATGGATTTTCCACCCTTCTTCGGGTTGCCCAAACTTACTTATCTCTGCTGACAAGGGAAGTGGAAGAATTAAAGCACATTTAGCTGTGTGTACATTTATAATAATGTTTAGGGCTTATATATGGCCTTTTATACAGTATGTTCCTATGAGAAGCATGATGATGATTTTAGTATGCAAATCACTTCCATCTATTCAAGTTAAGGAGGTTAACGCTAACATTCAGTAAGTACAGAAGTGCAATAGATGGAACGCTAAAACTGTCAGCCGTAGAGTTTTAAGGAAAGACTGAGATGGTTTACATTTGGTGGCACTTATGCTTAAATATAGTAATACAGTATGAAAGGCATGTGGTATATATCCATGTTCTCAGCAGTTTCATTTTATAGGTCTCTAAGTACACACATTTATGATGATAGAAAAATGAACCATGTGGATCAGACAGCCTCCTCAGAATCAGAATCTTTTTTTCACGAAAGTACAGATGTACAAGGAATTTCTCTTAGTGTGGTGTCACATAAATTAAATACAACAGTACAATACAGTATAACGATACAATTACAATCCAATACAGTACAATACAAGACAATACAGTGCAAAAAATGTGCCATAAGTACAACACAACAATACCACAAAGCAGTATACAGTGTTCCACATACACTAGCGTTCAAAAGTTTGGGGTCGCTGCTCAAAAGTTCGGAATCAATGTTTTCAGTGATATAAACTCCATTTTGTTTCAGATCCGTCTATAAAATGATTGTAATATGATTCTAGTGTTTTATGCACTTTAGTTTCAAATCATTTGTAGAAAACTGTAAAACATTATGTGTTCAGAATGATGACTCCGAAATGACTAAGAAAGCTTTATAGCATCAAGGGTGATGTTAATATAAAAAATAATATCCAGAATGCCTCTTCTTTTGGAAAGCGGTGATCAAATCTTGAAGTGGATACTTAAATAATATACTGAAATTATCTATGTATAGTCATTTCTCCTTTATCATTACATTCTTATCATTTAACTTTTCATAAAAAATTTTTTATCAAAATAACTTTTTCCCAAAGTACTTTAAATTCCAAACAAAACCTCTAAAAATACCTTTAGGTGTGTGGTTTATATTAGATCTATTAGATCTACTACATTGTCTAAGAGTTTAGTGAATACCCCAAACATTTGAACGCTAGTGTAAATACTTCCAGTGGTAAAAAAGTGCTGTGCAGAGACTGAAAGGTTTGTCCATATGAGAGCCATCCCAGATAGCAGATGATCCTGGGCCCATAGGAACATAAGGGTCAGTTATGGCACGTGTATTGTGGACCAAAAGCAGTGCAACTGTAAGCAGCCGTATTTAAGATTTCATGCCATTTGAAATCAGGGCCAAAAATGCAAATCAACCAAATCTAATGCTTGTGCAGCATTTTCATTTTGGGCTTGTGATATGGTCTCATCAAGTTGTGTAGTGGCTGTGTTCTGGCAGCCAGACTCGGATAAGTTTATCGCCATCATTCCACAGTGGTATGTGGACTGATAGTGGTAAGTGTGGGAGATGTGCTGCTGAAGTGGATGTTAAGGAAATGTTTTGTTGATAATATGGATAGACAAAATAGAACAATGAAACAAATGGTGGTAGACGTCAGTGAAGAACAATGTTGCAAGAAATACTTCTATTTTCTATTTTGAGGAAAGTAAATAGAAAATGGATAGTAATAAATAAATGTAATTGAACACAAATTTTGGCCAAAACCTTTGGCAAACTTGTTGTCATGCTAACTACTGGCTTTTGTAGCCTGCTCACTTCCTTTCATTTTGGTCACATTAGCCATTTTGAGCCAAACTACCCCTTTAAAGATAATAAAATACAATAAAATTAAGGTTGTATACTGTTCACTAACTAATAAAGGTGACCTGCTTTGGTCCATTTGACCTGCCCTGCTTATCAATGCTGTTTGTAACCTGTCCTCTTCAACTTTTCTTCACAATTAGGAAATACATAGCACCTACTTCACATTAATGTAGAGTATAACGAAGAGCAGATTTTTCAACCAGAATGCACTTGCCCTTGAATGCAAACAAAATGTAGTATGTATTTTCAATTGGTAATTGGTACAGATTATTTCCTTTGACCTAAAGAATCATGTTGGCTTGCTAATTAGCTAGCATGCTATCTAACTGATTGATATCTAGCTAGTGTGGTAACTAGACAGCTAGCGGGTTGATTAGATAGCGTGCTAACTAGACAACCTGAAATCAAAACGGACCATTTTTTCCTTGTTTAGCTCATGTCCTTGATCAAATTGTTCACGATTCATCTGTACTAAATCACTGAAAAGACGAATTCTTCTTTGTCTATAATCTTTCACTCAAGTACAGCAACTTTTTTCCAACCTCTAAGGAGCCTCTGATTTTTTCAACAAAAAAAAAGTTTCGGAAATACGTCACATTGCGGGGAAAGAATACGTTAGAATTTTCGTTTCCCGTTGTCTTTAAGCTAATAGAATATTGGAATGACCCTAAAGCGCAATGTAACTGTTTCATAATATAGTTATATTATCCTGTTTGCTCTAGATTGGAGAAAGTTAATATGATTAGAACTATATAGCCTACAGAGCCATGCCGGCTTGCTGGATAGCATGCTAACTACCTGGCTTAATATCTACTGTAGCTAGTGTGGTGCTAGCCAGTGAGTTGATTAGATAGCTTGGTAACTAGGTAATAGAAATTCACTTAAGCTAATAGACTATTGGAATGGCCCTGAAGATGGTGAAGGGCATTCCCCCAAGGGAAAATGGTGAGGTGAAAACGATGAGGTCACGTTAAAAACAGGACTGAAATAACAGCAAAGCCTTTGTTATCATAGCTATAGTGGGGACATATTTGTTCCCCACTGTGTCGCACTTCTGCACCTGTTCGGAATTCTCCCTCAGCCCTCGTCACACTCTTTCAGCTTGCCACACCGATTCGGACTCGCTTGTGTCCATTGTGTTCCTCTGAAGGGCGACACAAATGGTTCCCACCTGCATACACTTTGTCCGCTAATCCCTCCCTCGAGGAACACGGCCATTTCTCTTTGCTGTCCACGCTTGGGACACCTGTCTGCCTGTCTGTCAACACACCCAACTCTTAAATGGCTATGGAGCAACTGTTCTCATTTACACCCAGTAAAGAGGAACACTTAAGACAAGCACAGACTCTCAAAGCTTGACAGCGGACATAGCATAGGGCTCTTAAAGCCATCAATCAGCAGCACAGGAGTTTCCACTAGTGTTGGGATTCCAGATCTAGTGGCCACAAGTCGTTCCATTGCCCATGCCATCGTTGGGAAGAATGGACGTGGCATCAGCATGCTTGTACAACAGAGTCAGTCGCAAACTGTTGTCCTCCAAATGCACTGAGGTGCTCAGCAATTGGAGAAGATGCAGTGACAGGCTTTACACGCATCAGTAGACAAATGTGCAGCCTTGACAATCACATATTGCCTTTAGAGAGTGAGGTGATAGGACTACACTGTGAACTTACTGCGACTAAATTGGGAAGAAATTGCTCAAATACAAAAAAGACAAAGGGTAGGCCTCTGTGTGAGGCTCGTTGACAATTCCAAACAAAGGGCTGGGTGTCTAATTGTAGCGGAGAGAATGCATGCTTGGACCCTGAAGTTGATTGATGAAACACAGGTGCTATGAGTCACTCAGCCAGGTACAGTAAATCATCTGCAGAAATCCATGAAAGCCAATTATAGATGCTCACACATGACAAATACTTTAATGTCAATGGACATTCAGGTGAAGTATGCCAACTGTAATGGCGTGGAGAAAAAAACCCAAAGCACTGAGACCTACACCGAACACAGTGCACATAACAAATCACATAGTACGTGTAGATGGTAAGCGACAGTGGACAACGCACCGCTGCAAGAAATATAGCCGTATTATCTTGTGAAACTATAGTACCTTTCTTTAACTTACAAAAAGTCTATCAAGTTGCTGTGATGTCTTGAACAAAACAACTTTGTATACTGCAAATATACAGTTGGAAGCAAAAGTTTGCATTCCCTTAAGAGAAAATAAAGAAGATAAAGAATTTAATTAATAGCATGACATTTAGAGTGTTCATTTTCACAGATGTTCCTTCATTATCACAAGTAACAAGAATGGTCAAATAGTGTATGTTAAGATATTCCCCCATTCTTATTGATCTGTTCTCTAACTCTGTCAGATGTCATACACGGCCTTCTTCAGATCAGGTCTGGAGACCAAGAGGGTCATGACCAAACATCCTTTCATCAACTATTTTTCTGTCGATTTTGTCTTATTGTCTTGTTACAGTATACACCCACATTGCATTTTTTAACATCTTGGACATTTTTTAGATAGAGATAGAGGTATATTTTTCTTTTTTCACACAGAAACCATGGAGGATGCAAACTTTTGCACTCAACTGTATAACATGTCATCGACAGGGAACTGACTACTACGCCTAGCTACTATTACTTATGATTATGATTGTTTTATGCTGTTATACTCCTATTTGTCCAGAGGGACAGTTTAACTAGAACCCTGAGTTCTGTTGGGACGAGTTCTTGTTTTTTAATGTGCCGTGGAAAAAACACCCCTAGAGCTTGTAATTGTGTTGCGCATTAGTTGTACTAAGCATTATGCACAAATTAACATGGCTGTTAATTAAAGATCACATGACTCGGCATCTGTCTTATGACCACCTTATTAACACAGGATTAAAGATTACTTCAGATATCCAGAGAGAAAGAGTGAGTGAAGAAAACTGGAGAGAGTGGTGTGTGATAATGCTTGACTAAGGCAGGCGAAGTGTGTGTTTGAAGTGCGTGCATTAGCCAGCCACAAGGAGGAAGCACATCTACAAAGATACAAAGCTCCACTGCAGCACTACATGCTATGTTATCTGGATTGCTTGTGCAGACCAGAGCAGTAAGGTAATAATCGAAGGCAATAGTATTAACACAAAACCTGCAGGCATATTGTATTGCCTTACTACAATGTTGCAGGTATCATTACACAAACATAGTTGCACTGTTGAGATAAGTTTTTACACCTCTGATCTGTTGAGGCTTTTATAGTGCAACCATGTGCTTCCCATTTAAAGTAAGCAGTGACAAAATGTGACCCAGGGTCGCATCCAGTCTCATTTACACTAGATGGCAGTAAATTTCAAGAGATATATATAAATGTAGTTCTGCACAATCATTGCATTCATCCTTGAATTGCACAAGGCTACATTCCAGGCCTGAATGAATCACTTATTTAGAAAACAAGTGTATTATTTAGTTGATGTTTGCGAGGTGAAACAAAGTGCCCTTGCTATCTCAATGGAGGATTGATTTTGAATAGCTGTAGTATAATCACCTTCACACTTTTGCCTTGATTTTTATTATTAAAGCTATGCAAAAAGCCAGACTGCTTCCTATTTGGTGAACGATTTAGATACAGGATGATATTTACTCCCCAGCACAGCCGGTCTCTCAGATGCACCCACATCCTGACACCCACCCAGCCAGGTGTTTAATCCACAATGATGGACACGGTTGTGTCAGAAGGTGTCCGGGCTCCACATGGACATGCCTTTTTTTTTATTTTTATGCCCACAGTGTTAGGATGAGGGTTTGGGTCCAAGTCCATGAAGCCCAGTGGAACAGTTGATGGTAGGCATCATGGGAATGTTGAGGGGGTGAAGAAATGCAATTTGGGAATTCTCTCAAATTATAGAACGGAATATAAAGAGCTGGTACAGGAAACCTTTTGTTGTGTTGAGTAAGGCGTTAGCCAGAGTGTCCCATCACTGAGCCCTTCATTTATCTGTTGTAATTGGAGAGGCTGCATTCTCTCTCTGCCTCGCGCGCACTCCATCTCTCCCTCCCCTCCTTTTTCTTTATCTCTCTTTCCCCCCCCCCTCCCTGCCTTCCAACCACCCTCTCCCTCTCTCTCTCTCTCTCTCTCATTGTTGCACAGGCTCTCTCTCACATCAGGGATTTTTCTTCCTCTACAGTAAGCGCTGACAATGTGGACACCGGGCACGGATATCCAACCCAATTCCGGCTTTGTTTGATCCGCGCGTGCCACTCCGAAAAGGTAAGAGCGCACCACAACACCCTTCCTTTTCTTCCTTACACGATCACTGCCTTCTCCTGCGCCCGATGAAACCGTGTTCGACTTCAGAAGCTGTGTTTTTGCCCCGGGTACGGTGAAACGCGGTTTCATCGCGCCAGACGAATGCTTAACTTTGAAGCGCGAGACCTGCCCGTCAAGTGGAAAAGCCGTGGCCTATTGCGCGCATTTGGAGTTAAAAACGAAACAAAAAAAACGAATCGGTGAAGCTGAATTCGGGGTACTGAACGTGGCGCATGTATCCGGCGTTAAATCCCGACGTGGGGCTTATGAGCACAGCGGATTTACCACTGCACCGGGTCCGGTGTGCTCGGTGTGATCCGGCTCGAGCTGCGATCTCCGTTTCCGCGCGCAGGCGGCACAAGGCGCAAGGCGCATTTGGAGCGGGCGAGCGCTCATCTACCCTCGGTGTTGGGCAAACACCTACAGCGAACATCTAGAAATGTTGAAATGCATTCGTATTTGCGTCCAGCTGCACTTGCGCAAGCACGAATAGTCACAACGTTCCGAGTTCAAATCGGAGACCGCGAGAGTTGGTTCAACGCCATCGACGTTAATTTACCACTGAAGATGTCGACGTTCAAATATTCTCATTGACACTGCGAATCGTTGAGTCATTACGACTCGCACGACCGACTCGATTCTTTTAAATGAACACGTTGTGCGTCGCTAATTGTCAGGTCTGAACAGCTGTCTCAAGAGCACAGCTGGATGTATGACACGCATCACTCCTAAGCGCTTAATAGGATTATGCTCCGCCGATGCTTGAATCGATTGCCAAGTCAGGGAACGCGATTTGAAGCCAAACTGATGAGCAATACAGAATCGCCAGCTTTCTTCAAATTGAACTCTGGTTTAGAAGGCTGAGGAGTCTTGCAACGTTTGGTCAGTACTGCAGATTTGCACATTTCAAGATGTTCAAGGCTGCGAACAATCTAGTTTGACATTTCGAGTTAGTGAGTCAACTCACCTTACTGATTTGAGTCTCATCAGTTTAAGAGAATCAAACTAAGGAATTGATGAATTGGCAATCACTATTAACCTACAGACGTCTCAGACTGGCAAGTGGATGTAGGTGTATGACACTATTACTCCTGAACACCTCATTAGATTATGCTCCACTGGTTTTTTACTTGATTACTAAGAGAAGAAAAGGGATTTGCAGCAAACCGATCCGGAATAACAACTCGCCACCCTTCTTCAGATTGAACTCATTTTGAATAATCTGAAGGGTCTTGTCATGTCTAATGTTAGTTTGAAGTGTTCAAAGACACGAGCAATCTCAATCGGTTCATTTGAAAGAAACCCATTTAAATGAATCAAACTACGTTTGGGTTTGCTTTGCTTGGCTCACCACTTAGAGCAGCATCCAGAAAGACTTTGTCTGTACAACTTATTTTAATTGCTAAGAAGGAACTTCCAACGGTGTGCTAATATCAGCCGAACAGTTAACAATCCAGTTTCATCGCTTATAGCACAGGCCATTAAACCACATTATCTTTCACACTTAGCGGCGTACAAGTCAGTGTGGTAAACAAAGTCCTAATTAATAACATTAAAACATCCGATTGGTTTGTGTCGGCGCATTCATTCGCGCGATTCACTTAACAGAAACGTTCAAAAAGAATCTATTAGTTTTCGAATTGTCCATCACTATTATAAGCCTTAGCAGATGTCCCAAGTGGACAGCTGGACGTGGGCGTATGACACTCCCGATGACCTAATTGGATCATGCCCCACTGGTTTTTTAATTGATTACCAAGACACCCCCCATCCCCATAAGACAAGAAAACTGATTTGAAGCTAAACTGATTAGCAATACTGAATCAGCACTTTTCTTTTCTTTTCCGAACTCACTCGAGTAACCTAAAGGGTCTTGTAATGTTCAATGTTAGTCAGCAGTTTTGGGTTGGAGGCTATTGCCATTGCATAATTACACACATAGGGAAATCTTATGAGCCCTTTTGTTAAGCAAGCTAAGAGCTTATGTCTGACAGAGGCGAAATAAACAGCGAGTTAAATTGTGTTTTTATCATGGCCTGATTTATCTAAAACGGGGTGTAACAAAATAGTTGGTGGTAAAACCGTCAATGTTGAAAGTTGACGCAGTCGGAAAGTTAAATTGTTTCAATGTTTAGTCTAGCTACCTATGAACGTACTCGGGCAGTAGTGTTGCTAGCGAAGATATTAGCTAGTTAGTTTGAACAATTCCATTCTCCAGTTGTGAGGGGGTGGCATAGCTCATTTTTAAGTTGCTAATAATGCAACTATTTTTTGATCGAGTAGCAGAGTAGTGCCACTAAATGCTATATTTAGTTTGTAACATAAAAATATATATATAATCCATCAAGTTATGTAGCTGCTTCTTCAACCTTCTGTTGGTTAAAAACAAGACAAATGACTTAAGGGGGTTACAACTGCTAACAAGACCAAATTGTTTAGGAGAACATGGAGTTTTTTAGGCAGTTTCTCTTCATTAGCATCTGTTTATAATTAGCAGACGTGACAGCTAATGTCAGCTAATGTTAGCTAAATTCTTCCCATAGAGTAACACCTTTTTTTCTTAAGCCTAGCTAAATACAACATATTAGACATATAGCATAGGGTACATCGTGAGAGTGTCAGCGTTTAAGCAAGATTGGTTATACGTACATTGCCCTAGTGTAGGCTTTTTGGAATGTTAATACTGTTTTGTTTTGATGGGGAAGTTAAAACGTCTGGCAAAATGAATTAGCTAGCATGTTATCTTGCATCTTGTTAGCCATATCTAATATTTGGTATGTACACTATGATTCTGTAATACATCTGTTTTACTCCAAATTGAACTGTTTTATTACCTTTTGCTAGTTCATGCATGCGACTAAACAAAATCAATAAAGATGCAGTGTGTATCTAAACTGGCTAATCATGAAACAGCGATGTCCTGCTGGCATTGAAGAAGAACAGGTTCTTTGTGTGAATGGCATTTTCTCTGCAGGGGTATTTTCGAACATAACAGCTCTCACAATTTGTGTTTTACTCATGGTACAATCCGGTTGCTATTTCAATTAAATATTGTGATTGCAGATTCATCTTGGGTCGTGCATCCTGGAGGGAGAGGGGGTTAAGATCAGGGTTAGGTTTGTTATTACATTTTAAAATCTTTCCTCAGAGATGCATTATACTGCATCTGCGTCCTCTCAGTAAACGCAGCCTGGCTGAGAACGAGACATAAAAGTAGCCTCAAAATGTCGACCGAGTTCTTTGAACATCACTACTTGTTATTTGCATCAGCTAAAGATCTGACTTTTTTTTTTTAAAAACGTGTGGTTGCATTCAAGTATTGAAGGCACAGCAGAGGTGTAGTAAATCACATTAGCTCTGCTATCAGATTAAAAGTTTTATCAATGTAAGACTCCACTTAAGGAGCATCTTTCTTTCACAAAACACAAATTGTTTCACACTGGAGGATGGAGCATTATGCAGGCTTTAAAAATAATGAATTATTTGTAGAGAGAAAAGGCAGGCAAGGGGCCAGTGTACACTTCAATATAAGTTGATTTATCAGATCCACTGTCAGAAAAAAAGGGGTTGTATAGGTAGATTTTTGTTTCCAAAGGTACAAACAGTGTAAAATGAACCCCAAAAGGTACAACAGTGGTCCTTAAAGTCAGAATATGTGCCTTAAATGAGTTTTAAAAAGATACAATACATTCACTTTCCAAGATAAAAGATGCATACTAAATGTACAAAAGATGTACCCTGAAGGGTACATCTTTTGTACATTTAGTATGCATCTTGAGGGTACACCTCAGTGTCTTTTTTTTCCTCTTATAAAAATGCAAATCAGGAATTGCTAATACTGTCACAGCTGGCGTAAAGCTAATCTTGGAAAATGCAATCCCTGATAATCTCAATTTGCTAAACTAAGACGATTTGGGACAAGCCCCCTTTAACGTAGGTCAGCCCATCCATTCCTGCATTTTAACTCCTTCCTGTCTTCAAAATGCGAATGCTTACTGGTTATAAATAAACCAAGATGCACTGCTAAACACAGATTAGTTCATGCTCAAATTCCCCAAAAATAATCTGTGTCCGTCCCCCCAGTTTACAATATTATCGTAATATTGTTTTTTACTAGATTTCTAAAGAAATATTCCTCCTACAGAACAATAGTTCTGTCCGGCATGTTTTTCGAACTTTCTGGTCCAGAGTTATGTGATTGCCTTCTTCAAGAAAGGACACATGCAATGCTCATTCAAAATTTTCCAGAACTATAAAAGACAGTCAGACAGATAAAGTAGCCTCCTGAATGGGACATATCTTTGTCTCAGGAGCACAAATGCTGCCCAAAAATCCTGCCTACCTAGGCAGCTTCCTCCCGAATGGTAAGCAGGAGGAATGACGATGACTTGTCTTCACATATCGTAATATTGGTCGTGTTGAACATTGGAATATATTGTATGATTGATTTGTTACACATTTATGGACTTAGGTTAATATCACAATACTGAGATTGTGGTAAACACCATGTCTGATACAGATTATATGTCTACTATGTGTATATTACTAGTTGTTACTGCCAGTTGCAATGGTTTCTAATAGAGACACAGTAAACACAGCAACGTCTAGCTCTTATCACACAGCTTTTTTTGGGTCTATGCTAGATTAGCTTAGTGTTGAGCTCTCCATTTCTGATGAAATAGCATTTTGTCTCAGCTAACTACCAGAAATACCAGATGTCCCTATACTTTTCCAACCTTTCCAATTTTGTAAAAATTCATGACGTAGAGGCATGTGATTAATTCAAATTTGCGTTTTCTTCCTTCCTGTTTATTTGTGGTTCAAAGCTAAGCTTGGTGCATCACAGAGCCTGAAGGCATGTGGTAGTGGAGGCAGAGTTGAATAAGTGGTGTGATATCAAAAAGTATTCTGCAGAGATATCGATCGTTTGCCCGAACGGTGGCATCAGTGGCCAGAGCTTGGGGCTGCAATGTGACTTCCAGGATTAGAAACTGAAAAAGGTACAGAATGCAGTCTGTACCTTTTGAGTTTGGCTGGAAGGCATGTCTTGTTTTTCTTTAACCTTTACTGCCTTCAGTAGAAAGGATATGATTTTATTTCATTACCCCACACTAACAAAATTTGAGGGAGTTTTTTCCCCAGAAGCACCATAACACAACAATGGTTGTAAGATGGAAGACAATATCATTTTCGACACAAATTTTCAAGATCGCATTGGCTTAGCGATTCGCAAAAGCTAGGCCTGTTTTGTATATACTTTCTTTTTAAATGTGGACAAAATATAGCATATTGCGATTATATTGCTACACATTGTGATCGCAATATTTGTGATATTGTGATGGCAATATATTCAAACAAACTGGTAAGCCCATGATGTGTCACAGTTAAAGATTGGCCTGCATTAATAGGTTTTTATCATGCAATGCCATGATTTATCAACACACCCACAAAAAACATGCAGACTTCTGCGATATCACAGTTGCTAACATCAATATTGCGATAACGGTGAACAAACAAAAATTAAAGTGAGCCCTACTTACAACACGACAAAGGGTACAGTGTTTTACCAGAAGGCCCGTTTTTGTTTTGTTTTTTACTTTAACCTTTTTTGCCTTCACTAGAAATGATTGGATTTTATATCCTTACCATACTCCGACATAATTAGAGCGAGTTTCCCCCGAAGCACCATAGAACAATAAGCATAATCAGAGGGAACACAGTATCACTTTGAACACTAATTTACAATGATCTTAACGCTGCAATTGGCATACAAAACTGTAAATACCTCATTTCAAAACCAGCTTACACCATACTAATGCTTGTTAAGGCAAATGAAAATGAGTCATTTACGAAAATTAGTCATTTAGCCAGTTTTCCGCTAGCACTTCCTCCTGCTAAATCGGTCTGTGTGTTTTCCTACGCGGGTCATTTATAGGTACGGCTCCGTGCGTTACATTTCGTTGACAGATGGAACATTCCAGATTCCAGCACCTCAACTCTATGAGCCATTGTGTAAAAACTGGACATTGCGACCTACTGTCTGATCAGACGATAGAAGCATTGCGTTTCCCTACGAGTTGGGATTTGAATTACAAACTCCATGTTTGCTAAGTCATTAGCGACATCAGGTTTAACCTGAACTTAACCTGGTAAACTGATTATCTTAAATCCGTCTATCAGTTTTACTCAAGCCAACAGATTTAAAAGCAGCTTTGGAGAATGCAGTGCCGTTGGGTTATCAACCAGCTCCTGATTTAACGCCTGTGGTTGTTGCTTTTGTCTGGAGACCAGGTCTAAACTTAGAGCTCGTTCTCTCCGTGCCTGTTGTTTGCCACTCATATCCACTTCAATTCCCATTCTTTGCCATCAGTGTCAGAGCTCTTGCCCTCCCCACCCTGCTGCACACAATTTATTGTTGCCTTTGCTTTGCTTCCGACTTTCTCGCAGCTTCGTTGATGTGCTCCTTTTGGAAAAAAGATGCAGCAATTTAGAATTGGGAAAGTGTTTGAGCTGCAGTGTGAGCCTTCACTGATTTTTTCCGCGTCGTGCCCTCGTTTCAGGGCGAGCCGTAATCATCATCTGAAGAAGATGATGTGTTTTGAAAAATAAATAAGCCTCATGCACCGATTTGAAACAAGCAAGAGAAAACGGCTGTTGTTGTGCTAAAAGAACATAGAGTTATTTGTGGCTTCGTACTCTTACAGACTGGTAGTGTTAGTGTACTAGTGATTGTGTAATGTTTCACTTGTTCTTTCTATGTGTGACATTTAACAAAGCTGGCTTTTACATAAAGACAGAAAATGTACATTGTTCTTGCTGAGTTAGGACCATTGAGTCGCCACGGTCTGCAGTCTACCACTCAGAACAAACCGGCGCTTCTTTGCTTTCTGAGAGAATGAGGTCATTGTTAATTGAAAACCAGACACATGTTAATTAGTGTGAGATTTTTTTTTTTTTGTCCTCTCGAATCTCCCAAACCAACACTGCCCTTCATTAACGAGGGATCATTTAAATTCTGTACCAGACTGAAAATGAGTTTAAAGAATCCTCAGTATATGAAGGACATGAAAATAGATATTCAGCTAATGATGTGGGGAAAAATATATTCGCTTTCATGTATTGGCTTTTCTTTTATATTCTGTGGACGTACTACTCTTGAAACCTTATCGAACAAAGCTTAATGATTTTTTTTCTGTGTAAAGTATTTATTTGAAGTACCTTATTTATTATTTTTCAGTTTTCTTTTAAAAAATTGCAGTTTTGTGCAAGTTTGTCAAATACAAACAAAGCAAGCTTTGTTTTTTTTGCATTTATTAGACAAGTGACAGCTAATAAAAAAAATAAAATTAGAAGAAAAAAAAATCAGATATTGAAGCCAGGAGCGTTTCAAGATATAATTAATCTGACATGTACATCAAACACCTGTTCTGCCAAACAGAACGGCTGCCTGCTCCATTTCAGTTGAGGACCAGAGAGCTGCCATGATGTGTCTGACTCATCCCTCTATTTCCTGCATTATAAACCCAAAACCCTTGTATGCTACAGCCTCTTGGAGAATTTTTCCAGCAAACCGCATTTATTAGTTCCAGTATCCTCCCGCCCCCTCCAACGATGCCCGCGAAAAGTGTGTACCTGACTGTGTATGCCATCTGAGCCCTGGCACGTCGCCCCATGGTTCTTAGAGTTTTAGCTTCTTGTCGCTCTTTTCTGCTTCCATATTAGTGCTGGAGAGAGAGTAAGTGTTGGGGAGGCGGATGGCGAGGACCTCTGGGATTTCTGCTGCTGAAGGCAAATGAAAGGAGCAGTGAAAAGAAGAAAAAAAAAGCGCTCATTTTAAAGCACTCAGTATCCTCAGAGCTGGTAGAGAGAGAGTTAGAGCTTCACATACAGATAACTGATGGCACTGGATGGGCCCTGGGTCCATACTTGTGTTTGTATAAAGCCATCTTACTGGGGCTTCTTACAAAGCTCCTGGGCGTTTGAGTATAGTGACTGATGATATTAAGTAGATGCACATGTGTACAAGGTTCATAATCAGTCATCAAAGTATGTTTGTAATTAGTTAATTATACATTACTCCGCTAGTGCATTTAAAAATGAAGAATTGTTTCACTATTAGCATTAATAAATCGCAGGCAAACACAGACGGGTTAATTACTAGAGTGCGCAAAACATGACAGTGAGCATAAACAAGTCTGAAGCCCAGTAGTCTTCCAGTCATCCGTGTAATCAAATTGAACACATGCACACAATTCTTATTGCTCATTTAAAACTTTGCAGGAGGATCTAGGCCAAATTGTGCGTAACGTTAAGAGGACCTGGCGAGAACTTCTTTTCCAAAAGTGGGTTATCCTGGGTAACCCCCCAACAAAAGCTAGTCTTGTTTTTCCCCATTCAGGAATGGCCGCACAATTACGTCAAACTGAGTCATGACTGGAAAGAAGGTTTTAGTCGGAAGGGATTGTGCGAAAGATAGGAGGAAACCATTTCCCAGGCTCTGGACACTACATCCTAATCTATGGTCACCATTGCCCAGGACTGTCTTGTTGATGTGCAGTGTCTCAGATCTCAGATTTCTCCCAAACCATGGTGGTAGACAGGGCCATTTCTAAACATTTGGAGGTTATAAGCGACATCCAACCACTGGATACTGTTACCTAGGTAGCCAGCAATGTGATTTTACCTAACATCTTTTATCCTAGAAACTAGTTAATTAGCCATTCGAAGCTTAATAAGATTAATAGTGGGAGCAAAAAAAACACACAAAAGGTCTAAATTTAATTAGCTTGTGTTTATTTCTTACCCATTTTTTTGCCTTTTTATTTTTTCGTTTCTCAGATTCAGATGAATATGTGTGCTTCATAATGATTTTCCAATGGCACACCTCTAACTTGAGTATCTTAGAAGTTGCATTTTCTGTTCATTTCAAAAACACAACTGCCAAAACCATGGATCCACCCTGTTTTTTTTTTTCCAGAAAAAGACATACACATGGGGCTCCGGTGGCTTGAATATGCCTTATATCAAGAAATGTCCTTTGTGGTACAGACCCAGCAGCGTTCCACAACTTCTTTTATGTCCTGTGCAAGTGCAGAATTTGAAAATGCAAACTTTTTAGTCCAGACCCCATGAGAGCCCACTTTACCTTGGGGGCGCTGGGTAGTCATTTCCACTACACTATACTGTGGTCCCTGTATGCATCATCCCAGCTACCGGCCTACTGCTCTTAAACTGGCTGATGCTGAGGGATCTGGACACGTTTGACCCATGAGCACTACCGCTAGGCTACGCTTTGCCTCTCCCATCCATCTCAATCAGTGGCACAGCCAAATGTCCAGTATGTTTTTCCAACCAGTAAAACGTCAACATGAGTTTTCCTACATCAAGTGATGGGGGGGAACATACCCGTTGATTCCATCTTTAATTAAATTGGTAACAGAATGTTAAATTTGTTATGCCAATCTGGAAGAGCTGGGATATGCGCAGTGAAGTGGGCTTCAGAAAATTTCCCCAAGCTTATCACAGAGTACAAATTATTCCTTGGGTATGGCTAAAAACCACTTTGGGATGTGATGGTCCAATTTGAAAACCTAATCTTTCGTAAAAGCCAATGCAGCTGCTTATGAGACTGCGACGAATGTCTCATCTCTCTTTGTCACAAATGTAGACTCGGTGACAGGACTCGCACAGAAAAGACATTCTTTCGTTTTTTTGGCTCAGCTGCATAGCCAAACGAACAGCCATAATAGATGCTCACATGCCATGAAGAATGCTCCAGTAGTGCTGGGACTGTGTGGGCGCATGCATGCTCTTTATTCAGTGACGCGTCAGCGGGATCCGAGAGATGACAGAGCGTCCACTGTGCTAGCCTCCACCCGTCATTCCCCGGCTCACAAGGGAGAGCTTTGTGTGGCCGTCCAGGGCCCAGGACAGTGAGAGATGCCTACTCTTTCTGTCACTCCCTCCCACCACTGGCTTCTGGATCCATTTGTTGGAGGGATAGGGGAGAGAGATGGAAAAGAAAAGGGAGGGGGAAAAGGTGGGAGCGGGGATCCTGCCAAGTCGGCAAGCATCATCCATTCCCTTCCTGGATTTAATACCCTAATGTGCTTCTGGAATCACAGATCTAATAAGGAGAGACGGAGCGATGGAGAGGGAGAGAGAGAAAGAGAGTGGGAGGCCTTTTTCAAAAATGAAAACTGGCCAGAGATCTTGCAAGAAAAGGGGAGGGGTGAGAGAGATGGAGAGACAGAGTTGGGTGCAGAAGCGAGGGGTGAAGGGATGCCATAAATTACCTTGACCAGAGAGTGACACATGCATCTCCAAAAGCTATTAGAAATGTCAATAACTCGACTCATCTGTACCACTGAGATGCAGTGGTAGCAGGCTGCAGCAGCGGAAAAAAAAGAAGGACTTTGCTGGGTGGAAATCTCCAAATTGAAGCACTTCTGACTGATCAGGTCCGTTTCACATACCAAATCGCCATTCTCAAGCACCTGAGAGACTCTATTCATTATTACAGAGTGCTGACTAGTATTAGATCCTCTGAGTGAATATAATTGTATTCCAGATATTTGAAAATCCCCAGTATAAATAGAGAAAAGATGGGAAGTTGATCCAAGATATTGGTCTTAGTGTGAGAATTTCAGTAGGTTTCAGTGAACTGATGTTATGTAGTTATACTTATATCTTACAGATTTATATACATCTGTCCATTTCAGGCAAAACTCTTTCTCCTTATCTTCGAGGTTCTCACTCCTTGAGTCCACATGGCTCTGCCGGTAATAACCTGGCAGATCTCTTTGTTATCAAGCGCCGAGGATGTGGTGTCACTATGAATTAGGGATGAGACAGGCCATTTTTGAAGATATAATCATCTTTCCTCATGGCACTGGCTCTACCCGCAACCTCCCTCATCCACTCATCACGTCCTAATACAAACTAATCGTGAGTGTTATCTGGGAAGGTTCCTCCGAAATGACTCGATTAGGCTGACCTACTTCCTGTTATGGGGTTTAAAAAATTAGTAGGCTATGCAAGTTAGTTTGTGTGCATTGCAATGAGGGAAGGCTAAGGCTGCATTCACCATTGAGGTCAATGAGGCAGACAACGTGCACCAACACATCGCAGCAAAACCTTTTCGTTAAAAAATTTCAACAAAGTTGACATTTTGCCAGAACCATGCATCAGCCAATAGGACACAATCTGGGATGGGGCTTTAGCCATTGCCGTCGATGTCCACCAAGATGAAGCAGAAGCTAATAATTGTCAGTTCACATCCAGAGCTGTATGATCTAGCGCTAAAAATCCTCAAGACCAGCAGATGGCAAGTCTTGGAACACAGGAACACACATTTCACCT
Source organism: Olivaichthys viedmensis (assembly GCA_028565825.1). NCBI lineage: Eukaryota > Metazoa > Chordata > Actinopteri > Siluriformes > Diplomystidae > Olivaichthys > Olivaichthys viedmensis. The sequence continues at coordinate 13,949,957 of JAOUQW010000001.1, forward strand.
TACGAAAGCAGACTACGAGGCTAGCTTAATAACAGCCCTATAGCTAGCTTTGATGAAATGCTAAAAGTTGTCCTGCAAAAATGAATAACTGTAGAATATTATAGGTTACCGAGATTGATACATTGCTCTGAGTTCTTGGTTATATGCCGCAATTTTGTGTTTGGATGTAAATAAAAGGTTTTCAAATGTGACAAAAGTTTTTCCACGTTTTCAATATGAATCTTAGTCGTTATATAGAGCTTTAAAGCCCGTATTCTGATTTTTTTCGACCAGCAATTTTATTGGACATTTTTATGCATGTTTTACCAACTTGAACAGTATGTTTCCTTTTCAAATCTCGTATTGAGTATACAGTAAAAAACATTGATCTCCACTCAAAACCACCGGTTCAACAAACCAGCAACACATATCAATGCGTTTTCTGATGGATGCCAAAAACGGCCTTGTGAAAGCATCCTAACAAGCTCCAGTATCAGCCAATACTTAAGCTTGTCAAACTTATCAGTGCTCTCTCCAAAAATAAATGCCATGAACCGGTCGTCGTCTAGCGTCATCACCTAGAGCCACACGTAGGTGACTCAGAAAGATCGCTCTAGCATCCTGTGACAAAACGAGACAACCATACGTCACAATAGATTATAGAAGAAAGAAAAAAGATAAGACGGATACAATGAGGGAGAGCTGCATGCACTCGAGGCTCTGGCTTTTCATCTAGCATTGATCTCTTCTTGAGATCAAGAGGGCAGCAGAGAATAATATCCCAGATATTTTTTTGTACTGGTGGTCCAGGTTCCCCAGTGCTGTATTGCAGCTGGAGCTAATCTCACTTATCATGCTAGTAAGCTCGTACGGCCTCTTGTATGCTTTGATCAATTCCCAAGGCAAGCTTCTTGCGTCACCCGCTTCATCGAGGGACCATGCTGCAGGTTATCTAAGCGTCTGGCAGTCAACTCACACCCTCAAAAAAGCTCAGTCACCTTCTCTTTAATGGACTACTGAAGGGGGGGTTGATAAAGAGTCATGGGTCTTCATGTGTGGGTTCCAGAAACGACAAATTCTCAGAGAACAGCGGGTGCTAAAAGCAGCTGGCTTTTCCTAACACTAATCTCGCTCGGGTTATTCGCCTCATTTCAGCTGGTTGCAAAGCCAGAATCTAAACCTGCACACGCTTTACAGTGTGAGACTGTAGGCAGGAGAGTGGTAGGTGCTTTTTGGGGGGGGGCTGATGGTTGACGGAGAGGTCCCTAGAGAGGTTTTTTACCCTTGCAACTAGCTCCAGAGCATTGTGACACAATGCCGCGACAACAAATATATTTATGCTTTTCATGCTTTTCAGTACAGGTTGGCAAGTTTTAACATTTTTCACAGGCATGTTTTTGTTTAGAGGGTTTTTTTTGGGGGGGGGGGGGGGTTGCCCTCTCTTGTCAGCCGAGTGCCTAAAATATTTAACAAGGCTGGTGCTATTTTTGGTTTCCTGCTTGTTCTCCTCTGCTGCATATGTGTGCGTGTGTGTGTTCTCTCCCCACCCACCACTATTATCCAGTCTGTGATGCCACATTGTTGTTCAGGAGAGATCTATGGCTCTGCCCAGGACTGAGAGGGCAATATGACGTCCCAAACACGAATTGGTGGCCTCTAATCAGGCAGTGGCGTCAGTCGTAAGCAAGGCAATGGAGATCGACGGAATGCAAATAGTGCACTAGTCATGTTTGCAGCTCTCGGTCAGGCCTCGCAGCCTAGTTGCGTGCATATTAATCAGATTTGCTGGCATCCCAGATATTTTTTTTTTCCCTCTGTCTCATCCTTGTTGTTTCAACCACCCCCTCCCCAACCTGCCCTGCACCTGTCCATCAACGTGACAGACAGATGGGGTATTGCAGTACGAAAATCTGCATGAAAATCTGCTGTTGTCTTACATAAAGAGGCCACAAGTTTGTGTTTAGAAAGAAATCTCAACAGTATTGACATTGACATGATTACTCCGATTAATAGACATGCTATAAGCACACAATGTTGGTATGTAAACAAACAACGGCTGCCTGCCGTAATCATCCATGAACCATGCGATACAGAGAGAGAATGTAAGGACAGTTAAAGAATTACGAAAAGAATTGTGATTGTGGGCTAGTTCCCTTTCCACACTCATACTAGGGCTGTCAAATTCCTTTAAAAATGACATTCGAATCTTGATTACTTAAAAGAATGCCCTTCTAATATTAATTAAGCCTGTCATTTCATTCCGCCACAGACAGAACGAACATTAGCAGTAAAGTTGCATAACTGCAGAAGGTGAAATTTGGGGGGTTTATTTATCAAAGAAAAACATGGAGACACAATATCATAATTTTATCATAAACTTTATAGTTTGATCATAAATTTCAAATGTCTTGCCGCTGATATTTAGCTCGACTTTACATTGTTTAGGCTACTGAGGATTCACTTAACACTATGTGAAATTGCAGCCCATTAAACGGAATAAATGAGCATAACAAAACAGAAGCAACCACTAAAAATGTAAAACGCTAAATAAAAATACAAAATGGTTGACCTGTTTTACTGTTAGGCCTTTCACTTTTCGACGATGTAGCGGCAACCGTGCTGGCACGCTGGAAAAGGCACGGTAAGAAGATCTCCAGCGACCGCCTAGTGACCGCACTACTGACTCCCAATGGCAGACCCCTTTTCCTACATCCAGGGGTGTGACCGCATGGTGGCCTCAAATCTCATGCAGTCTTAATGAATCTAGCTCAGGTTGATTTAAATTATTATAACTTTGTAGGAATTTGAACCTATAGAGCAACTATGAAGCCAATACAATAATTATGTCATTATGTGTCCATTAATTTTGCATCAAGGAACAAATGCAACCTTGTTCTTTTCATAATTAGGTGGTGCCACCCCTTAGTATGCTCGTGCCCCCATGTCTAAAAACCTGGACGCTATGATTTTTAATAGACCCTAAGTAAGATGAGTAAAAATCTATGTTGATTTTTTTGCCTTCAAATACATAAAATACTATGAAATTTCAAATTGAATTGGAACACTGAAATTTATTCTGACAGGCCTAACTTATACTGAATTAAAATGAATTTAAACCCAATGAAGGCGCTCAATACTTAAAACTGATGCGATCTAAAAATGCCCACCCACTGACATTTCTTTTTAATGAACATGATCAAGAAGACAAAGAAGGTCTTTATTTGCTGTTTGGGTGCAGCTTCCACAACTACCATTTGTACACAGCTGCTGTAGTGTCACGGTGTAGCGGCGGGATGGAGGACACAGGCGCAAGCCAATCAACACACACACTTCACACAAACTACACAACGTGTAACATTAAACAATCAACCACAAACTGGACGGGAAACACGAGGGCTTAAATGCATACACTGATTACTCACAAACGACACACAGGTGGGCTGAATCACATTACGGGACAGGGGCAATTAAACAAAAACAAAAGCGCACGTGGTGGCCGCCACGCTAGGTCATGCGCACAGCCGCGCACGTGACATGTAGAACCAAAACTTTCAGACAGTGCAATTCCCTCAGCAGCATGGGATCTCCAACCAAACACACCTCAAAGAATGCTGTCTTGGATTAGTTCTAAAGGTCAGGTGTTTCTCTGAACTGGCTGGGTGTTTGGAGGTGGGAGAGACTGCTCTGACTGATGGCTTTCGATAACTGCCTTGACAGGGATTCATCAGTCCAAGGTCTAGGATATTGCATGGTGTTGCAAATATACAATTGAGTTTGAATTAGGATCCCCCCCCCTCCCCTACATTGCCTTTGGCCTGTAACAGACCTCATGCTGTCTGGAGGGGAATTTGTCACTGGAGACCTGTTATCAGTCTTGCCCTTTCTAGATTGAGCTAGTCATGGCATGCACTCCACTTAACACAATTTTTGGACTAGCACTATGCTAGATTATCCAAGTGGCGGCCTAGACATTTTGGATTAAATTCTGGGGTGGAAAATGAATTACAAAATGGATGGAAGAAGTGGATTTACCATAGTTTGTTTGCTGATTAGACAGATTAGAAACTTTTCTTTTACTAAACACACTGAAATGTATACACATTTTAGTTAATGTGGTGTGCTTTGAACATTCATATGAGGTATGACATCCAGTAAGATACAGCCATAAAAACCTATAACCTTCCACAGGAAACATATTTTAAAGATTAGCACCCAGAGGAAACATAAAGGAAGTAATGTTTATGCTGTATCTTATTTTAGAAGAAAAAAAACATTGAAATGCTGTGAAATGTGCAGAAAATATACCTTTTGAAAAAAATACTTTTTAATTTTTTTTATTTTAATACACTGTTAAAATTAACCCAGTTCATGTGTGGGCTTTGGAGCCAGTGTGCATGTCCCCTCAAAAATGCAAAGGAAGCATGACACCTTAAGCTCCAGTATACAGTGAAATAATGAGACAACCATACAATGAACTAGACAACAATTTCATTCATGATGGTCATGTTAGATTTTTGGTCAAGTATCCCCTTAAGTCTATAAAGGTGCACTCTGTACTAACAAGACTAGAGTGTTATTTTCTTCGATATTAATAGAGATACACGCATTTTGTAAAGTAAAATGTTATTGCTTTAAAATATGTACTGCTTTTATGGAGGGGAACTGAAGGACAAAGACTTGACCGGGGCGGTCCCAGTGGAATAGTGCATATCAATAATTTTTATTATGCATTTTGGCTGACTCCCTCAAACAGAGCGACTTTCATATCACGGGACCTGTTTTAGAGCACTGGCGTTTACAGACACATTCCAGCCAAGGCAAGCTCCCCTATTTAACACCGCCGCCGCCATGTTATCAGCTCGGCCTCCTGCCGATAGAAACAAACAGGTGATAAATAGGTGATAAAATTCACACAACACCTCATTGTTTTTGCCCTGAGGTCCAGGTGTATATTTAAATTGTAAAATGTTTGGACTCTTGATACTTGTATACTGACATTGAGTTAAAATAAAGTACTATTGATATACTATATATGCTTGACTCTGTTCATTGTACATGAAAAGAATATTGGAATGCGTGCAGTAATTTTGATCTGAGATTAACTAGGTGAAATGGTATAGTGAAATTGCGTTGCTATATATTTATAAGTGATGGCCTTGATAAATAGGACATCTGTTGCTAAGTAGTGAACAGAACATGAAGGCTTAAACTGCTTGTTGCTCCCTGTGTTTTGTTCATTTGCATTTTCAGTCTAAACCCTGGCCATTCGGCTAGCTCTGCTCCCTTCATGTGAGATAAGCCAAGGCCAGATGAAGAGGTCCCTCCTGCTGGTTATATATCAGTCTCAGTTTCTTTACTTCTCTATGACATGAGGAAAATTATGTTTTGGTTTGATGATGATAATAATAATAATAAGTTTTATTTGTATATCCAAGGTGTCTTTACAATCACAATAAAATAAAAAATCCTTTCCTTTAACAGAACTTCTGGCCCAAGTAGAAGTGCTTTCTAAGTAAAAAATAGCTTCACGTGGTTGTCTGCTGATTGCTAATGTAATATTCTTTTAGGTACTTGAATTGTCTGAAAAGCTCAGGGATACTGAATGACCGGAAAGCCTAAAGAGGCGAAGCGGTGTTGCGATTTCTGAGTGCACAGAATCAAATTAAGAATAGCCCGGCTCAAATTACAACCAATTTAGGCTCAAGGACAAAATGTACGTCTCTGCAATTTGTCATAAGATTTTCTGGACTGGCGGGACTAGGCGGAGATCAGGTGATGAGCCAAAAAAAACACGAATCACCTTTGCTTCCATCTAATTCCTTCTGGTTTGTACTTTTACTGTTGTGAATGTTACAGCAAAGTATAACGGCCAGTGCTGCGAAAGGTTGCAGGTTGCGTCATCAATTACATTGCAATGACTAAAGAAAAAACAAGGGTTTCTTTTATTAGTCTCAGAACTCGGAAGGGAACTTGATCCTGATCCACTAAAAGGTCTTTATCCACACTTATCCTTGTCTTAACCTTTTACCCTATTTAAGTCCGCCTCCTTTTTGGCAGAGCTATAAGATTAGTATTTAAGATGAAACACTATATCCTGATTAGGTATGCTAATTTATACATTTATCTCGTTAAAAAATTCATACATGCTTCCCAAGTCACGCACCGTCTACTAACAAAGCGCACACAAGCGTCAAGCTGTCAAAATCTTTCTCAGGATTTGAAAGTGTAACCTAAAAATATTTTGTCTTCCCCACTAGGAAAAAAGACCTTGCACATTTATTTACCATTTCAAAACCTCATGTTTCTTGCTCTGTCCCTGTATGCTTCAAACAAAAATGCAGAAACGCGATCGATCGGCTAACACATCGTATACATTTCAGCATCGCTTTATGAGAGGAATAATTCCAGTAAGCAGGGGGGCAAGGCAAAATATCCATAACCTGCAGCAGCTTGCTGGTAGGAGGCTATTGATCAAGACCACTTCTCTTGGGCTCTCAGGTTGCATGCAGGAAGTGGCGTAGGGTGACAGTGACGTGAGACGTGACCTTCACCATAAAATGAGGTCAAAGGGCTCGATAGCCTTTTCAACCGAGTGATCGGAGCTACACTCGTACTTCTACACCTTTACCACGACACTAATAAGGGTCAAGCTTGGAAAGAGCAGCAGCATATGGAGAGAAAGAAGAGTTTTACTCAACTGCAAGACTGGTGAAATGAAAATGGAGTGAAAATTGTCTGGAGAGTTTGGAGATGGAGATTCTGACAGAGCAAAATGGGTGAGCAGTTCAAGGCAAATACGTCTAGAAACCCATTTAACCCTTTAGACCTAAACTAAGGTCTGTCTGCTTTGCATACCTTTTGTATTTTGTCATTTTTGACAGTAACATCAGATTCCTAGATTCAGCAAAACCTCAGATAGCAAGACACTACTACACCCTTAAAAACATTTAAGGGTTCTTAGTGTCCTAAAGGGGTTTTCCTATAATCTTTAAGGCTTCCCCCAGAGGAACAAACCAAAGGACCCTTAAGGGTGCTAAATAGAACCTTTTTTTCTAAAAGTGTCAAACTGGTGAAAAACTGCATGTCTTTCACTCATGGACTTGAGAAGCAGCAATGCTCTGAAGACACTTTGAAGTTTCATTCGACCAGCAAGATGGGATTCATTTGATGGGAATAAATCCATACTGCTTAAAATGAAGGCCTCAGACTCTAAGAATTGTCTAGAATTTGTCCAAATGTAATGATGGTTAGCCTGCAAGGAGCAGCAGCATATCCAGAAACAGAGGACACAAGCCGAGCCTGAAGGCCTGCAATGTCCTCAAAGTGCTCTGTGATAAAAAGGGACGAGTCTTTTTATCACATGATTATTCAATGTGAACACTGGTGTGGGTCATTAGCGAGCCACATGGCCACGGCTCTCGAAGGATTCCCTTTGGAAGTTTTGTCTTTGTCTTGTGATGTCTGTCACAGGTCATGCTGGAAATGCTGTGTAATGGCTGCTGTAGTATTATTAGCCTTTAGGGTATTTAAAGAAAGCCTAGTCATCAAGCTGGGTAATGGATGGAGTTGTAGTTTCAAGGGTTTCAACACTAATAGCAGGCCAGATGCCCATTAGCTTAATTGTTTCAATTGTTTGTGAGCACCTACCATTGGTGCATGCAATTCTAACTTAAGAAAATGACAGGTTGGATTGCTATAAAAGAAAGGGAAAAATATGTTTGCATTTCAAATCAATTTTCCGATTTCATTGGAGATTTCTTTGCACGGAAATGATGACTTGGATTACAACCGGATTGCGAAACACAAACATTTGTCAATTTGTCTTTAGCCGTCCGTCAATAAAAGAGCTCTGGCCGAAGCCTTGTCTCAGAGATCCTTTTGTGTTGGTACGTCTGTGCTGAGATGGAAGCGTAGCACTGATTGTCGTCCAGATGTCCATTAACTTAATTGAATAAGGAGCAGCAGTCTGGTGGAGAACCTTTAGACAGAAAAAGAGCAGGGGCGAAGAGGCAAACTTTGCCAAATGACTCCGGTAACAAAATCTAGGCCTTCCTGCCTATGAGTTAATGTTATTGTATCATATTGTATTGAATCACTGGCTGCTTTAAATGTATATTTCATAAATCGTATCATTGATCACGTATCGCATCCTCATGGAAGGAGAAATAACATTCCTAATGGCAAGGGCTTTTTTGCTTCCATTTCCATGGGTGTTTGAAAATAAATTGTACAATTGCATTGCAATAAAATCAAAAAAGATATCCTGGGTCATTGGGACATCCTATGCTAAGTAGGGTTAAGTGAGCCTTGTCCTATTAACACACACAAGGACAAAAGAGGTATTTTTAAATGTGATGATGCTGATCTTCCACTGTGATCATACAGTCTGGGCTTATGGATACGCCAGGCTCAGAGGCTTGATCCACCAATAGCCAGTCTATCCACAGAGACAGAAGCATATTTCTAAAGGTGTAAGTCACGAGATATTTAGAATTTAGGTTCTGAAATAAATTTTAGCCTCTGTAATTTTGTCGTGATTGTAGCAGTTCATTCATAGTCACTTATTTCAAGCCTCAGTGTCAAGTTGTTTTTGTGATTCAACATCATGGTCATGTAGCAGCTCACAAAACAATTAGATTCGAATCCATACATACAGCAAACATACACGTCTTCTTAATATAAGGCATTTGCATTGTTGAACGTAAGCCATACCGGCATTCTTATTGCATTCGTAATTCGGCTATTTGTAGGCCCATTTTTTGTATCATCCTTATTTTTTTTCTGGTCAAAATATTTATAATACCAAGTGGAATATGTGATTTTAATTAAGTAGAAAAATATGAGACACTCACTGTGAGTCTCTCGTGACCACCTGCAATATTAAGCCAGTATTCTGCTGGAGTTAAACAACTATACAAAGCTATATAAATGCAAGGCCAGTACAGGTGTTTGTTTTGAGCCCTTGGGGTTCAGCATTATGAGTAAAATGACATTGTGAGCCAAATTTGCTGAAAAAGGCATATATGTATAAAAAATAAAAAAAAGGAGGTCACTCCTGCGTGATTAAAAAGGAAGGAAACAAAAAGAAATCTAGTGCTATTCTGGCAAAGCAGATGTTACTACATTGGAGACTGTGTACAATAAAAGCTCTACTGAATTGGGACTGTATTTTAAATAGTAAACTAATTAAGAGTGCAGGAGGTACTATAAAGATTGTGGTCATAAAAGTGGGATCCATGACGTATAGCCGGGGGTCCGTGGTTTTCTTATTATTTATTTAATGATGTAGTGGGGATCAACATCAACTACTAACAAAGTTATTACAGATATATTTGAATTGAATAGGTTTATAATTATGCCAGTCACACTAATGTAATCTAAAGCTCAATAACTCAATAGCTATAAACGAGTGATAATGTCAACACTGTTTGTACTTAATTAAACTACATTTTCTACATTTTAACCTAATGTAAAAGAGCTTTGCTAGCTCCAATTAATAAATGTGATGACACATATGTTGGATCATATTCCTAGAATAAACCTGTGCTGCAGTCTCAAGCTGTTGAATATTTCTTTGCACTGGAAGGCGTCCCTGGCTACCAAAAGTTTGAGAACCCCTGCTGTAAAACATCTTTAACATCCACTTACAGAATTGCATCATGCCTTTTGTATGTTGCTGTAACTCTGGAAGTCTCTCATCGAATTACAAACAGATGGCATGCAATTGCATTAGACGGGAAAGCTCTAACATTTGTATTGGCCAGAGTAACTGAGAAATTAGCACAACGACTATGAAGATGCTAGCCGCTTAAAGCGAAGGACAAAAATCAATAGGTGCTGTGAGGGATAACGGGCAGACAGATGAAGCAAGAAAGGATGTCTGGCCAGCTGGGATGGAGGTAATCAGAGCCTTCTGGCTATCTCCCAAATCACAGTCCTCTGGGGATGAAGGAAGAGAGCCTGCTCAGTCAGTGAAACATGGAACGACACGTTCGGCCCAGAAGCACACCATGAATGCTAGCAGTTAAAGTGCTGAGTTAGCTGTGTTGTGAGGTTCTGAGGCGACTTGCTATGATGAACATTAGCATCCTGCTATACTGTATATGAACCGATGATATATGTGTAGAAATTACTAAATCCCTCCTAGTGTCTCTGACTAGCGTCATCTTTTTTTAATCCTGTAGCTAAGCTCTAATGATTGCACGCTACTGTCATCTATTTGAGTGTGTACTACTTCGTGAGTAGTACAGGCGTCAAGCCAAAGTGCTAGACTGACAGAGTTCACATTGGCTTACTTCATTAGCGCTCATAATTTTTGACAAAACGAACAGCAAGTCGGCAAGTGGCTAATCAGAGGACATGGCGCCGTTCCTCCTAGAGGACGAGGGGAGACATTTACTAATGAGGCCAGGCCGTCCAGCCTGTCGAGCTACTCTATCAAACACAAACACACACACCCACACACACACACACACCATGTACATGGAAACAGCAGTAAATCACAATTAGGGTGACATGGCCTAACAAGCCTCACAACCGATTCCGAATGAATCCCAAAAACAAAGTTATAAAGCAACTAACAATTAGAGCATTTACAAAAATTATCCAAGTTACACAAACTTATTGCCATGCTGTGGCCATGGTTTGTCTTTTGACTTCATATTTTGTTGTTACTGTAATAATTTAGAATAAATAAATGTCCAAAGTGTGCATTGAAATGGTACTCTTTAATGGTTTGGGTTGTAATAGTAAGTTAAATTGTGTGTCTACAAGGCAGCTGAAGCAAGAATTAGTGTATAATAACTTCAGCAACCTGTTTTGCTTATGGAATTGATTATTACTTTCCAAAGGCCATGTACCACACCCTAATAGGCTTATTTTTTATTATTTTATTCATATCAGAAAAAAACTTAACTTGTTAAAAGTATAATCTCAGACAAGCATTTTTACGTTTAAAAAAAAAAATCTTTAAAAACGTAAAAAGACTTTCACATAACAGTTGATTAAAATAGTTCATAAAAAATCTATTTACATGTATTGCAAGTGCATATTTTGCAGTTTTATGGATAAAATGTCACAAAGTCAGAACTACTCAAAATATTAAAAAGGCTGGCTCTAAGTCTGGCTTATCAACCAGTGTGTGAAATTATGTGAATGTAGCTCCTTTAAAGGCATGACTTTGCGTCATTAAAAAAAAAAACAGCTGATAAACAGAACATCAGTAACCAACAGATTTTCAGAAAAAAAGTTAAACTTTCAGCACAAATCATTATTTGATCGAAGAAAATGTCTGTACGTGGACTATATTATTATGTTTTAGTGAATAAGGTATCCAACAAAATATGATTCAATATGGAGAGATTTGTAACATTTCTGTTGAACTTCAACCTGAAATAATAAATACAACAAAATGCATTATATTCTACGTAAGATATTTGTAGTTAATGGAGTTGGGACAAGAGTATAAAAAACAAAGTCTTTGTATCAATAATTTTCTTTTTTTTTCTTTTTTTTTTACAAATGGAAAATACCAAAAAATCTGAAAACCTGAATTTTTTTTGCCTGTGGTTCCTGGCCTTAAATCTCTCCTTTAACACAGCAAAGGTACCTTGTCGCCATGAAAGCGACTCTTTTAGCATATGACTCAAAAGAGAGTCACCCAAAGCCTAAGCCTCATAAAATAATTTCCATGAATGCTGCCCCCTCCGCTCCCCCTTTTAGGAGAATTGGATTATCTGGCGTGATTGATTTCCAGGGTATTGTGCAGCTCCTTTGTTTAGAATGTAAATAAATCAGAGGGTCACCTTCACTTAATTAGCTTTGGTTCGGCGTCGCTCGGCCTGCAAACATGTGCGTGCTGCGTTTGGATGTCAGCAAACAAGTGCTCAGAACCTGTATTTGTATGCTGTTCTAAGACAGAATGTCTATTTGGATTAGTGTTCTTGGAAATGTAGTTAAAGAAATGAGCATGTGAATACGAGAGGAGCATGTAAGGTGTGTACTTCAGAGCAAATGAAATAGTTTTCAATCCAGTGTGTAATTCAACTTACGCTATGGATTGGTTCCTTTTTAATTTCCCAGCATAAATACTAGAATTACACAAGTGTGCCGTGAAGGATTTTGCATTTCACTGTAGAGAGTCTCAGTAGGTGAAGTAACCTTTAGTCTATCCATTAAAGCACAGGTTTGTGATAGGCTTGATAATAAGCAATGACTGTCATATCCATTCATTCTGTTAAATGAGCTTGTCTGTCAGGATATGACCCATAATTCACTACTTGGCAGAAAGACTAAAATTAACCTGCACTATATATTCTGTCCAGAAATACGAAATTTACATTATAGATAATGGCGGATTTCAAATGACCTTTGACGTTCGTGCTTATCTGTGATAAAAAAATCGAATTCAGTAATTAACGCTGCTGATCACTGCCTAAAATAGATCTGAGGGGAAAATAATCAGTCTGGATAATCTATACAAAATCAGTGAACATCGTTTCTATTGGAGACCCATATAATGAATTTTGTAGATGAAATAGATTTGTTTCACATTCATGCCCACGACTTCAAATCTACCAATTACGGCTGGGTAATGGGATGATAGGATTGCGGTATTTTATCATTATGATACACTTTTCAAAATATTGTGAATATCGGCAGATTTCAGTGCTCACTGTATCAAGTAACTGATTGGACGTTAAAATATTTTTGTGAAAATCTTTTAGATTTTTTTGTAAATGTTAAATAAATAAATAAATAAATAAATATATATATATATATTTATTTATTTATTTATTTATTTAACATTTA
>JAOUQW010000001.1:13966709-13983382 GCA_028565825.1 Olivaichthys viedmensis
AACTTTAAAATTAAGGTACATTTTCCTTTTTTTCCCCTTTCAAAAACCATGGGGGATACAAACTTTTGCACTCAACTGTACATAAAAACATGCATAAGACAAACCACATCTAAGATAATTAAAAATAATTCATAAAAAAAACAGCTACATCTCTGCATTAACCCCTTAAACTCCCAGGATCCCTTCTCGGGTCCAGACTTACATTCCTCACTCTCGTAACTACTTATCTATTAGTTACACTGTAATTACTGAATAATATGCTTTAAGATAAATTAGTTATAAGTCATGAGTTTGCGGGGTAAATATTATGGCTTTTTTACAGTTAATTACAGTTACTGAATTACTAAACAACATAAACTCTCACTTACTTGATGATGCATTCAGGAATATGGACATATTCCATAGGGATGAGCTCTTCCAGCTCTGATAAACTGTTCACATACTTAATCTTGCTGCTGAACTTTGAACTGTATAGAATACACACATAAAGAAATTAAAAGTGATACAATACAAACCAACACCAATATCTTGATCTCTGGTTCTTATAAAATCATGAAGAGGTGTCACTCTATTACCTGATAAAGGGTCTGATGATGGCTAGGATGGTCCTGATAAACCAGGAAGGATGAACAATAATAAAGGATTTCAGGTTCTTTCTTAGCCTGAAAACAGGTTTTAAAGTCAGACAAGTTGTCAACACATCTGGCACATGCATATTTTTGCACAGGAAATAGAATTGGAGGGAAAAAATGATAGACACCTCCTGTCGATCATCTGGTAGCATCTCTTCAGCCAGCCGAGGCCAGGCATCCTCCGGTGAGGAGTGGCCCCGTTCAGGTAGACGATCATGTAGTCCTCTGCTACCATCAGCTCCAACGTGCTGATCACGTACCTGAACATTACAAACATTGCAATGAAACCAAAAATGCAATAAAAAGGAAAACAAATATTGATTAGCATTACACAAAAACTGCTTCCCACTCCCACTGTGTGAAGGACTTCACTCACAGAAAGAGGTTCTCCATTACTTCATGGTAGTCCTCTCTATCGCTGTCCGGAAGGAAGCAGGCAGCAAACACAATAACGGCATTCACACCATTTCCATAGTAGCCTTTTGGAGGAGAGAGGAAGAGAAATCATTGTCACAAAATATGCCTTCATACCTAAAAATCAATGCTGTCTGTAACTGAATCCTTAGATAGAAGGTGTCTTAATATCAATTCACACTCGTCTCATGAAACAGATATTCTTCCATTTTACCCAACACTTCAATCCACACCAACTCCCTGACATGCGCAAGTTGAGTCAATCAACGCGCGACCCCATCCGTCCTGTTGCGTTTTTATGCGTTGTCTATTTTCTTTTCTACTTGTGCGTGTGAGTGAAGCGTTAACTCTATTCAAATCCATTCAAACCACTTTTTCCTAACTTCTATGCACTGTAAACTATATTTAAAAACATGACCTACAACAATGATGATATCGCGGCCTGTGGTTTCAGGTGTTCCAGGTTCTCATTAGACTAACATGGAGAATCAGAAGGGAAACTAATATGAACATTTAAATATTTGGCAGACAGACAGGCAAACAATTGAGGTTTAAGGGTCTTGGTCAAGGGCCCAAGAGTGGCTCTCTGGCTGTGCCAGCGTTAGGGTTAGGGATCTGAACTCATAACCATCTGATTACTACATTCTTCGAGAAAAAAAGGTTTCCTCAAGGGTTCTTAAGTGATTAAGGGTTCTAACCTTCTACTTCTACTCAGAATCTTTTCTGAAAGGAAACACTCTGTTGTAGGGTTCTACATAGTTTAAGGGTTCCCCAGACGGACGAGCTGAAGAACCCTTTATGGTGCTAGATGGAAACATCTGAGTGTAGCACAGAACCTTAACCACTGAGCTACCACTGCCTAAATATGGTGTTTCTTCACTGTCTCACTGTGTTGTAATGAGAGCTGGCCCAACTTCAACTGCTCTATTAACATAGTTGTATGTATAGAAATGAGTTTTCTTCACAAAAGAAAACTGTTGCTCTATTCTATGGAGTAGCGCTAACCGAACGGAACTGACTCTGGAGCAGTGTGTGAAATGGACGGAAGAGTTCGTTTTTACGCCATGCTTGTGGCCTGCCCGGAGTGAATTTTAGGTTAGGTTCGTGTGTGTGTGTGTATACCTCCATGGGAGATGACTTTTTGATAGGGTTCAATACACTTCATGTTGATGCGGTGCTCCTGTTCTCCGATGACGACAGTCCTCCAGAGTTTGGAGTCCTGCCGCTCCTCCTTAGGGCTGTATGTAGGGATGGGTTCAGTCTCCTCCTTCACTGATGCTCTCTGGGATTCCATAGGCTCTGAATATGATCAAATTAGATGTTCAGATGTCAAGCAAGTCGAGGCATGCTATGTATCGCTGTAGAGATTGCAGAAGTGTTTTATAGTCACTCCAGAATTATTGGCACCCTTCACTAAAATGAGCAACAAATTTTTTTTTATTATATATATTTTTTTTTTTATGGTTTCGATTATCAGCACCCCCCACAATTGAAATTTGGTGAAGCCTCTCCTGGTGAGCTTAACATTACTGAGCCTCTTCCTGTAATGTCTAACCAGGTTGGAGATACTTGTAGAGGGATCTTGCACCACTTCATCCTGCACCACGTAGAACATTTTAAGGTTCTTTTATATTCCCAGGTTTGTGCATGTGGACTGCCCTCTTTAATTCAGACCACACATTTTTAATTGGATTCAAATCCATCGCAAAACATTGATTTTGTGTCCTTCAACCATTTCTGTGTTGATTCGGATGCATATTTGGGCTCATTATTTTGTTAAAAGGTCTATTTACGGCCGAGTCTTAACCTCCTTGCAGAGGCAACCAGGTTTTGAGTTAAAATCTCCTGGTACATTGGAAGAGCCCCAGCCACAAAACAGCCCCAAAGCATCATATCCTCATTCTTCCAATTTCTGGCAAATTTTCAACAATTCCATATTTTATAATAGCTCGGATTGTGTATTATTATTAGTATTATTAACTGCTTATGTATTTTGTATATCTATTACCCGACTTGTGCAGGTCAACAATTACATGTCTCTTTTGTGTTGAGAGTTCTTTGGTTTTCCCCATGATGATGGATGACAAATGGATTTTACATGTGTGCAACCTCATATATGGTCAAAGGCAACAGTAAAGCATGACGATTATGGGTGCCAATATTTTTGCCACCAATTCTGGATTTGGCTTTAAGAGCAGCTTGAGACTTGGGGCAAAGAAAGAAGTTCCCATTGAGATGCCATTCAATTGGCTTTTATGTCTTTAAATCAGTTATCACTTGTATGGACACATTTGTGTGTGTGTGTGTGTACACCTGTTTCACCTTCCCAGTCCATCTCGTGGTCAGTATAGTCCAGGATGTCAGCTTCGTCGGGTGTGTCCAAGTCGTCCACATTGATGTCCAGGTCATCAGGCGTGTCAAAGAGGTCGTCTTCGCTTTGATCCAGCGAGAGGCTGATCCGAGGGGCTGAGAGCTTTTTCCTTTGAGACACTGAGCCGCCGCCATCACCCTTCAGTGGCAGAGTGGTGGGCGGGGCTTGAGAGGTCAAAAAGGAAATTAATTCAGTCAAAGCTTTTACATGGTACAGTATAAATAAATAAACATTCTACTTTTGAGCATCTATAATATGAAAATTGTGTGGGGGTTTTTTATTTAACCTGGCGTATTCCTAATTGCTTGATCTTGTTATATTATTTAAATATATTTATTTATAGTTAATCATTAATGATTGTAGATTGCTTCATTAATTTGTTTTTATAATAAATACTTTGATTCTTTGTTTAATCTTTTATATGTAAAGCGTTTTGAGATTTTGGTGCTATATAAATAAAGATAGTAATAGTGTTGTGAGGCTCTTAAATAACCAGACCATGAGCAAAGACTCACCTGGTCTGCCTTCTGCCCCCTCAGAGCTCATTTTGCGTTCAGGAGGGTGCTCCATCCCCTCATCACCAGGGGGAAGGGAGCAGGGGGGAACTGGAGGATTATACACAACAACATAGGCATAGTTGATTTAAAGTTAACCTCTAACATTATTAGGGTTAGGGTTCATTTGGGGTTTTTGTTGTGCATGAATAGCAATTGAAGTAGTCTGATGCTGTTAAATAAAGGGAAATAAAACTGTATATAGGGCATTACTCTCAAATTACTGAGGTTTGTGAGTATACAGTGGGATCCAAAAGTCTGAGAGCACATTGAAAATCTGGGATTTGTTTCATTGCCACTGCACGGGACTCTAAAACGCTTCGCCGAAACTGGATCAGTCGTATCCAAAGCACGATCAGGCACGGACCAAAAGTGAGCACACCATCAGAAGAGCAATACATAAAGCTTTGTTCACTGAGAGAGAGAACAGCAACTTCATCACGGATACAGAATGTGCTGAATAAAGAACGAGAGTCTCCAATCAGCAAAAGTACTGTCAAAAGAAGGCTAGCTAGTAGTGGTCTCAGAGGACGAGTAGAATCTTTAAACCACTTCTCAGGAAGGGAAACAAGGCCAAATGCTTGGCATGGGCTAAGACATACCAGTATTTCACAGTGGATCACTGGAAAAAAGTTATATTTACTGATGAATCCAAGTTTGAGATTTATGACAGTAACAGAAGTGTTTATGTAAGGAGACGAACAGAAGAGAGATTGATACCACAGTGTATCAAAACAACGGTAAAATGTGGTGGTGGATTTTCAATGTGGACTTTTGGACCCCACTGTATATATGGTTTGAAAGAAAAATATACAGTATATACGAAGTGTATGAACAAGATATGCAGATTTGGAAAGAAAATCAATTCTTGGTAGTGGACTCAGACTTTTGGACCCTACTGTATAACCGAAACAGTCGAGGTCAGTATGGTCACACAGGATCAATACCACTGAAAAATGACACGGACCAAGATTCCCCCCCTCCTCTAGACGACATTCGAATGGTATCATCATATCAGTTCCCTCTAGTCTTGTCCATTCCCTAATGGCAGAGAATGTCGAGTGCTGACATTCAAATGTTCTGCGGTGTCCAACATCATTTGAATAATCCTCTGGCCTCCTCTCAGTCACAACAGCCGCTCAGATTGCGTGCAAGTGACTCATTTTAATAATTAAAACAGGGATTTGATCTAATGAGACTGACCCCGGATCACAATTTATGTGGGGGCGCTCTGCCAGAACATTGTGACTTATGTCGAGATTTGTCGACTCGCTCGGCCTGATTCGCTCACCACTAGGGGTATCGATTTTGCTTCCCGTCTGATTTGCGCCCCTGATTAACCAAGTCTCTAAAACAGTAGGGGGATGTTTATACTCTTTGAGAAGCCTTAAGTCTGATCTAACACGACTTGAGAGTGCATTTGGTATTTGCATGTGTTGTACAAAGGACTGAATTGTTTCTCGGCATCCAAATTGAGAGGGGGAGGGTAATTTTGTAGAACGCCTCAGCAGAGCACATTTGCTTAGCACTCAAATCCATTTTGTCCTTCCAACTGCTTATTTGTTTGCACGTGCACATGTGTGTGTGCGATTCTGAGACTATGTGAATGTGTGGGCCTGGTTCTGTCTACTCTTGGCACTGGGTGTCTATATTTAGGGCAATAGTAGCAGTTAAGGATCTGTGGTGTTTTAGTGATCAGAAGGTTGTGAGTTCAAATCCCAGGACTGCCAGAGAGCCAATGTTGGCCTCTTTAAGTAGGGTCAGCTAGATGCTTGGAATGGGGGATTGGATCAAATTGGTGGGCGATTTGCACCCTGACTGTATTGTGTACTGTGAAAATGTCTCATAATATGATATTTTTGGCATAGGTTTGCATCCCCCGTGGTTTTTGAATGAAAAGAAAGGAAAATTGTACCTCTATTTTACAGTTTTATCTACAAAAAAAATTGAATTCAAAGTTAAAAATCAAATGTGTCCTTCAACAATTCACGACATTAACAAAATTAGCAGAAAATTAACAGAAAAGAAGAGATTTTGCCATAACTTTCTTGGTCTCTCTGAAGAAGGTAGTGTATGACATCTGGAAGAGTTATAACAACTGAGATAATGAAGAATATTACAGCTTATAATGAAGGAATATATGTGAAACCTAACACACTAAATGTCTTTTTGCTATGAATTAAATTTGTCCTTTTCATATTGTTCTAAGGGTATGCAAACGTTTGCACTCAAGTGTACATATCATGATATTTATGTTTGCTTACTGAGGGCCAGTATAACTTTATTCATAGCATTTAAAATAAAATAAAAACTGTAAAAAGCTATGAGTTCAATTATTCTTTTATTTAACGTCTAAAAAGTGTATTATTTAACACAGAGAAGGAGGGAAAATTAGGCATTTGGTACAAATATACATTTTTAAGCCAAATTACATACTTGTTACTGTGAGTAACAATGGAATCAGTCAGTGTTATAAAAAGTACTGACGATACCCGTGATGTGTCAAAAAAGCGTATTGCGACATCATTTATTACAATATTGTTATTACATTGTCATACTGCCCAGCTTTGGATTACAATCTGCCTCACTTGGATAAAACTGTCTGCCAAATGAATTAATCTATTTTGAAGTGTTTTGCCAGTTTAGTACAGTTCCTAAAAGCGAGGTGCTGTTTTCCCCCATCCATCCCTCCTCCCTTCTCTTGTTTCTCTAAGTCACTTCTAGGCTCCTCTTATAAATCTCCGCTGGACATGAGGCCCTCAAGTGGCCATGGTCGCCGGAGTCATTTGGCCGTCACTCCCACTCCATAGTTTGTTTTATTCTGCCATGTTTCCTTCCCTGAGCCTGCACAGTGCACTCAGCTCTTTTCAGAAGCGTGCGAGAGAGAGAGTAAATATTACCACATCTTCAAAAAGCACTGGCAATTCCGTTTCCCTCTGAAGTCGACCCACGATTCTCCACACGCGCAGCCTTTTTCAAAGAATCAGCGAGCTCGCCGAACTCAAAGAACCACAAGTGTCATCATTATGATAATCCTCTTCAAAGCTTCTGACAATGTAATGAGTGCCTTTCCCGTACGATCTCGGCCTCGAGGGCATGTGTTTAACAACCTGTAAGGTGGTGTGTGGCATGGACTATCGATGGGAAAATCGATTTAAAAGAGATACGATCAGGAGGTCCACTTTCACAAGTCCTGCTTGAGAAATGTGTTCTTACGGCTGTGCTTTTTAGCGCTTCGTAGTCGTTCTGTGTCGTAAATAGGAATGTATTACCGCACTGTGGGTTATTGTTAAAAGATTGATGCACTTGTCACGAAAGAGCGTTACTCATGAAAGAGGAAACGGAGTCTGACTGCTTTGTACTTATGTCACAGTAGGACCGAGCAGTCCAACACACACACATGGAGCTCAAAGTCTGCAGAACAGAGATCTCTGTCTTACCCCTACAATTACAGTCAACGTAATTATAGTGATCACACACACACACAGGAGAGAAGGGGGGGAGCAAAGCTTTTTTTTTTTCTTCTCTATTTATTTTGTCAGAGCCTGGCGAGGGCAGAGCTGCATTGCTCTCTACATGTGTGTGTGTGTGCGCGCCAGTTTAGTAAAATCGCTCGGCCGGCGTGCGTCACCATTACATCACCACTGGGCAGAAGCGATCTGCATAACAACTGCCTGTTATACCAAAAGATGACGACGCTAAAGAAATGTCCATTTATATCAAGATTATGCTAGGAACAAATAACTTATAGAACTTATTTTATGACTTGTGCAGTTTTAACTTACTATATAAAATGTGCCTGGCAAAATTGCATGATTTAAAGCTTCCATTTTATGGCATCTATGTTTTATCTAATTGAAGTCATGAAGTAAAACCCTTTTTAAAGGGACATTATGGGACAAACGCTCATTTTCTTCTGTCCCTTTACAAGCCCTTTGGAGCAGCTGCTAAATGATCAAACTCTTTGCCAGCTGCAGATAAAGAACGCTTCTTAGACATTTCCACTGGCTATATAAAAAGATACAATTTATTTTTCAATCAGTCTTTTATAGTACACTAGATACTACTAAATATTGAGTCAGTTTAGTATAAACTGTGAAATATTTGATTGGTTATTGACTTGTAAATAGAATCCTTAAACTGAAAGATTGCCAGACTATAAAGGCTGAAGTAAAGCACAGCTAAACAAAAGCTTGCTAATTTAGCCATTTATGCAAGTTATTGACAATTTAGCTGAATAAGAGGTGGGCAAAATGTCTAATTATTGTGGGTGAGACAATAATATGCATTACAGTTTGAGTCTGGCTTGTGTAGTCACTTTGGAAGTCTTGGAAGAACAGTATATACTTATGGAGGTGTTTTGGTGCTGATAAATGTGTTATATACTCTGGAAAAGTTTTAGAGAAAGTACTTGGCTTGCATTATAAAGTATCGCTAATTGCAAGAGCTGCAAAGATCCCCATTTCATTAATTACATAACCTCAAAATTCTATTTTGTTTTAGAACTGAAAGAAAGCCAGTCAGCTTGATATCATTTGGGTAATGCTAAAGAAAGCTCGTCAATAACCAGTTAGCATTTTCTCAGATGTGCAGTGCTTGTAACGACCACAGCTAGCTTTTAATTTATTAAAGACAACAAACGAAAATCATAATGCATTTTTCTTCCGCAATGTGACGTATTTCCGAGTGAAGTTAGCTCGATGTTTTTTTCTTGACGTTAGCTGGGAGTGGGGCAGGGCTACAGGATATTATTGTTTAATCGGTTATGTGGTGAAACAAATCAGAAGACATTTAGAGGCAGAAAAAGGCATTGCATTTTGATGAAAGACTACGGAAATACAAGAAATTTGTATTTTAAGTGATTGATACTGAAGAATACGACAATTGACATGAACTAACAAGGTAAAAAAGGGTCAGTTTTGATTTTAGATTGTCCTTAATAGAAATGCATTGATCCCTTTTTTTTTTAAACATTTTTGATAAGATACCAAATTCAAAGCTCTAAGTATTGGCCGATACATGATACTGAAACAACACTGATATTGTATGTGCACAGTAACCGAGCCGACTCTCTTGCCAAGTTATGCAAAACATCAGAGGCGTGATGGCGTGATGACAATCACGCCTTATGGCAATTTGTGTTCTATTTTTCTGTGCAAGATACGTACGTGTTGTGTCGGTAAACATCACGTGTTCACGCCATAAAATGCATACAGTGGATCGGATCAAAAAAAGCTGATAAGATACTGATTCAGCGATTCAGCCCAAGGAATCGGTGCATCCCTAATTATCAATAACTTGACTAAAACATACGTTTGAGACAGTTAGCGTGTCAGTAAAGCCACAGCTGTGAGGTAATCGTCGCATTGTCACAGCATGCACTGACAGGCCCAAGGCTGAAATTCCAGAAGAGTGCTTAACGATGGAGGCATGGCCATTAGCTGGAATGATGACCATGCTAGCTCTAAACCTCAGAGAGAGGCCATAAATCAGTCGCGCATGAGGGTCAGCAGTCCGCCATAACCACCACTGAGACAGTGACCGAAGTGTGTGTGTGGTAGTGCTTATGTATGTTTGGTGTGTATGGTGTGAGAACTAAGTGGGGAATTTAACCCTGTACTGTGCTGCATCTGAAAGCATTTCAATTATTCATTTCCACAATGATGAAGCGCCGCGGCCTGTAATAGAAATTCCGTCGGGCGTGCTGAAGGACGCCCGCGACAGATTCTTCTCGCTCCCATTGCGGAGTCGCCTGAATTAATCCCGCCAACCCCTCCCTCGACTGGAGAAGAATTGGCTTGGCAGACATTGCAAGCTCTCAGCATCATGGCTTGGCGAGCCCAGCATCCTCTTACTCTGCCCGCGAAAACACACCACCGAGAAAAATAAGGTAGTGTATAAAAATACTTTGCAATGCGAAATGCCCAAGTGGCCATCTAGACACCTGTTTGTGCCCCCCTTCCGGTTTAGCCTGTTTGGAAGTGGGGCAGTGTAGGTGGAATGCACCATTGTTGGGGGTCAGCTGGGGGTTGAGCATGGATAAACCTGCCATGTTACAGTGAGCGGCCTTGACTGGCCGAGCGCAATATGCGAGCTGTGCTTTGAGGAGAAGGAGGCTTATCGGCAAAAAAGGCCATACAAATAGCAGGACATTCAGCTAAGGCCCGAATGAATACACCATGTTTATTACCTACACTGAATGTAAAGACCCAGGCACCCGTGTCACGGCTGAAAAATGCTGTGTGGTATTTGCCTAGTAAGGCTGTCATTTCTATAAAAACTGCATTATAATGTTGAGTATTGAAGAATTTAGTATTATTTAGCATGTTATACTGCAATAGACAGAACATTGGTGGTTCATAACACATGGAAGGTGAAAATTATCACTTCAAAATATATATTTTTTTAATGTTTCAGATTTGTTGTCGTTTATTCACCCACTGTAATGTTCTCGTGTCGCTGATAATTAAAGTTAGATTTTACATTTATTTTATGCTACCTGGCATCCACATAAAAATCTGTCATCTTCAACACATCTTCATGCAGCTCATCTTCTATTGTAGCCCCTCCAACACACCATTAGCCAAAATTCAAATTGGCCTTGTCACTATATATGCTCACTACATAGGGTATAACAATGCCGTTGTAGAGCCAACAGAGTGCCCAATGTGCCCAATAGAATAACATTTGAGATTCACCCGCAGAAAAACCTTTAATTTAATTTCAAATTGTATGTATGTATACATACATAAAAATGTAAAAAATAAAAGTATCAAAATGAAATGCATAATTTCAGACCGATTTTCCTACGTCAAGCGACATGGGTCAGGCATTCAAATTCAAATGTGGATTTTATTTTTTTTTGTCTTTAAATTTGTAAATATTATGAGAATTCAAATAGCAACCGAACAATAAATTTCATTCCGACAGCCTGACACGTATTAGTTGAGCAAGTTGGGCAAGAAGCTGTTTTTTTGACAGATTTCATCAAAGATTTTGACTTCGCTCTTGTCCTCGGTCATGGCAGGACACTGAAAAGTCCTTTAATCGCTGCCCATTGTTCTTCATTAAGCCCAGTGCTTCAAAACAAAGAAACGGTGCAGGAGCTTCATCAATTAGGGACACTGAAACACATCCACACGTTTCTCGCTCTGGGCTCTAGAGTTGCCCGAACTGTCTGGGTATGATCACTGGGCGCTGTGTCTCAGTCTCAAAAAGTCTTTTTAATTGGTCTGTGAGACTTTGTTGAAGGAGGGAAAAAAAAGGAACAGACGCCAGAAACGAGCGCTATACCCTAATGACTGAACATGTCTCCGCCTCCAGACATGACTGGTCGAGTGACAGATTATTAACACCTCATCCTGGCAAACTCAGACAAGCAGGCCTCGTTAGCGATGCTGCTCATGTGAGCCAGAATCACATTTGCGACCTGCCTTTCTTCTTTAGCCTCACCTATTTGGGAGACTTGTCACTCGTATCAAAATATGGCGACCCCTTCAAACACACCTGCTAGCACCAGTTAGCAAGTGGGAATGAAAACGGAGGCCGCAATTAACCTGTGCTGCAGCTTTAATGACATCTCCGAGGGCCAGAGTCTGTATTGCAAGGCAGAAATTATAATAATAATAATAATAATAATAATATTTTATTTATATAGTAGTTTGCATACATGCATTGCACCCAAATGTGCTGTAGATAATATTATATTCCATTATTAAAGTATAATATTAAACTTCCAATCGAGACCCTGGAATTATAAGTATCTGACAATTCTGGAATTTTTAAGATATTGAGCCCCAATAACGTCAAAGCAAATACAAAAACTTTAAGCACTATTTTGGTGTAAAACTTCTCAGATATTTTCAGTGGCAGGTAAATAACATATTTATAACATTAACTAATTTTTGCCAGAAAAGTCAGATAGAACTTAATAATTCCAAGGTCTCGCAATATACAAATGTAGTCCATGATGCAGGCCATGCAACACCAGTTTACCAGAGGAAGGGGTTGGGCTCGAGTAGGGTTTTCAATTTGCATATTCATAG
The DNA here is from genome assembly GCA_028565825.1 of Olivaichthys viedmensis. Lineage (NCBI taxonomy): Eukaryota > Metazoa > Chordata > Actinopteri > Siluriformes > Diplomystidae > Olivaichthys > Olivaichthys viedmensis. The sequence goes on from JAOUQW010000001.1 coordinate 13,978,726, forward strand.
AATCAGGATTTCTTGATGAGGGTAAAAGTATAGGCGCTTTCTTTTGTGTCTAATGACATTTTTTGTGGAACTGCCATGTCAAGCAATTTCTTTTTCAATATAGGAAAACAATTGTGTTCTTAAGGATGACTTTAAAAGACTGCACCACAGAGTGGTAGCAGTAAATAAATGGCAGTAAACTGGAATGGTATTGGTAAGTAAAGGCCAGTGGTAGCTCTGTGCTTGAGGTTCTATGCTAGTGACCAGAAGGCTATGAGTTCAAATCCCAGATGTGCTGGAGGCCCTTAACTTCTCATCTTTATACTTGAATGCAAGAGGCTTCCAATGGGTAGATGTAACTATAATTCTGATCATTAAAAATTCACTGAGTAAAAATTATTGGAAATGGCACACAGAGAAGCCATGGCTGTAAAATGTGTGATGTCTGCCAAAGTGTCCCTCTATTTTTCTCGCTCTTCCTGCCCTTTTCTCCCAGTATTCCACCCAGGCGGCACACCAGAGCCAAGAGCTCATGCAATTCTCCTCTAAGCTTCCGACAGACTTGGCGATTAAATCTTAAATTAGGGCCTCATTTCGGGGTATCACGTAGGTGGAATTGGACTACACAGGTGAATGGAGTTGAAAGGAACTCATTTTTGCTAGCTGGTTGTTTACGACATGCATTTTCACACTTATCCACTAGGTTCTCCTAATCAACCTCAAGATCAGCCTCCTTCTGCTCACATTTTACTGCCTATTTCTTTTGCAAATTAGATATTTGACTGCTCCAACAGCTGCTCAGACGAGTGTATGTCCAAGCGACACAGCAGATCTTATGAAACGCAGCCACTGATTAACTGTTATTTACAGGATTTAGATTGGTGGACACTTCCTGTTGCTTGGGCGGAAACCCTTCTTCCTCACTTTGAGAGGGCCGGACTGCTTGACAGGCCACGGAACACTGCGTGGGTACAGAAGTCACTGGCGCAGCCTTGCCAGGCGAATGCAGTCGAAACACTGATACTTTATTTCAAGAAGCAGGCGGTTCACCTTGCTCTTGTGTAACAAAGCACCTCATTACATCTGTCAGCTGTCCCTTGCATTGTCATAAACGTGTACTATGGGTTTCTTCATTTAACATACGAATACCAGCAGTTGGCACTGAGCCTCTCTGTTAGAACAGTTAGACATTAAGGCCCCATTTAAGACAAGTGATACCATTTTCTCCTCCAACGGACTGAATTACAGGGCAACGCCTGGCTCAATTTCTGCCTTATATCATTATTTATGTTTTAAAGTCTCAGCGAATATAGATAAAGTAAAATATAAAAATGTTTGTATGATACCAAACCTGAGTGTGATATGAAATATCCATCAAAGATTGAATAAAACAAAACAAAACAAAAAAACACCAGCTAAATTCACTAATTAGAACATGAAAACTGTCTGGGCGTGGTCCTAATGAGAAGGCTTGATTGACAGGCCTCTGTCGAAGTTCAGACTTCTACGCCACCAAAGCAGAACTAAACACAATGGCACGAGCAGTAAGAATCGGGATTGTTCAACCCTACATGTATGAACCAACCGAATTATAGACCTATCACAGCACGCTTGCTAGGTTTGCTTTTTGCTCGCTAGTTATCTTTTGCTTGCTATGTTGCTCAGACTTGAAGAAACCATTTAAGCGTTAACGCATAGTTTTGACAAAAGCTATGTGGGAAGGACACACAGTCTTGTGATTGGTGAAGGTGAGGCTTACGCAAGTTTAACCTCAGATTAGCCCAATCCACTTTCAATAGAAATTCTAGTAAAGTGCATGTAAACATTGGAAATCCACCAATTATTCATACTTTGTACTGCAGATTGTGGCCCACAAGACCAGCATTAACCTCGTCAGAAAGCAATCACGCGTTTCGGTTCCTTGGAACGTTAAGAAAACAAGATCGGTCGGTCTTGTTGATCAAATCTCCAATTTGCCGCCGTTTTTTTCGACCAGAAAAGGGATAAATTTGTGGTGTTTTGCTCAGAAACACTGACCTTTCGTTAAGGATTGGTGATGCAAATACAAACGGATGATTGGCAGGTTGACATTATCCTACAAATGTCGGGACGATATGCATAATTTGAGGCTCAACAACGCAACATGCAGCTCATTCTCTAATTGGGACGATGTCACCACAACGTAGTTTTTTTGATCATCTGCTCACTTTACACCGATGTACTCAATCCCTCCTGGTGATCTTTAGCCAGTTTATTAAATCTCCATAATCTTCATTTCAGGTTTGTTTATGAGCCGCAACTTTTCTTCCTTGATTATGCGACATTGGTTTAACCAAGTAACACATGACACATAACAGTCAGTTAGAAGACGGTGTGTACCCAATTGCGCACATCAATGCTGATGTTGGCTGGATGTTTGTGTGCTATCTGGCTCTTGTTCTGTTCACTACTTGGCAGTGGTTAAGGCTTTAAGCTTTTGATGGGAAGGTCATGAGTTAAAATCCCAGGGCTGCCACTCTTGGGGCCTGGAGCAAGGCCCTTAACCCTCAACTGCTCAATCCTGTTTAAATTGTAAGTCATTTTGGAGAAAAGTGTCAGCCAAATGAATAAATGTACATAAATGTTCCATTCCCCAGGGCTATCGCTTTATAGCTACTAGCAATACAACTGCAACATTTATGATAAATCTCCAATGTATTTTATTTTGTTTTCAATTATTAGCAATATAAACAATATTTATGCATTGTCCTTGGGGATTGTCCTGATGTCAGTCAGTGTGTGTGTGTGTGTGTACTGGTGGGAGAGTAAATAAGCGATGGATGGAATGTGACAGTGATTAACATCACCATTTTTAGTTCAGATGTACAAACATCAGTCATTTTAACACCCCTGTTTCATCAAGTTATTCTCAGGTCTAAATGACCTGCACATAATTTCTCAGCTATAAATATACAAACATGTAAATGAGGACATAAAGCTTTATGTTTGGAAGATAATTTTTTAGTATCGTTTCACTTTTTGGAGCCCATTTTGACCCAAACGGAACAGAAGGAATATGAACGTTCACGCAGAACGATCTGATTTGTTTTGGTGTTTATTGTTTTTGTGTTACAGTATTGTGAAAGGAAGGAGGGGAAAAAAAGCCAGAGTTCCTCAGAGTACCTCAAACAGCTCCATTATCTCTAGAGCTTCTTTCATGCGACTCCCTGCGCCGGACTCCGCAGCCAGAATGAACTGTGAGCAGGACTTCGGAGACGGGGGCATGAACGTCACTCTCACCCTCAGGTTGCTCATGCACGGCAAGGTAATACACACACACACACACACACAGACACACACATCTCATCCTGAAATAGCAACATCGAACAGTAGAAGCCCTGCATGTTATACAGCCGATCCAATGATATTCGCTTGCAATAATCTCTGTGCTATGGCGCCTTTGGGATACTCGCCCCTTGATGCGTAGCTCTAATGGGTTTTAAATGAATCCTTAACACGGGCTAACATTAAGGCTATGCAAATGAGATCATAACCGCCCCCCTGCTAGTTTTTATTCATAGTTAGCCATATTAGCATTTTTTGTGGGTGAAGTATTCGTTTAACACCGCAAGGTTCGAGGAAACTCATTATTGGTCGCCTTACACAGTGAAGTCGTTAGATTCGGTACAGCACAGTCTCGTGACAGTTGGCTTTACCTGCTGCATGAAATTAATAATAAATAAGTCATCAACTGTTGTAAAACATCAATGTACAATAGAATAGAAGCATTACTGAATCATATCACGTACAATGAGGCTACTGAGACAAAATAAAATATATTAATTCTTCTCTACTATATATATTTAGTCATTTATTTATTGGTTGTTTTATTTCCTTGTGTTTTGCCTTGTCAGTTTTATATCATGGTAAGTTCATCTGTCAATCAACCTTGGTGGGCAGGATCAGCTATTATTATTGGTTTATGGAAGACTAGCAACTGGAAAAAACAAAAAACATTAACATTCCTTTAAGTGGGAATTCAAGTCAGAATTTTGGGGGATTTCTGACAGATTTCTCCTTCCAAACGCGAAAATGAGGCACTGATTACATAAACATGCCGTGCGTAAAAGAAAATAAAGTCTTAACATAGGAATTGTAGTTTGTATTTCCGTTCATAATGAATTACAACTGATAAATGGCACCACCCTCTTAAGCCCTACAACACTACAAACAGCATTTTTATCTAGTAAACGAAGTAGCAATGGGTGAATGCCTTCAAGTCGGAATAACCGGAAGGTTTTTTTTTTCCCATCCTTCCGAATTCTCCCATATGACGTCACTGCAGCATTAGGCCCAAGACTATCTGGTTTGATTCCACTCCCTAGTCTTTTATAAACCACTGACAATAACTGATCCCACCCATTGAGATTGATTGACAGGTGACTAAGATTAAGTAAAACTGGCAAAAAAAAACATGAAATGAAACCAGTAAGACAATAAATATAATTTTTTTTTACATATCTATTTATATAATTTATATATCAAGGCACAACAAAACATGACTTGGTTTTCGCCAGGTCCTAAAATGTGGTAAATCTAACATCGGGTAACAAACACTACATAAGTTCAAGTTTAAGTTCAAGTAGGTTTTTATTGTCATTTCTCCATATACCTCGTATACATTGAAATGAAATGTCGT
>JAOUQW010000001.1:13988457-14006808 GCA_028565825.1 Olivaichthys viedmensis
CAGGTTTGTCATGTGTCAGGCTTTAAAGGGTTAAGAGTACTTTTTATGTTTAAAAAGAATATTGTGATAAAATAGTTTTTGATCATTTGCATGAAGGGTGCCAATAATTCTGGAGTGAGCTGTATTTAATCAGTTGTCAAAAAACTAAAATAACATTTTATTTTATTTAATACTAAGATTACATTATTTAAAACTAAGACAAATCCATTTGTAACCGTTTGAGAAAATTTAGACTCCATAGATTTGATTTGAATGGTAACACACAATTTTAATCGTTGTCTATTCAGGACTAACACCTAATATTGACTCAACTGGGACAGATCTCTAGGTGTTATCGTCTCTACTGCTTTCAGTCAATAACAACACACTTTTTGACTTATATTAGTGAAGAATGATGGAATCATGATTGAGAAATATTATTTGTATTAGTTTTTTTTTTTTTTATGAATGATTAAAGGAAAACAGTTCTTGGTAATGGACTCAGACGTTTGGATCCTACTGTATTCATGGAACAGCATATTGCTGGGAAGTGAGGCAAAATTGATATTAATTTGTTTGACTGATAAAACTGTATTACTTGTGAAGAGAACGTTACTGACAACAGCCAATCAGGTCAGAAGTGGAAATTTTAAAGTCTGGACTGTAAAGTTGAGGGATTTCTTTTTTACCAATACTAGGGATGAGTAAATATTTTCGAATATTCAAGAAAATCTTAGTAGTAAAATAGTAAAATTGACATTTTTGAGTATTAATTAGAACTCTATGATCCACCTGAGGGCAGTGTAGTTAGTTATATTTGGTCCAACACAAATGAAAACACAGGGGAAAGAAATGCTGTGGCCATCATCAAACAGTCCTGTGTGGCAATTCTTTATGAAAATAAAGTGCACTGCAAATCTCGCCGGGTTAAGCTGGCTTTTGAAACTCAATGACAACTATGCATAGCTATATTAAACTTTTTTTTAAATAATACCTTGAAAAATTCGAATAATAGTTTTGCCTGAAATGCCCATCCCTAATCGATACAGACATTTCATTTGTTTTATCAATGTTATTTCTGAAACTTCGATATTGTGGATACCTTTATCATTGTAGCTGTGTTCATTACTACACTGAAAAAAGTGATGCATTGAATTTACTTCATTCAAATGTGTACATCATTCCCACGTTAACAAAATATAGTGGATTAACAGAATTATTGCCAAAAGTAAGTAAAAAGCAACAACAAAATTGTGTGTGTGTTATATATTTTATTCATATGTGAAAATGATGTACACATTTGAATCAAGTAAATTCACCCTATGAATGGAAATAAACAGTGCAAGCCCAGCTCTAATGGACTGTGTACATATGCTTTCTGGTTTTTGTGTGCATGTATGATCTGTGTTTTAGATCATTAAGTTCTTTTTAACTGATGTGTATTGAGTAACTGATTTCCATCAACATCAGTCGTCTATACAAATATGAGTATGCACTCATTACATACTTTTCTTTTTTATGACAGAAAGGAGAAACGGTGAAGAGGATACGAGAGGAGGTAAGACTGAATCTACAAGGTGGGTGTGTGTGTGTGTGTGTGTGTATGACTCGTACTACGCTTTATTCATACCAAAGAGGAAATTCTACGTGCTTGAAGCTCGCCTGGTGCACCGCCACATTAAAAGTTCAATACGCTAGTCCCGGGCAGTGAGAGAGAAAAGACACAGAACACCAAACGCACCACGTTTTTACATCCGCACTAACAAGACAAAACAAGAAGATAGAGAGAGCGTGAATATTTAAATCAAGACTGTCATCTCAAGGACTACAGTCCCACACACAATATACATTCATTAACTTACGTGAAATGGGGCTGTTGGTGGTTTCAAGGCCACTATCAAAACATGAGACAGATTGAGGAGAGTTTACAAAGGAAAAAAAGGCTCAGGTGTGTATGTGTGTGTGTGTGTGTGTGTGTTCAATGCCTTGGCACATGAAAAATGCCTTTTCATTTTGCCTATAAAGCCACTGATGTGGAGCTGGAACTCCTCATAAGTTGCTTCCCTCTGTTTTGCACGCTTTCTCTCACTCACACACACACAGTCAGCATAACAATGTGTTTGACAGGCATACGCTCGCTGCCACAATGAAATGAAGACTAATGATTTTGGCTTCATAATACATAAAAATGCGAAACAGACGCCGCTCTCTCTCCTAATTAGCGACCGCGCGCCGTTTTGACAATTTGCAGGCATGTTCAGGGCTCAATTTGAGTGGAGCTGCAAGGCTCTTGTCACAAAAAAAGTGACAACAATTACCCCCATGTAAAACCGCCATTTGATTTTTTCCATCACCTTTGGATTAATGTCGTTATGTGATACTACGTAAAGGAATAGTTTGACGAAAAATCATCATTATCACTTACCTCAAATGTAGTTGATCAAGCTTAGCGTCTGACATTTACTTATTCTGTTTTGCGCTTGAGCTTCAAGGTTAATGTAGCTAACAAACAATGGGAGTCAATCTCAACCAAAATTAGTGTCACACAGATGTGGTTTAGGACACAGTATGACTTACTGCAATCTATAAACATGAACAAAACTAGGCCATGTAGCTGAGTGCTGTAACGTTTTGGGGCAGCCATCTTTAAAAACCTAGGCCAAGTTTGAAGGCCGGAAGTTATGAGAATGATAATATACTTCCACTTTGAACCTAAGTCATATTATTTAGTAAACGAATATGAAGAATATTAAAAAATAAGAATGAGTTTAATTTATAAAGCACCTTTCTTATACCCAAAGTTCCACAAACACATGGATTAAAACAAAAACAGCCTAACAAGAGAAAGAAGGAGGGCGAAAGTGCTGAGAGAACAGGAAAGTTTTTGGCTCGGCTTCAACAGAGGAAGATGTAGGGTGTTCCAAAATTAAGCCCAGGTTGCAAAAGAATGATGGACCAGTAACAACCCACACTTACCACTGTCATCTGGCCCACATACCACTGTGGAATGACAAAAATGAATATGAGACCATATCTGAGGCTTAATAAGGGCCACACATTTAGCCAAAATTAAAATGCTACATTGGCATTAGATGTGGTTGGTTGCATTTGGGACATTTTTGGCCCCGATTCCAAATGCAGTGGAAACCTTAAATGTGGCTTCATACAGTTGGGCCACGTTTGGTCCCCAATACACTTGCCATTGTCATAACCAGCCTTTATGTGCCTAAACTCCACCATATATGGACTCTGCTATCTAGGAGGTCATGTAGTTTGTATTGGGTGTTGGCTGAGACCGGTATCCAGTGTAGCTAATAGAGAACCTGTGTGATGGGAGCTGATTGTTTAGGATGGATGAGAACTCTGGCAGCTAAGTTTTGTCTACAACATCTATTAAAGATGTAGTTAGGTTTTAGCCAAACGCCAAGGAAAAACGGAATTACAGTAATTGAGATTAGTAGTTATAAAGGATGGAACCACAGGGTCAAGCAGGGGTCGAAGAGAGGTCGAGCAAGGGTCATCAGACCATCTGGTTCCCCTTCAATCACCTTTACAACATCTGGCGGCCTAGAAATGGAAAGCATCTTCATCCCATTTATGTCGTTCTGAAGCAAGCGTCTTAGATTGCAGGAATAACTTTTACAAATGATAAGAATGAAATAGCCATCCGAGGGCTGAGCCATAAATGCAATCAAGCCGCAGACACTGAGGAACCCGAAAACGATTGCAGACGGGTGTGTGATGTACTTACAAAACAGCCTCATTCGCACACTGTTAAGGAAGCTATTTCGTAAAGGCAGTACGGGTGACGTGCAAAGCTGCTGTTGTTTATGTCCTACAGGCGCGTCCAAATGTTCGCGTCCACGACCAATAATGGTTTTTATTTCATCAGTTTTGTAAAAAGCAATACAATTTCTTCACTAATGGAAGTCAAAGAAAGTGTGTTCGTATTAATTAAAGCAGTAGAGGCGATATCAGGTGTTGGTCATTGAGGTATGACAACAATTATCACCGTGTTAGGAGTACACGAATAGTATGTGTTACTATTTAAATCATATGTATGGCATCGCAATAAATAAAAAAAAAGCAAATAGTGTGTTAACACAACTTCAGACAGATTCCAGTTTCACTTTCTTAAACAGCTAAGAATTTATTTGCCTCAGTTTTTTTTTTTTAATTGTAGTGCACTCAGACTTTTAAATGCTGGATTTAAAAGTCATATCCCATTTACACCAACAAGGTGCCTAATCTAGAACCGCTCCATGCTTTTCCACTGCGAATGAGTCAGTTCTCGGCCAGCAAAATCGGTTTGGTTCCAGCACCAACATGCTGCTGATCAAGAACCAACCCAGTGAGCACAAAGACGTATTAAAGACATGAAAAAAAAATTTAAGGCGATGTCTAGATTTCAGCCAGAGTAAACGTTTTTTTAAAGACTACTTTCATGGTCTTATACAAGCCTTCAATCTTAATATAAACCAAATGAAGACGTAAATTAAAGGATCAGAATAAGGGGGACCAGGACCGACCAAACATAGACCAATAATGTCTTTGTGCTGTGTATTGACGTTAAAGGACTTGACTTTAGATGGTAAAATATATTATTTTCTTATAAAATATACATTTTTCTCCCAATTTAGTTGTTGCCAATTCCCACCCACTAGCTAGCTAGTTCTCTTCTATCACACGACAGCCAGCAATCGAGGAGGGCGAGGGCTAACACATACTTCCTCCGAGACACATGAAACCTACCGCTGCATTTTTTGTAAAGCCATCCCTCCCACCTAGAGAGCAGGGCCAATTACGCTCACTTAGACTCCAGGCCACAGATGGATGTGGCATCGTTGGGGCTCGAACTAGCGATCTCCAGACGATAGGGCAGACGCTTTACTGTTGGACTTGTGACGTTGCATGAGCAGCAATTCGAAAAAATGCGGTGGTAGGCTTCATATGTCTCGGAGGAAGCACGTGTTAGCCCTCACCCTCCCCGGTTGGCGGCTGTCGTGCGATAGGAGAGAAATAGCTAGCTAGTGGGTGAGAATTGGCAATGACTAAAATTGGGAGAAAAATGGGGTAAAAAAAAAAGAATATATTTTACCATCTAAAGTCAAGTCCTTTAACGTCAGGGTTCGAACTAGCGATCTCCAGACGATAGGGCGAACGCTTTACTGTTGCGCCACTCGGGAGCCCCTGGTAAAATATATTCTTAAAGCCAGAAGTACAAGTTAACTCCATAGCTAACTCCCATGTTTGATTATGTAATAGTGTGACTTTTAAACTTTTCAAGAACACGAACTGGTACTTGAAAAGGTTAGCTGGTTCCCTAAACACCATTGGCAACTGTGTTGGTGGAAAAAGTGGCTCATATGCCACCTTCTAATGGGAGGCAAAATAGGAGCATTTAGAGGAGTGTTGTGTGGCATATTGGTGGCTAGTTTTATAGATAATCTAGAGCTAAATTTTACAATTTGAATACTAAGAAAACCCCCTTTTGATGATGCAATTCGAAGGTGGAAGTAAATGTTGAAGGACATTATATTTTCCCCACCCATGTTTCTTCACATCCCACCTACTGTGCTACAATTGGCTACAAGTGCTTGATCACAAGTCCACAAGCTTTCTACCACGGATGATAAGTTGCTCGCAGTGTGGATTTCCAATGATTGCATGACGTATTTGGGTAACACATGCTGGGTATTGCAGTAAAATAGAGCGTTAACGGGAGTAAATACGAAATTGGATTTCTGCCAAAACGCTGAGGCTGAGAGATACAATGAAGCACTATAGAATAGTACATAACACGGCAAGTAACATATGAAATGCTAGTTTTATGCCATAATGGACCTTTTAATCATCACTGTAAGTTGTAGGTTTAGGTATTTAGGACCAGAAGTATTAAGAAATAAAGAGCAACTATGAAGCCAATACAGTAATGTCATTATTTGGCCATTCACAAATCAGATATTCTGCAAATGCAACTTTGGGACACCCCGTAGTGTGCTCTTGCCCCCCACTTAGCCACCCCATGTCTAAAAACCTGGACATGTCACTGACTCTCTCTCAGTTCTGAAATGGCTGCCCTACGGTGTTTGTCTAGCACAACTGTCGGGCATATGCATGCAGCCAGAGCAGTGTGTGTGTGTGTGTGTGTGTGACTGATGGAGTGATCAGTGTTAATGGAGAGAGACAGCGGGGGGCCTGCAGAATGATGATTCACACAGTCCAGCCCAGCACAGCAATTTCTTGAGTCATCCACACACATGCGTGCTGGAGAATGAGTCAGTGCACACACGAGCGGAAAGAAATGCACACACGTGAACACACATTTATAGTCACTGGCATGATTTAAAAATAGTCATCTATTTTTAAAAAAGACTAATACGCACAACGCTCTTTCTCTCTCGTTCACGTGCAGAATGAAAGCAAGGGACAAGCGAGCGCTGAAAACAAAAACCCCAGACATCTTTTATCACATATCACTTGAGTCCGCACACACACACGTCCCATCCAAATTTCTGCGAGCATATTTATATTTCAGAGCCAAAGAACATGTCCTGCAGAGGTGCTAAACGAAGCGAAGGAACAGAGGAAGCCATCTCAGAGTCATGTGATCACCACAGCAGTCCTTTGAAGAAAGATAGATAGAGAGATATAGAAAGAGAGAGGAACAGAGAGATCTCTGGCGCTCACAGCAGCAGCAGTGATGTCTACCATGCCTCAGTCTCTCTCTATTTATGTATGTCTATCCCTGTCGTTCACTTTTTCTTTCTCCCGATCTGTCTTTCTATTTTAACAGAGCAGCGCACGCATCAACATCTCCGAGGGCTCCTGCCCAGAGCGGATCATCACCATCACCGGCCCCACGGAGTGCGTGTTCCGGGCCTTCACCATGATCACGATAAAGCTGGAGGAGGTGAGGGCGCGCACACACACACACATACACATAAATGACTTGTATTTACAGTAGGGTCCAAAAGTGTGTGTCCACTAATGAGTCAATACCAGGTGTTTATTAAGAGTCATTAAGTCATTAAGAGGCAACAACACTTAATGTGTGCTAGAAGGTACATAAAGTTAATAGGATATTTAAAAAATTTCATACATTTTTCAAACAGCTTAGCGTCTCATTTTTTACGTAATGTATTCTTGTATAATAAGTATAAAGTGAGTACTGTTTTGTATTAGGTTTGGATAAAAATTATGTAGGAATTGGTGAAATATTAAATTTACACAAATTTTCCCTTACTCCAAAAGTAGCCGATCAACAAAGACATATTTACCAGGTTAGCATCATGCAAACTGAATGTCGAAATCATCACACATTCGCCTCAAAGCGCAGCCATGGTTGCCAGGTCTGCGTGACAAAAGCAGCCCAAAGTGTATTAAAAACCATCCCCAAAACCAGCCCAATATCAAAACTCAAAAATCTTCCAAACACTGATTTTAAAGTCCAATATCATGACTATTATTGCCAAATGTATTTAAATTTTTAAAAAATCATAAAATTTTTAATGAAGGCGTATTAAACGCACACTGTTTCCCTAAATAGTTCTTTCACCAAGGTCCTGAACTGATCTCGTATTATTACATATATTGTCATAAATAAAGAGTAGTTATGAGAAGTCACAGATGCAAAACATAACAGATTTATACAGGGCATGTTGAGAACTGCATCAGGAAGCACACATATTAGAGGATTAGAGTATTGTTTTAATAGATAGATATAATTAATCAACTGTATGCAACACACCCAACCACCGACCTGCGAACGAAATAATCAACTTGCGGGAGCAGTACAGAAGTAGCCAAATTCTGCGGGAAAACTGGCAACCCTGACCACAGCAAAAGTTCATAATTTTGCGTATTTGAAGGTACAAAAAATTCACATTTGAATGTTTTAGATTCCATGTTTTACTTTTAGTGGCCTCTATCAAAACATGTGTTTCCTAAACTTTTTGGCTAAATAACTCTCGTGTCACTTGATGTTGCATAAGGTGTCTGAATAAATGCATGTCATTTATTTATTCACATTATTTTCCTATTGATTTTTATTACTTACCTAATTGAATATAACATCCTAAAAGTGATATTTCATGTAAGCAGTTAATTTAGAACAGTCATGCTTTTTCTGTGGCTGAATCATAAATCACGCACTACGTAGGGTCTACAATATTATGGGTAATACCCTATGTAGTGAACAAATATAGTGGAAGCCATTTGAGATTTGGCGTAAGACAGAGACACTTGAGGCACCAAATTGTTCTTTCTTTATTATAATGCTTGAAGTACGCAAGTTTGGTTATTTAATTTATTTATTCACCTGCCTCATTTTTGTCACTTAGCCTCATGAAGAAAATGTTACATTTGGTGCTGTTTCGTACAGCAAAATAATTTCACGCACGAGTCAGACTGTATATTTTAAATATTGAGTAATAAATCATTCATTATTTTATGTGTTCTACCAAAGTGCTACCAAAAATGTCCATTACTATTAATTATACTCAGTAACCTCTCCCATACATACACAGATGCACACACACTCCCTGACTGCCACTCAGCGTGCCCTGCGTTTCTCTCCTCAGCCATACATAAAAATCGAATCCACCTGATACGCTTTAATGACTCCTCTGCCTCAACCGTGCCTCTTGTCAAGAACCTTGCCTTGCTGCCTCACTGCTAAAGACCAATCCCATTATTTCCTTTACACTGTGCTACATGTGGCAGGGTGCCACTCATTAACCAGCTGTTAGGAATTTCCCTCCAACTCGCTGTGCCTCAGCCAGAAATGAAGGAGTTGTCATAGAAACCCCCGAGGCGGCAGCGGGGTCAAGGTTTGACTCACGCCGAGCACATGATGCACATCACCGCTTCAGAGTTTTTCAAGGAGCTTTATTTAGGGGCCTGTCCAACCTCAGACACCCTCAGGGTTTTATCCCCCCATGTGGATTTAAAGGGCAGAGAAAGAATACGATAAAGCTGGAGTGGTGTTTCGTAACCAAAGCAGTTGGTGGGTTTCGGTTCACAAGGACAAACACAAGAATCAACACGAAGTAGACAGGGCTGGAGCACAACATTTTGGGGCCTGTGTCTATAAAATAGTGTGGACGGGCAGGTGTATAAAATTGATAGCAAACATTCTGTGGCTGTTTCTGAAACCGAGGGACCTGGTGTGTTTCATAACCTCACGCTTGTGATAGGTTCCGTAAACAGATAGAGGTTTTCAGTCATCCAGGCCATTTTAAATGTGAGGCAAGGTGACAGGACTTCTCTTGAAGACGTGTCTCCACTCATCTGAGAACTGATGAAGCCCTTTTAGATGTGTGGTGAAATGTCTTGAAGATTATATGTAAGTCAATTTATGTAAATCCAGTCCCTTTGGCTTACTACATTCTTAGAAAAAAATCTAGCATCCTTAAGGGTGCTTGGGTTTCTATATAGATCCCTACATCTGAGGGTTTTCCCTTTCAAGTAGGGAACCCTTTTTAAAAGCTAGAAATGTTAAATATCCAAAGAACCCTTGAGGAACCCTTTTTTCTAAGAGTTAATCACTAGACATTACATTGGGGAAAAACTAAACTAATTATACCATGAGCAAGCTGAGCTTACAATTTCTGAAGTTAAAGACAGCGCAACATGGAAAATCATGACACATTTTATTTCCGTAATGTAACATATTTCCGAGCAAAACAGAGATGGAAATAATGTATGGTCGACCTTTGGTTTAATCCATCGGGATTTGATGGGATTGTGAAAAGTGGGCATTCTGAGCTAACTCAGTGTTTTCACTTAATGATAGCTGGGGTGGGGGAGGGACAGGTGAAATATGACATGATATTATTGGTCAATATTATTTTTCATGACGACGTAATAAAATATTCAAAGTCGTTAAGAGGCGGGCCAAAGTCATTGCATTGTGATGGAAACAAGAATTGTAACGTTTATGTTTTTGATACTGATGAACTCATACTGATGATACTGACATGAACTAACAAAGTAAAAAGGGTCAGTTTTGGTTTTAGGTTGTCTTTAATAGTTGATTTCTTAATTTTGGTTCCTTGTCTTTCCTATTTTTTCTCCTTTTTTTATACTTAGATTTTAATAAATCAACCTGCAACCTACAGTCCAATTAATGCCCATATAAAACACACATGTCAGAATGTTGAAACTGTGGAAGGAACACACAGTAATGAATTTCGTTCTCACCAATCACCTGCTCTTGGAAGTAACTTTCTTCTACAACACTGCATAAACAGAGCTGAAAAAAACATTGGGGCTTAATCAGGAGCCACCTATCAAAAGAGACTTTGAAATAATGACAATACACTCAGGAAACCATATAAAAAATTATCTCTTAAGAATCCAGCCTTTGTCCTGAGGTGCTGTGGCACTTCCAGATTAGTGCTATAAAGGAGACCACAGATTGAATTATAAGTCTGTCTCACCACAGGCCAACACCTTATGAGCCAATGTGTGGACCTGTGGAGGTTAATATCACGATGGATGATTGATCATTCAGCGGGTTGTGAAAGTACATTAGGAGGAAGAGGAGGGTGAAAGAGTGGCCCTGGACATCTTGCTAGCACTTTAAATTACATCGAGAAGCACTGGGGAAGGCACATGCTGTTCACTGCTATTAAGACATAAAGCATATTTTGAAATTAAATCCAGAAGGTGACTCCTATATCTCCCGGACGCCAATGAGGAAAGACTGCGACGTCCAGAGGTGAAAGTGCAAATCCTCCAGCAAGGGAGAGAGAAAGAGAGAGCGAGGGAGGAAATGATCGATCTCTCGGTCACGTTTGGGTATTCATTATTTTAAAATGCCACTCTATTTACGGAAATGGATACATCTCTGCGTATTTTCCATCTTCACCAATCTGTTCTCAGGAGCTTTTAGGAGTGGACATTGAAGGAATGCAAAATGCAATAGCTCCCAAACAAACCCAGCGCAAACACAATTGCAGGAATAAATTCTTTGTTGGGTGCCGTTTGGAGGCACCCACTCAGGTCATAATTATTCTTTTCACGTAGCCAGAGCAGGAGTTGATGGGCAGCGAGACAGCGGCTGCTATTTACATTTCAAACCCCGGCAAGAATCCTACTCCCCACTAATTGATTACCGCGACGGTGGGCCTTGACTCGGACTGGTATTTATTGCCTGGCTTAATTAAAGAAAGAGCCTTTGAAATTGGGCTGGCTGACTAATGGACATTGAAGCCCATTCCTCTCAATGCACCGAGACTGTCAGTGAAAGTTGCCCTTCGTTGCTGAGCTCAAGCCACGTTGCAGTTTCTCCTATCAGTCTTACTGCTAAAGGTTCGGACAAGGGTCGCTGATTCCAAGTCAGCCAGATACTATACGTGCTTGCATGCCAGGACTCGGAATGGTTTTGAAGCCATCGTGGGTCAACTGCAACCTCGAAATTAACACTGGAGATGTGAAATGGGTAAATATTATCCATACCCTGGTGGTGGGAATCAATGGGAACTCAGCCACAAGCCTTGTTCAACTTCGTTCAATCACTGGTAACCTTTAGCCAGTGGGTCGTATTGATTGGCAAACAGTGAATGGGAGGGAATGATTAAATTCCATTGTTGCGAAATGAGCCCTTTTGGAATCTGGTGCACAAGGTCTTCACTTCAAATCTCTGGACTGGTCTCATTTGGGAAGGTTCAGACCAAACTCATTCTGGAAATGGTCGACAATTGATTTGGTCAGCTACAAAGGAGTTAAGAATCTTTTTTGATGGATAAAGACGATATTGGGCTCAATAGAGGGTTTAAGTAGGGTGGTGTGATGAAACTGTACAAGCATCGTATCTGCGCTGTGCAAGACTACTTGAATACTAGTCCTGAATTTGGCCAATTATTCCCCCCAATGCGAACGTTTAACCATCAAGCATACTACACCAGTGGTTTAGTGTATAGGATATAGGATATAGCATGGGCCATTTATGAGGCGCTTTTATAGACAATCCGTGTCCACCTCAGTCACCAATTATGTATAGTATCTACTTATGTTAGCACCAAGCGCATGATCTCACCTATAATACTCCTGTTTTTGAGCAGGTCCAAGTGCACTACACCAGTATAGTAATCTAAGCCAATTTATGAGGCATTCTCACGGACAATCCATGCTCCTATCAGTCATCTGTGATAGCACCATGCTCATGACCTCACACAAGAATACATATGTTATTTAAGAAGGTCAAATTTCATATCTACTCTAAGCAGTTCAGAGTTGTGTCTTGAGGCATACCTTGCTCACCAAACACATTACACATAATTCAACACTGGTACAAACGTTACACCACTTATTCTTTTAGCTCTAAGGTCTGTTCAATGCACTCCAATGTTCTTACGTATCCTGTATCCTGTATCTCAGGACCTGGCTGCTCTCGTTGCTAACGGCACAGTCACCAGCAAGCCTCCGGTCACGTTGCGCCTGGTCATCCCTGCCAGCCAGTGTGGCTCTCTAATTGGCAAGGGCGGCTCTAAAATCAAAGAGATCAGAGAGGTAAGGGCCACAGAAATACATCTCTCTCGCCATCTCTCTCTCTTCCTTCTTCCTCTTCCTCCTCTAGAAGACCTCTAGGGAGCAGTTCTGTGTATTCAAGCTGCTTACTCCATTGCATATTTCATGGGTCTGGATGCCAGTAAAAATCCATTTATTTTACATTTATGGTCTCTCTGCTGTCGGCCTGGGGATGAGGTAATGCTGAATGTCGGGTCATGCTAACTTTGGAGTGGTCACTAATGCAGGAAATGGAGGGAGGTGCAAAGGAGGGTGGGATAGGTAGAAAATGTGTAAGGCTAATGAACGAGGGCAAGGCTTTTTAAACAAGTAGGACTTATGTTGGATCATTAAGGCTTTTCAAGCCATCCAAACCAACCAAAAAGGGGACCATCTTTGAAGCACTTGTTAAGATGAAATGCTTGGCTATCATTATTCAAATGGTGTGCATGTTTGTTAACCTGCATTCTTGTTGCTGAGACCTTATTTTATCAGAAAAGAGCCTCTACAGAAGGACATGCCAAACCTGAGATGGTATATTTCTGGTTTAAGTGGGTGTACAGTTAGCAAGACCCATCACAAGACTCTGACAGATCTCATACTTACATGTACTATTTTAATGGCTAGCGCAGAGGTTTCGCTCCTGTGAACCTGAGCAAGGCCAGGACTGAGATATTTCTGTAAAGCCAGCCTGTATTTATTTATTAATTAAAATTTAGGCCTAAGGCATTTTACCAATGCTTCTTAGTGACTACTTGGTTTCTGATTAAAATGTGTTAAACAATTGAAGGTCACATTTATGAACGCGTACAATATTGAACTTGACCATGTTGGATAATGCTTCAGATGCACATCTGAAGTGTATTGATGGATTGTTCTCTCACTAACAGAGCACAGGGGCACAAGTGCAGGTAGCAGGTGACCTGCTTCCCAACTCCACAGAACGAGGGGTAACGATATCTGGGAGCCAAGAGGCCATCATCCAGTGTGTCAAACTCATCTGCACTGTCATACTCGAGGTACTGCTGGCCATTTCTGTCCTTTTATTCATCTTCAGACTCCACAGGGTTCTTGCACAGGTCTGGAAAGTATGGAAAAGTATGGCAATTAAAGGCTCATTTCCAGACCTGGACAGGTCTGGAAATTCAGAAAACGCTTTAGAATGGATATTTCTAGCAAGCACTAAGGTTTTAAATCCGTTGTTATTAGACATGCACTTATTATCTGCATTAACACAGCCTCCCTAATGCACGTCGCATTGATGTTTTCCCTTTTCCAGATACAGTTAATGACCGTAGCAAGAAAAAAAAATTTGCAAGAAAATGGAACATAGAAAGTGTGGTTTAAAAAAATTATTTGGAGAAAGTTTTGCAAAGGTCTGGAATTTTGCTCCAAAACCTATTAAAACAATAGCAAAATCTGCTTTTGGCAAGGCACCACCATGTAGAAAAGTCATCAGTTTTTAAAAATGTTTACTTTCAGATCATATTAACATAACATTTAACCAAACCATGTACTTAAACTTGGTACAGCTTGCACTTATTTTAACTAGGCAGTGTGTTGAAAGTCCAGAGGCAAAGTTATTCAATTGGTCCTCACCAATCACACACACACCTGATATAAGAATATTTCATTAAATTCTGAAAGCGGCTGAAGTTTTTAATTAAAGTGGATTGGGCACTTGTTATGAAAGCAAAACCATCATCATTAAAATTTCTACATATGCAGGCCAGATTATTCGTAATGAACAACTTCAGTGCTGCTGGAGAGTAACAAGTTGTGAATACTACTGTAGGACATCGTTAACCATCTTTACATCTTGGCTGATAACTACTGCAGACTGTACCTGTCAAATGGCTTGAGGATTGTGATATATGATTCCGTATGTTGAGGGAAGTTGGGGTGGGATGTGGCAATGAGCTTGATTTATTTCCTCAGCAATCAATAGCAATCAAGATATTTGGCTACACCCCTGCCAAATCAATTAATAACTGGCAGAATTTATGTTTGCGGGGGAGGGAGGGATATAAGATTTTTTTAGAGGGCATTTAATTGGACAAAAAATTAATACATGCCCCAGATTTCAACAATATTTTGCAATATTTATACATATAGGCATACCAAAACGATATGTACAATCCACGATACCAAAAGATATGTACTCTGAGACACCCCTTAAACTGACTTAAATTCCTCTTTTTTGTAACTACACACATTTCCGATTAGTTTCACTGTATTTATTGAATAAGAAATAGTAGTTACTGAACAATATGCTTTAAGATGAGTAACTGAATAATAAGCCAGGACTTTGTCTGTGCTTGAGTGAGTAATATAATCTTCTAAATTTTAGATATTATATGTTGTGTGTTGAAAACTTGATCACAAAAAGATAACAGGCCAGGACTTTAAGGAGCTAAGTCACAGCTGGTTCTGGTTTTGCGGTCTATCATTGGAACTTTAAATTCAGTTAAATATAAACACTACAGCCTATAAAGCCTGACAAATCATTAAAAGCTTTGTCTGAAATATGGGACAGAAATGTGCACTTTCTTCTCGGAACAGTACTTACAAGGACTGTTATAACAATCTCCTGCACTGCGCGAGGTGATTTGTAATTTATTTATGCGTTTTCCGTGCACTACCTCTAAACCAGCAGAAAAGCTCTGTCACTGAGCTACTGAGGTACGATCACTGAGCTAATTTCCTCAGATCTCCTGAAGTCCAAAAATGAATATGCTTTTAAATCATCGTCTTTTTACGCGAACGAATTTGGAAGGAGGTTTTACTTTTTAATCAGTGGCGTTACTATGTGCCCAGTGCTGGTTCTTTGTGTTAAAGGGCCAGAAAGCAGAATGGCTTGTCGGAACCCATTTGCGCTAAAGCCCAGCGCTTAGAGCTCCAGATCCTGCTTCAGGCCTGCTCTTTACTGGCTGCTCTCACCTGCTTGAGGATGCAAATTATGCAAAGTCACCCGATGAATGTTTAAACAGATTCCTTTCACTTGAATGAGTAGATGGGTGGCTGCATCTGGCCTGATCCGGATCTTGTTTCATATCACAACACTTTTAGCCCATTGTATTATTCTCTACATCTTACAGATACTAAGGCAGTAAGTAAATGTAGTCAGTAAATTCGGTACAGTCCAAAATCTGAGTCCAATACCAATAACTGTTATTTTATCAGTTGCCAAAGACAAATTTTATTCAGTTGATACTTAGTATTCAAGAATGTGTTAGCTCTTTTAGGAATCTTTATATAAAATATAGCTGAATGTAAGCTTATATTTAATTCAGATGGTAACACGTGTACGCTCCTAGCACACAGTGTTAATTGCTGTCATGTCTCAATGATTAACACCTAATATTTACTTCATTAGTATGATTCTCTGTGTATGTGTGATTGTCACTTTCCTTTAAAAAAAAAAAGTAAATAATGATTTAGTCTTGTTTGATAAAACCAATTTGCCAAAATTGTATTAGTCTTTCATATTTGCATAACTGATTAAATAAAAAACAGTTCTTGGTAGTGGTGTCAGACTTTTGGACTCGACTGTACCTGTCTCATTGTTTCACATGAACATACTTTATTAACCGTAGTCTAGGATTAAGCCTAGTCAAGGCCCATACAGTACTTAGCAAGCAAATTCTCTCATCGCCGTCCATCCAGCTATGTCCATTTAATTACGTACATCAACTGCTGAAAACCTTTGCTACAGTAACACTTTTAGTCCCAATTCTTACCCTAAACCCTAATGTCTGCCTTCAGGATGGCATTTTGGTGACATAGAGAAGGCGTACACTAAAGGTGTGCAGGTGTATTTCTTATATCGCCTCTGTTTGTGTTTTTAAATCCAGATTACAACATGCTTGTTTGGCCTGGCCTATGCGTTGGTCTTGGGTGTTTTAGTTTATTTCCATAGGTTTCAAGTTATTAGTTATAGTTATTTCATTATTGTGCTTTATCAAGAATATTTAGTTTGGCCTACTTAAAGTTGGCAACCCATCTGAAAAGAAATTGAATAAAACATTTGTTTGTGTTGGTTTTTGCCATAGAAATTATTGTATGTGCTGGTTTGGTTTATTATTTGGTTTTGAGATGTTAAAACAGCTATATTTCAATGTAGGTTTATGGCCAAGAGTGATTTCACAGTGTATTAAACTCAAAACCAAACCAAAAATCTAAGCAAATTAGTGTCATTCACAGCACAAACGAATGTGAACGGTTTTAATCCTTTATCCTTTTCTATCAAAAGCCCTTTGAGACTTTGAGAAAAAGTGGTATATAAACAAAGAGCATAATCTTTATCGTTATTGTTACTTATTGTATTATCATTTTTATGAGGGTTGCATGGGTTTAAAATGAAAGAATTAGGACACTCTAAATCTGAAATGAGTAGGGAGAAATTTTGAAATGACAAAATCTTTCGTTGTGATATTAGATGGGATTAGTTCACCTATCACGCTTTATTGCAAATGCACCAGGCAGCACTACCATTAGCGAGCATCCCGAATCTCAACAATATGCAGCGAATAATCTAAGCAAATGGCTTCCTGCTTAAAGATAATGGGCCTCTCTTAAGTAATGTGGTACAGAACTGATCGATAAGCACATTACATTTGTGTTCGGCTTGTCAGCGTTTCTGCTCATTAAGGTAATACAGGCACATCAGTCTGCAGTCTCGCCAGTGTGGAATGAAATACAGAACACACTGAAACTTCATAGTCTGGTACCACACCACACCTCTTACTTTTCTTCATAACCCACTTATACTTGTATTTTATTTTATTTTGCTTCATATTTACTTGTTTATACTTGTGTTTTGTATTTGTGCTATCATATTACGTGTTCGTGTAGCAATTTACCCAAGCCTTGCCACAAGCATTGCAGTGTTCAAATGTCCTTGATATACTATACACATAATAAATAAAAGACTTTGACTTTGACTACCAGTTAGTCATTTTAAGTTAAGTCTTAACTTATCTTGATTTTTATTATTTTCAGTTTTATTAGATTTTGTATTATTATTTCCCTGTGGAATGCTTTGCTGTTCTAATTTCTGTCTCATTTTCAATGGCTCCTTTGAAAATGAGATTCAAGTCTCAGTAGGGCTTCCCTGATTAATAATAAATAAATAAATAAATAAATGAAAGCGTAAGAACTGTATTTTTTGTTCTGCTTGATAACCCTTGAAATCCAGGGAAATCCACAATCCAATTCTCTCTCCTCTTCCCTTTCTCCCGCAGTCACCTCCGAAGGGTGCCACGATTCCATACCGCCCTAGTCCCTTACCCGGGACGGTACTGGTCTCCGGAAATCAGGTGAGAATTCCAAAACCCATAATCCACCACAACCATGCCGCTAACATCACGCTGTATTACCCAGTCACACCCTCACACGTTTTATATGTGGCATCACAATAACATACCGTAACCGTAACCATCCCTGATCAGAAACTAAGAACAAGCAGTTAACATACAGTAGGATCCAAAAGTCCGAGTTCACTACCAAGAACTGTATTTCATTTTATCAGTTATGAAAAACTAATATCATTTTGTCAAGTAAGATTCCATCATATGAGAACAACCTGATTCACAAAAATATATGTTAATATTAGTGAAAAGATGTGTTCTGATCGACTGAAAGCAGTAGGGATGATAGGGACGATAGTAATTATGTTGTTAGTCGTTAAGAGACAAGAACATGTCAGTACATGTGTTATCATTTGGGTGAAATTCATACATAACAATAACTTAAAAATAAAGAAAATGGTGTGTGAACAAGATTTTCAAATATAAAGTTTCATATGAAGATTTCTTAAAAAGCTAAAAAATATTTTGTCAGTTCTCAATAATGTATTCC
>JAOUQW010000001.1:14024330-14038271 GCA_028565825.1 Olivaichthys viedmensis
GCATTATTATTATTTAATATTCATCAGTCAACGACAAGATCATACCTACAAATCATAAATATATGAAAGCCCCGTTGGTAAAGTCATGTTATAATATTATCCATCTGTTATGATCTATTACGACATTTATAAACCTTAGCAAATATGTCACAGGCTTCAAATAAAATATTTTTTTCCCTGAAGAGGACCAAATTTAAAATGCACCCACATTCATATTCCCACAAAAACGCTATAAGCAAGGAGATAACGTAGCATTTATTATTGAAATGGCCTTGCAGCATAGTGATTCTGCAGCAAGGCGAGATCAAACAGACATCAAACGTCTGGCAGAACCGAGTTGTTTATCTCTGGCAATCAGATCTTCCTCTCCAGAGGAGCTCGTTCTCCACAGCAGTCCTCCCCACTAAGTCTTTGCGAGCATGTGGCAATTAGACAGGGATCAGACTTGGTTATTGGGAACGCAATGGCACAGATAAGACACCAGGTCTATAAGTCTGAAAACTGGCCTGCGAGCCGGCTCAGAGAGATCGCCAGGATCAGCGGGCGTGGCTTCATCTTTGCCGAGCCGTGGCCTTCTTTAGCTCCCTGGCTTTTTCGACTTACAAAGGGCATGCGAAAAATAGACCTGATGCTGGCTTAAGACTTGGGGGGGATTTACCCTAGCTGATGTGATTTGTTCCTATAGGGGCAATATCTTTGAACTAGATAACGGCTGATGTCAAAAGTTTTGCGATTTCACACTTTCGCTATGAATAAGCACAAAAAATGGGAGTTTGTGGAACCTGCTGTTTATTGTGTTGTCCTGCGTCTTGAGGATGGATGAATAATTCAGAGCTTCATAAAATCAGAGGATGGGAATGGACAGTGTGGAGGACTACGCCGGGGTGGCAGCAAGACCTGGAGGTCTTCCACGAGCACTTAGACACTGACATAATCAGCCTAGCCATTAATAGCCTCAGGCACCAGGGAGAGCAGTGTGACGAATCATGAGCTGCAACAGCAATATGACTTGTGAGGAAAGGAATGTTCTGTGGGTAAAACACACACAGAGACACACTCAGCTACTCACAATGCGAGGGAGGAATGCTGGGACAGAGTGGGTGAGCGAAAAAAAAAAAGGAGTTGTCTGTCAATTGAATGCCAAACTGCCAACACATCTGCACGGAAGTCACTTTTTCATTGTCCAAGCCTGACATTATTCCCTAAGAATCAAGCACTCGGCATCCTTCAGAGCCTTTCTTTCAGGCCCTAAACTTTGGATTACTGGCCAAGAAACCACAGGTTTTCTGCACATTTGATCTCGGCCCTTAAAGTTGAGTTTGAAGATCAATAGCCATTTAATAGCACAGATGGGCAATGTTCAGCAAAGGAGTCTTGTTTTACATATTTTGAAGGTCTGCAGTCGAACAGAGATTGGGGAGATTATGGAGTACACTTGACAAGTTATCCGCTTCACACAGCAAAGCAGTGTGGGTTAACGGATGTACTCGAGTTTTATAGCAATGCTCCAAAACATAGCCAATGGGTTCTACATGTTACAGTGCTATTTTGAGGTGACAGTGAAGGGCTTGAAACAGGAAACAAGGTTATGGATTGTTAATTAAAGACCTCTACTGTATATGGACTATGATGGTGCAAAACATTTGTAAATATGGACCTAAATTGTTAAAAATCGGATTTCCACCTTTTATATACAACAGAGGTCTTTGATATGGGAAACAAAGTTATGGATTGTTCCAAAAAAATCATTTCCAAATCAAAGACCTCTACTGTATATGAATGGTGGAAAACAGATTTTTAACAATTTAGGGCCATATTTACAAATGTTTTGCGCCATCATAGTCTGTATTTTGACATTAAAAATTGACAGTCGCAATTTACTAAACAGGCGCAAGAAGCTTTTAGATCCTATAATAAGATCAGAGTAGTGGTCAGTACTGTTTTGTACTTATGCATTTAGGGTTGTTTCCTTCTCAAAGCACAAAATAATTCAGAGATTATTGTAATGAACCACCTAACCCTGACCAGGATAAAGCAGTTACTGAAGATGAATGAATGAAAAGCTGGCATTATTTTTGCTGCATTGCTGGCTAAAACATTGAGGGCGTTAGAGTTTTCAACTTATTTTTTTATGTTTAATGGCCGATGACATCATTTTGTGAACATATCGCCTGCCAAGTCGAGATTATTCTAAATATATTGGAAGAAATCCAAACGATTTGGAGCCTCAAAACAAAAGCGGCCCTTGGCCACCCTTAACTTTCTGTACTGGGGCCTCAGTTATTGAAAAATGACACAGTCAGCCTTCTCTGCTGCAGTGTCTGTAGTGCTGACATCACTTCTACGACGAGTCCAGAACCATATACAGTTCCCAAATGACCAGGATGCACTTATTGAAATATAAAAAAAAAAGTTAATCATTGCACAGTTTCCAAATGTACCCAGTGCAATACAGCAACTCATATTCAGTTAACCCCACTAATGGAACAAAAAGCCCATGCACTTCTTAAACCTTCATGTTATGTACGATTCATAAACACTCAAACCTTCATAAACATCGGGGAAAAATACCTCTGATCCGCCCGTTTGTATCGCGCCAGCCACATGCTAAGTAGGCATGGTGGACCTCTGTTCATTTGCATGCACATTCTTAGGAGGTCACCTAATGAATTGGCTACACCCACCAGCACAAATGATTGCTAAAATGACTGTAATTAGCACTTCTCTTACTAACTTTAAAATGGCTACCTCCTTATTGCTGTCAGGACTTCCGTTAACTTTACTCACGGTCATTGTTTCTTCTCTTCCCTTACAGCTGATTGGTTCCATCATCGGCAGGCAGGGTACGAAAATAAACGAGATCCGCCAGGTGTCTGGGGCTCAAATTAAGATAGGCAGTCAGCTGGACAGCACCAGTGACCGACACGTCACCATCACGGGCTCTCCTATCAGCATCAACCTAGCTCAGTACCTCATCACATCTTGGTAAGCACCACAAGTTTGGTTGTTGTAGAGGAGCCAAGGCTTTGGTAGTTGTCTTCTGCCTTATGCTAATCCTGAATCAATATCATGCCTTATCTAATAATGCCCTAGGGCCTTTTTCCACTGCAGAAAATACCAGAACTTCTGGCACCAGAAACCCAGAACTGTGCTTTTTTCATCATCTACTGGTCCTGTACCAAAAGTTCCACTTGTATGGTTTTTGGTACCTGTCAATCTTAGAAAAAAGGGTTCCTCAAGGGTTCCTGGATGGTTGACGGTTCTGGCTTTCTAAAAAGGTTCTACTTGAAACCTTTTCTGAAAGGAAACTGTTTTGCACTTATGCAGTTAGGGGAGTTTTCTTCTGTTATAGGATTCTACATAGAACCTTTAAGGGTTCCCCCAGGCTAATCAACCGAAGAACTCTTTAGGGCGCTAGATGAAAAAATTAATTCTAAGAAAGTACACATACCATGTCACAACTTGCAACATGGTATACACAGGCAAACTCTGAATAACAAAAACCATAGAATAAAAAAATAAATCAGGTTCGTTGGTGCTGTTTCTCAACCTATAAAAAAAAAAAATTCTCAAAAGACTTACTTGCACAAACCGTGTTTTTAGGGTACAAACGTAGCCCAAACAAGCAGAAATCCTTTTCATTTGTTTTTTGATAATAGTGTGTAGATAATGTGTGTAGTGTGTAGATAATGTCCTTACAATGTTATTTTTATCTTGCCCTATTTTCATCAACAGTCGAAATTCAGGTTATCTTAATTTTGCGGATTTTTTCGTCTTATCGTCATCGTTGACGACATTTAAAAACCTTTTGCAAAGAGCTTTTTCGCCAGTAAATTCAACCAATTGATCAGACAAAGAAACAATGTTAATCTACGCACCTCTTCAATGTTGAACATAACAATAGCGTCGTTTGGCGCCATAATAAAAATGCAGTTGCTTTTACTGTCATCACTGTGAGCATTCCAGCCGCCTCTTAAGTTCCCATTGGTCCCCATTTGGGCCAGTTCTTGTTTCTGAATGTGCAGTGAAAAAATGCCCTTGGATAAGGATCTGGTTGAGGAAAGCTGATTTTAGATTACAATCTGATGACAACGGTTACTTGGAAGCTTTGCCAAACAATAGTGCATGCCACAAAATAGGACCCTGATTTAAGAGTTTTTAGTCAGAAGAACCATGCAACTACAGAGGAGAGAAAAGGTGGCAAGAATAAGCCCATCCAAGGAATTAATTGGTCGGTGTTTCAAGCTAGAGGCTTGTAGGAGCCAAAGGCAGAGTGTTCGGGCAGGCTCATATGCCGACTGCAATTCTCTCCCATTAGAAAGTCGCAATCAAATGAGGAGTCAGACAAGAAAGGCACAGATTCATGAATATTCGACGTGTTTCTTGGTGTAGTGTTTTCCTGTCAATGACAGATTAAATGTAACATGGCAACAAATTTCATAGTTCATGCAGGCGTATGAAAATAACCATCAAATGCTTGTAAAAGCAGTTTAGTGAATGAAAGGTGATGAAATGGTGTAAATCAGACACAAAAATGTAAATACTAATTATAATACTACTAATAATATCAGTATTTTCAGGTCTAATTTTTTTCAGGTCTGAGTGAATTAATGAAAATGTATTAATGTGTGTTTCCATGCTTGTTTTCTGATAAATAAGTAAACATAGCTGTATTACAGTACAATATAGCTGAAATGTTTCCTTTATTCTGACAGTAATTCTGACAGTTTTCACATATTTGCACACATTGCTGGAGACACTAATATTCGTAGACCTAGTCAGATGTCAGAAACATATTTATGGGCTTCCATCCTGGATCAGCAGGTATACAGAGTGACTCATGAATAAAAGATGGAGGTTCGTCCCTGGTGTGTTCAACAAGCAGACTGGTGCAGGGTCAGTCTTCTTAATAAGCACTTGATTATTTCATTCCAAAAAAGTTGCAGTATTCTGCAAAGAAACAAATTCCAGTTGGTTTTGAATATACTTTGGTTTCTCCAGGTTTTGTGTTTACTTGTGTCTGATTTAGAAGTTTGTGCATCAGTTTTAATGCCGTTATAGGAATAATTCGGCCAAAAATGTTATTCTTGCAATTTTCACCCTGCGCCAAATGCAGCCTATTAGCCAAGACATGTTTGGTGTCCGAAGTTGGCTTCTTTAGTTTTGTCCTGTGTAGCTAATAGTTACCAGTTTAGCATTGTACAAACTGCATGCCTAAATCATCACACACTTGCCTCAAAATACATAATTCGGCCCAGTAATAGCATTTGTACATAAACATCATATCATAAGAAAAGAATAAGTCCGTATATTCCGCCTTAAAACTTTGGACCACACCTCCCACCTGCGTCTGATGCTTGCGCGGACTGAAACCGATGCTAAACTGGTACCTATAAACTTCTTCTAAAAACTAAAGAGGTAAACTTCCGACACCAAACATGCCTTGGCTGATCGGCTACATTTAGCGTATGGGTGAAAATCGTGGAAATGTAATTTTTAAGCTGAACTGTTCCTTGATATGAAACAGATTAAAAGAGTGTAGTGAAGTCTCGGGGCAGCGAATCCATGGCACTCTAGTTTGACAATGTTTCATTAATGAGTTCGATCAAATCAAACGCCTTCATCCTGCTGCGTTTATTCACATTTTCAAAATTCAGTCTATGGACGCCACCCGTTCTTCAAAAGACGCAGCATTACAAAGTGTTGCATCAGAAAGTTCTGCATATTGAACACACCCCGTTCTTTTATATTACCCACTGACCTTATGGTATCACAAGGTCAGCATAATGCCCTAAAAGCAAAAACACACACGCATTAATGTGCTAGCGCGTATGATCGGCTGCGTTTGCAACGGATGGCATATTGCCAAATGCATTTGCTGTCTTTTCCACCGAGTGAGGATTGAAGAAGTCCTAATGAATTTAAATTCATTCTGTTTCCTTTCCCTAAGCCCCTACCCGAGCCATCACCCCGAATTAAACAGCACCTCCCCCATGAGTGCCAAGGTCCCCCCTCAAATAATCTGTTGCAACCTCCAGCAAAACACACCTCTCTTATGATTTTTTCTTTTTGTTGTTTCCTTTTTTTTCTTTTTTTTTATATTTTATTTGAATTCTCTCTCAATTTCTTTCTTTAACATGTCTTTTATTTAACCTTCTAACCCTTCTCCATCCGGGTCCCTTCCCTTCTTCCTGTCCCTCCACCTGTCCTTCCCGACACCTCTTCCTCTCCATCCTTCCCTTCCCCTCCTTCCTTGTACAGTTTAGAGACCGCCAAATCCACCGCCCAGTCCTCCTCCATGTCGAGCCCCATAGAGCTGAACATGAGCTTCACCCAGCCCGCCTCCCCTGCATCGTCCTCCGCCGCAGCCCTGGCAGCGTTGGGCGCTCTGCCCCACGCTCCAATCCTGGGCGCCCCCTATGCCCTCCCCCTCTCCAGCCTCCTGGGAATGAAGTCCGTCCCCTTCCTGACACTCTCGGCTCCCGCCGGCACAGCTGCAGCCGCCGTCGGCGCTCCGACCCACGCCACCCTGGCGTCCTACACGGCCAAGATCTCTTCGGCCAACGGCATCAAGAAACCCGAGCGCCAGAAGTTCGCACCCTACTGACCCTCGCCCCGAGAGACACAGCAGAAATCCGGCGCCTCTGTTAAAAAAAAAAACCCAGGAGTTCCTTCACTTTTACTTGTTGTAGCCGTGTAGTCGAAAGAGACTTTACCCCTTTTTTCATTTCGTTTTGCTTTGTTTTGATATAGCTTGTTATGTAGCTTGTCCTGAAAACGACTCTACTAAGAAACTAGGAGGACAATAGCATATTTAAATAGTCCTATTTATGTTTTTTGGGTTTTTTTTCCGGCTGATGTAGCCTCTAAAGCCATAGCTTATTCCTAACCCTAAATTTTCTCACGAATCCTAATACTCATCTACTGTCTGTATTATTTATTTATTAATGATTACGACATATTCCCACAAAGACTTTATAAAAAATGAGACACTGGTGACTGATGCTAAAACACTTCTGTATCAGCTTTTATACAACGATATCTGTGTATGCCTCTGTATACAAACTTTCTCATTTTTTTAAGACTCTAAACTATATATATATTAAAAAAAATTGAAAAAAGTTTTTAAGAAGTCGACAGGTTTAAACACTCGCTTTGTGTTCTGTTTTTTTATGTGTTTCGTCAC
Organism: Olivaichthys viedmensis; assembly: GCA_028565825.1. Lineage (NCBI taxonomy): Eukaryota > Metazoa > Chordata > Actinopteri > Siluriformes > Diplomystidae > Olivaichthys > Olivaichthys viedmensis. The sequence goes on from JAOUQW010000001.1 coordinate 14,031,517, forward strand.
ATTTGTTTGAAAAATGGCTTATTTATTTTATTTATTACGACGACGACTTTTGTTTTACGATCAATGTTCGTTTTTTACCCCCCGTAACCGGCACACAGCGGTTTCGGGCCCTTTCGCAGATTTACAGATATACCCTTTCCTCACTCTACACTTCAATTACAGAGATTCTTCCTTGTTCAATGGAAAGTGTATGTGGCCGTATTATGTCATGTTATAAACTAATTAAACAGTCGGTCCTTATGTTAGGTCCTTTTTCTTTCAAAATGCCTAAATTGGCATGAAGGCTAAATGGAGAGAATTGGGTGTGTTTAGAGAGGCCATGACTTACATGGTGAGCTCGTCAGAAGCTAAAGCTGCATGTTGACATGACCCACCCAGACACACCCACACACACACACACACACAGTGTAACACAAAAGCAATACTGGACTAAACATGTTGATTTTACTCACAGACCTGAACATAAATGTGCATCAACTGTAGCTATTCTAATCATGACTGTTTTCATTCACAAGAGTTTAGTACATAGACCTCATTTAGTTCTGTTCTATTTTTTAATTTGAATAAATATATGAATATAACTCACTTATTTTTGTAAAGCCAGATCTTATGGACTAAATGTGGCCACGATTACTCACCAATTCATCCGTTTTGATGTGGTTAATCTCGACCCTGTGTTCGTGTTTCGTTTTTTTTCTCTCTCTCCTTCTAACACGCCTTACATAGTCATTTGCATGAATTCAACTTGGCGTCTATGCAAAACATTTCTCGATGGTTCAGCGAGGTTTCCTGTGTCACGCCTCATCGACAGCCCCAAGTAACCCAAGGGCTACGCCAAACGTGAACGACGAGGCGGAGCACGGGAAAGAGCCGTGATGCTCTGATATTGAACCGTGCGATATATATATATATACTCTATATATTTGTTGTATTCTATCCATTCTCTCATTCCAGACGTTAACACATAGTAACCACCACTTTATACCTGTATAAAATGGCACATGCATTGCTCTATGACATGCGACATTGCACTTGAACGTGATAATTCCACTACGGCCAAATGAGAATTTGAGTGTGAAATGTTCAACTGCTTGACTACTCTCTCTAAACGTCCGTTTTTTAATTTGCACCCAGGTCCGACTTCCTGTCGACCCGGCACACGTGTGTGACTCTTGATTTTGCTCCATTCATTAATGCCATACGAACGAATAAAACAATACTGTATTAACATGATTCTGGGGCTTTGTCATTCATTGGATTTGTTATTTGTTTCTGTGACCAGGTAGCAAATTCTAGTTGCTGATATTTGTAAAAAAAAAAAAAAAAAAAAAATGTATTGCATCAAATGTTAGTCTAAAATCTTCTAAAAATGACAGTGTCAACATCAACCCTGGTGTTTTGTTCAATATGTATGGGAATAGACCTTCACAGGCTTGGGGATGCTCCTGTGCACAGGTAGGAGTGTAAATAAGACATGGCGGGATTTGACAAGGACTAAAATCCCCTTTTTTTTGTAATTTTTCAGTACTTTTATTTCACCTTGTTACTCTCAGGTCAAAATAAGCTTTCCTGATATGTGTAATATTAATAGGATTGATCTTTTTTAAAGGTTAGTTAGAGAAATTAGACAAAGAACATCATCATGGTTTAATATCATTTTAGTATTGTTCCAGTTTTTTATAAAAAATTCAAATGGGTCATTTTTACCGCAACACAACACCTAAAAACTACTACAGGAGGACAATGGCGTATTGAAATCGATTTATATATGTCTCTAAAGCCATAGCCTATTCCAACCATACATTTTCTTCCAATCCAACTCATCTATTGTCTGCTCTTATTTATTAATGAATATGACGTATTGTATTAAACACATATTAATACTTTTATACATTGATATTTGTGTGTGCTTCTTTTTACACACATCTAAAATCTGTTTAAAGGGACATGATGTAGAAGCAATACACAAAAATTATAACATAATTAACAATGAGTGAAAACTAATGGTGGGTTTTTTTTTAGCATGATTGTTACGTCATTAAGCGACTTTATTTCTCTGAGCTTCATAGTGTTTTTTTTGTTTTGTTTTTTATCTCAGTCAGTATGTAAGATTAAAAACACTCCTAAAACACAAAAGCTGGAACCTAAACTTACATTTTTTCTATTTGTTTTGACTCAGCTTACATAAATAGTTTGCCCAAAAATTCCATTGTGCAAACCTATACGCTTCTCTTACTTGGTGGCAACATTAGCCTTGTAGCTTCAATGCAAAACTAAAGAAGCAAACTTCAGACACCAAACATTGGGAAATTTTATTTTAAATTTCATTTTGGGCCGCACCGTTCCTTGAGTAGCCTTTACTTACGGTGCATTTGCATTTGAGAGGCATAGTGATTGATAACATAATACACCTTTCATGGAGCAGCCACAAATGTAAATATTAGTAGAACTGACTTATTCATTTATAATTCCACATAATCCCGACCCCCCAAAGACACACCCAACCATGCTGCTGCCGTCAACATGAAAAAAAAAAAAGAGAGACAAAGACAACACTACAACGCCCGAGATGAAAGCCTTCTATGAATAAGCTCACACTTCAACAGCTGCTCAAATGCAAACAAATTCTTCCAGGCGGCGTGAAGGGGATATCCTGGGCGTGTGCGTGTCTATGCGAGTTTGTGTGTGTGTGGGAGGGAGGTGTAATGACAACCCTCCAACACTCCCTGTGTCACATAAAAAGACACTGAAGCTGCCTACATATACAATCATCCCAAGCATCCTGCAGAAGAAGAGCACTTTGTTCTGGTCCTCCACCCGTGCCTGTTGTAACCGACAGCCTCTGTTTCAAATCGGAGAACGTCCCGAGACAAAGGCCTGAAAAGTCACCGAGCAATTTAGCGAGGCAGTAACCTCGTCCAGGCGATGTTTGGCGTAATAATTACAATTTACCAGCAATTAGAGACAAGCCGGAGACAAAGGAGGCTCGAAATGGAAGCCGCTAATTATATGATGAGGGCCACTCAGCTGTCGACAGCCTCCGCTGAACATAAGTGTGGCCTGGCACCATCGAGGAGCCATAAACTGGAAAGAACAGAGCCGTGCACCGGAGAACCAGAATAGTGCTGTAAACTGGGGTTAAAAACAGAGATCAGTGCACTGGAGTTAAGCTCAGATTTTAGAGAACAGAGATCCCTGCACTTGAGAAGTTAAAGAGGAGGCCGAGCTCAGTTACACACACACACACACACACACACAGTGGGGTCACAAATAGCGCTGGATGAATGGTATAATGGCTCCTGTATAAAGTAATTCAGACATAAATCCTTCATCATGACACTATAAAAACAAGTGAAATATAGAAAATATTGAAGTAGTGAAGTACTATAGTATAACTGCTTGATTAAAGGAATAGTTCATCGAAAAATCAAAAACGATTTACAGCTTACTCAATTAGCCAAGACACGTTTGGTTTCCTGGAGCTACGAGTCTAATATAGCTAACAAGTCGTGGAAGTCTCTTTTCCGTAAATACAGGCCCAAATCTTCATACTTGCTTCAAATGACATTGTCAAGCTTCATGATCTCATTTTTAAAGAAACGATTTTGTAAAATAGCAGCGATATTTACAAATCCATATTTACAAATTTAAGTTCAAAGTGGAACTATATCATCATCCGCATCACTTCCGGCTTTCTGGTATAATTACACCTTCAAGAGGCGGAAGGTGGAATATATACCAGATAGACGGGACCTAGGGGGTGCGTTGTAAAATGTCATATGTAAACGCAACCACAAGTATGGATTAATACCAAATTGTGCTCGAAAAAAAAAAAAGGGATTCTGGTTGTCCAAGATGGCTGCCTTCATAATGCTACAGTGTTTAGCTACATTATATTTATATAGCTACATGATTATAGATTATTTTAGATGGTCATACTGTGTCCTAAACCACATGACCGCATGATATTACTGAAGAACTGGATGCAGATTGAGGCAGATATTTACAGAAAAGATTTAGGGTGCAACATTAGCCTCATAGCTCCAGTGCAAAACTAAAGAAACAAACATCAGACACTAAACTAGTTGGCTGATTGACTACATTTTGGATATTTTTTTTGCCAAACCATTACTTTAAATTACAAACACTTGTAGCATATCTCACAAGTCGGCAGTTAAAAAGTTAAAAGTTGTCTAAAAAAAAATTATTGTTAACTTGCTTTTTCCACATAATAATACGCTCAAACATACAGCCTCTTTTTTCTGAGTTGATTTAATTCTGTTTCTGGCTTGCACGTTCTTTCATCATAACCTCGATTATGTGGTTTGTTAAAGATTTTAAAGAGGGGCATTTAGCCAAGTGTCAGGGACATTTCTATTCTTAGCACAAAGCCAGGGTGCAAAGATGTGCTGTACTTTTAATTCAGTGCAAGACTGAAATAGCACATGAAATGCATTCGAAAGATAAGAAAGATCAAATGCAGGCTGGTGCCTTTGGTACGGATGGCTTGTTAGTGAATTTACCATTTTACGAGAGTGTGTTACTATGATTGACAACTAGCCTATAGGCTCATGGCAGAGGTGGTTATGGACGCTGAATAAGATCATAAAATAGGGAAGCTGCTCTGTAATGCTAGAAACGATGACATACTGCTAATACGGCGATCTCATTCATTGCTGACGGATGGTTGCACTGGTCGATTGGACTTTTCTATTATTTCTTATTGATTGCACTTAAGCCCAAGACTCGGAATACATTTCTACTGAAGACCTAAAAAATTCCACTGACTCAGATTGACTTATTTCCTCTCGTTTATTTTGTGTTTCGCTTTTTTTTTTCCACTACTGAGTCTTCTTCGTCATACAGGCTTCAATTCATGGTTTCTGCTTAGTCATAAGAATACTGAATAGACCTAAAAATGACAGAAATGTAGTCGTGTATTCAGAAGAAAAGTATTTTTTTTCTTGAGTGAGCTACTCGCTACTGTAATTAAAGGCCTTTTCAATGTGCAGTCACTTTTTATTTTTAAAAGTCAGTCATTTTTTATTTTTGCCAGACACTCTTGAGGCCAACACTGAAAGTCATAATTTACATCATTCAATTCAATTTTATTTGTATATCGATTTTAACAATAGACATTGGCACAAAGCAGCTATACAGAAATCCGAATGTAGATCTAGATCCCTAATGAGCAAGCCAGAGGCGACAGTGGCAAAAAAAAAAAAAACATGATTCCTCAAGTAGAACATGTTCCTGGATCAACATGCTCTTCCTTGAATAACATTCCTCTAACTGTGATCTGTCATCTGATGGCAAATCTATTACGTAGTTAGCTAACGTTAGCTAGACAGCTATGAATACAAAGCACTAGGAGGCGTCATTTAAATGAATGATGCAAGAGGCTTCAGTATTTTCAAGAATAATTTTTTATGAACTGAAATACGGAGCTACACAATAGCGTTCCTGTCTGGAAAATGGCGCATTTTGGAGGGAATTTGGCTCAGCTAATGTTAGCTAACTAACATTTCATCAAACAAACAACTGAAGAGCTACTCAATTGCTTTCCTGTCTGGAAAATGGCGCGTTTTGGAGAAAACATTTAAATGGCCCAGCTAACATTAGCTAACCAACATTTCAACAAATAAATAACAACTGAGTGATGCGTCTGGAGGGAATTTTCAAGTGGCTCAAGACTAGTAGAAGTCAGAGGCACACACTGATGACATTAGATCACAGCAATTGGTTAAAAGGAAAGTCGTTCCACCAATAACAAAGGGATGTTGATCCAGGAACATGTCCTACTTGATCTTCAGTAGGTCGTTCTTTTTGACCATCGGAAGGGGGGGGCAGTAATTAAATTAGCTGAATACATGATCCAATGTACCTATTAATAACTGAATGACTATCAAAAGATTAAGAAAAAGGCAAACAACTACTGCAGCTCAAATCCGGGAAGGCAACAGTGTCACACATTGTACTTTAGGCCGTGCCTACACTTCACCTTTAATGATCTTTGCAGCAGCTGCTGACGAAAACTCAGCCTTCAGCTTGCAGAAATGAACAGAGATAATACAGCTGACTACGCTTGATCAAATGTTCTCATCTGCTTTACTTACTAGCCTTTATTTCTAACTTATTTTAAATGAACATCATCATTATTTAGGCTGCTAACTTTCAATGCAGATTAGTAGAGTTATAAACATATTCCTTCACTCATTATTTAATCTTTTAATTCATTTATCCCTCTATTAACTCGTTCTCAATGATGTAACTGATTCATGCCGAATAATTAAATTTAAACAGAATAATCTGCATACCAAAATAAAATCAGTCTGCTTTTATTTATTTTTTTAAAAGCTTATTTAGGCTAATTGAAACTGTACATTTTACTTTTGCACGTTATACAATGAATCATATTTCTACCTATGGGATATTTTGTTAAAGTCAACCTAAACTTTTTAAAAAGTGGGGGGTTTTTGGGGTTTTTTATGATTAAATTATTTTAGGGGAATTACGACGAGTGTGCAGAGGCTGGTCAAAGTGTAAAAATTTAAAGTCCTGTGTTTTTCCCGCATTCTGGAACAGGAGCTGAAAATCTTATTGGAAACTCTGCGTTAGTATTGAACACGTGACAGACAAGTGGGGACTTCAACCATGCTAACCTTACATCAGTACTGCCTAAATTTTATCAACATGTGAATTTCGCGACCCGTGGAGCAAACACACTGGACCTTGTTTACACCAACATTCATGGT
>JAOUQW010000001.1:14038371-14048618 GCA_028565825.1 Olivaichthys viedmensis
CTCAAACTGGTTTCATGAACATGACAATGAGTTCAGTGTTCTTCAGTGGCCTTCCCAGTCACCGGATCTGAATCCAGGAGAACACCTTTGGGATGTGGTAGGACGGGAGATTCACAGCTTGAAAGTGCACCTGAAAAATTTGCAGGAATTGCGTGATCATGTCAACATGGACCAGAATCTCAAAGGAATGTTTCCAACATCTTTTGGAATCAATGCCACGAAGAATTGAGGCCGTTTTGAGAGCAAAGGGAGGCCCTACCCAGTATTAGTATAGTGTTCCTAATAAAGTGTTCGGTGAGTGTATATGCGTTTTTACGCCTACCTATGTTATATGCCACAGAGGCATCCGCATGCTACATTCACGTTGGCACTTACGACAGTCACAGTCTGATATAATTTGCAGTTTTGCTGAGCTTTGCACATTATGCCACCTAGTTCATCTTAATGATGCTCCTGCTGTCCTGTGTAATCAGTGCACGCTGTTCTATGTATTTAATGCAATGGCTGCACAGTTTTTACACTTGTCTTTGCACTCGTGTTACACCGTCACACATTTTGCACTTGATGTAGTCCTATGTATTATACACTTTATATATATATATTTTGTGTTGCATCATGGTCCTGCAGGCTCAATATTTCATCCCACTGTGTACATGAATATGGATGGTATATTTTGACATATTAAAAATAGATTATAAAAAGGAACAGAAAAGAAAAGAGCTCCCTGGAATGAAAACACAACATGGCAGAGACACTGGGGACATTCACGCAAGGTAGCCCCTCCGCTTCCCTTTGGCTCAAAAGAGACCATAATTCATACCTTAAAAATGACCCTGTCATAACTGACCACCCAATGCTCTATCCCTCTATTCGTTGATTGTGTTCCTGTTGATGTCTGACACGGTGACCCAAAATTGCGAATTTCCAGCATAACACTCATCATCTCTGAGATGTTAAGACGCCTGCTGGTTGATAGAAACACTTCTGATAGCATAAGCCTTACAGAAAACTCTCTTTCAGACCATGCAAAGGACTTCTTAACCTAGTCAAAATAACTTACTACATGAATATCTGCTTAAAGGAATACTCCAGCGTATTTCAACCTAATCTCTATATACTGCACCTATAGCGTATGTGCGATTCCTGTACTGAGAAAAGGATAGAAAACCTGTTTACTCAAAACACTTATAATGGACGTCTAAGGGCAGTTGTTGAGTCGCGTTCAAAATACAAAAATTCACTACTACAACCGTTACACGTTAACAATAAAGCTATTCTTATGTAGCTTTTTTATTCAATTTTCCAACACTGGAGCAATACAGTAAGAAGCCATTCTGGTTACTTACATTTTCCCAAAGGTTTTGTGGTATCCATGAGCCATCAGGCCGAAACTAAAGCACTAAAGTGTCTCCGTTGGTATCGCATGACCACAAATTCTTCATCTCAACTCTGAAAGGGCGAATTATACAGATTTAAAGCTTAATTAATGAACACATTCCACAAAAATGTTTCACATAAATGTTTATTAGCGGCACAACAACTACCCTTAGACTTCCATTATAAACGAGTTCCTAGTAAACATGTTTTCCGTTCTTTTTACAGTACAGGAAAACAGTTCGAAATGATTGTCCATGGTAATCACACATTCACTACAGAAGCGGTAAATAGAGATTAGCTTGACAAAACACTAGTGTATTCCTTTAATAGCCATAAAATGATTAAACGTATATATTGATTAATTGTATAACATGCAAATGAAATCACTAGTGAAGACAGTTTTCTCACCAATAAATATACATAATTAACTGGCAACTCAATGTATATATGTATATATTTAGTTGACATTTGATTAAGTACATTGATCTAGTAGCCTAATAAATTAGTAACTCAGTGTAGAGGTCATGGAGGTTTGGAGTTAATTTTCATAAAGCATTTGACTTCTAGACTAAGTACGTGAGTTTAGGCCTGGCCTATTTGGGAAAATTGGGGTAAGATGAGCTAAAGTCAGTTTTCTGGACACAGATTAAGCAAAGATCTGGTTATAATATGAAAATGCATTTATAATGACAGCTCCTACATCAGTACTCTTGCTCTCAATTGTGAAATTCAAACCCTGACATATTGGCAAGCGTTGAGAGATACATACACTAGGTCCAAAAATAACAGAAGGAAACACATGGATACTATTTTTACTGACAGCTTTAGCAGAACTACAGACGATGCCACTATTGCATCAGATTAAGTCATTTTTTTAAAGTCGTGTCTTCATAACATGCTTTCCATAGCTGCATTGGGGAACACCATTACAAACCAGTACATTCAGATAGTAATGGCTGCTTCACGAGTTCTTTGTTAGAATCGACATGAAGGTAAGGGGAGCTAAGGGCGGGCTCATCTGTCCAGATCTGGTTCCCTCTCTCGTGGCGCAGGGCCACGTTCAATTGATTTTTGCCCTCTTTAATGGATTTCATTGGAGCTCCTCACCATTCCACATTAATATTTCATTACTTTTGCCTTCCATTTCCTGAGCTTTAAGAGCACCAGGCTGGCTTACAGTGAGTGCTCTGGGTCGATGGGCTGCTACCAGGAACTTCTGCGTGCGTGCGTGCGTTCACACACACACACACACACACACACACACACACACAGAGACATACACATATACACACAGAGACATACACATATACACACAGCCATCTTTCCCCCATGGGACCACCGGGCGGCGCGCCATCGATCAGGAACGTCGAAAAGAACAAAACAATAAGGTAATGAGATTCGCGGTACGACGAGGACAACACAGCCAACATCATCTTGATAAGCACTTGTTACATGTTATATAGGAAAGACAAAATGGCAGTACCCAAACAGACTGACATTTCTTACCCAAGCAAAGAGAATTAAATTAAATTATTCAAGCATGTTATTCTATTCAGTGATTAATTGGCTGCGATGTTCATAATCATTCTTGATGGTTTGAAACAGGATTTTATTGATGTTCAGCTCATTAAGGTGCATGAAACGGTTCAGTCATCTTTTTCTTGTTGCATTTTTATAACAGATTGTGTTGAAATGGTGTAATGGTTGTGTGTGCAGGTGCAGTGGTGCGCACTAAGTCAATCAGACATATACAGGTCAGAGAGAATGCTGCCTCAGCAAGGCAAGATGCTTTCAAATATAGTTCAAAAACACATCCATCAAACACATATAAAATGCATAATTGAGGATTCACTTTTTTGGAGGTAGATACTATATGTCTAATAATGGAATAACATGTTAGGAAGGATTCTGGTCTTCATTTTAATGGAGTTATAAAATAATTGAAGTTTGGGAGAAATATCAGGCCTGAAACTTCACTTCGCTTCTAGCTAACTGCCTATAAACTCCCATCTTCCATTCGTTCCCCGTGACAAATGTTTCATGCCCACCACCTCCCCGTCTCCTCTCTACTCTTCAATTACTCGTACACCTACAGTTGAGTGCAAAAGTTTGCAGTCAATTCTGGGTGAAAAAATTAAAATGTATCAAATTGTTTTGCACTTTAACTACAAAAAATATAATTCCAAGCTGTTAAAAACAAAATATGGGTGTATCCTGCAACAAGACAACGATCCAAAACATTGGACAAAATCAGCAGAAATTTTTTTTGAAAATGAGTTTTGCCATAACCCCCTCAGTCTCCAGACTTCAGGCAGTGTATGACTGAGATGTCAAGAAGAATGTGTGCGCTGATTTTTTCACCATTATTATCTTAACATACACTACTTGACCATGTTTCTTACTTATGATAATAAAGGTAGTCCAACACAATAAAATGTCTTGTTGCTATAAATCAAATTTCTTTGTCTTCTTCATTTGTCCTAAGGGTTTGGAAACGTTTGCACTCGGCTGCATGTTTCTTCAGCGGAACTCCAGCACAAGTTCTCCAATTTCTCTCCTTTACAGTACAACAATCACTCCCCATACCACCATCAATTAAAGGTGTAGTCTGCACTTGCAAAATACGTACTTAGCAGGTCACGGTAAACATTTCTGTAGGAGTTAATTTAGGCCTGTCTGCTTGAAGTTGTTCTGGGCAGGGCTGCCAGATACCAAAACTCTAACTCTAACTCACGCTCTCTCTCTCTCTCATATATATATATATATATATATATATAAATAATCGGTACGAGAATATATATTACAGCAATGAGAATTAAACCAGTTCATTGACGCACAACATGCATTCATATAGTGAAAGTAAATCTAGATCATTCATTAAGAGCCAATCAGAAGGACGCTGACACATCATAGCAACTTATTTTAATCATGATATTGTGTTTGAGCATGTTAATGGTGATGCATAATGTCTAACGTGCATTTCTCTTCATGCTCCTTCACAAGCTATCATAGCGGCGACTTCCTCGAATGAAATCCTCCGAGCAGTGATGGGTGAATCGCAAAAGAATCGGTTCCTTTTAAACGATTCTTTTAAGCAAATAAAATAAAAAATAAAATAAAAATCAAAAGGGACCCCCCACCAACACCACCATCTGACAAAAGAGAGGCTTTGTCCAAAATAGCATACTAAAATCACTATACCATAGATTACCATAGGCGACGTACTATTTAGTATGGCAGCGTGCGATTTGGGACGTAGTCTATACAGCGCTGATAAGTTAAACCTGTTTTCTAATTGTATTACTTAGGCTATATGTGTGTCATTGCCTAAAATTCGCTTCCTCTTACATAGCTCACATTTTGTACATGATAAATAGGCTACATAGCATGCCATTTTAACTGTCTTAAGTTTCCCCTACACAATTTTTTCTGGATGCTGCTCTGACTAGCAAATCAAAGGAATCAAACTCCCGTGATTCAATTCACTCAAACGTGTTTGAGTGAATAAATCTAACGATTCAGTAAAATGAGCATTATTAAGGGAGGCGCATAATCACAGAATACAAGAGAGGCTAGTGGTGGGGATGCAGGAAAAAATATATTTCACCCTTTTTCATTCCAGTGAAGACCATCATATTAATGTGTACCGTTTTTAAAGTCAATAGCATTTGTTCTTTTCATTTATTTTTTCATTAATCATTTTCCAGTTCTAACCTCCACATGAAGTGCTTGGCATTTAAAAAGTGCATTAATCTTTTTGGGTTTTTTTTTAATACCATATTTGGAAATATGTGAATGGTGTGTAAATCATATTCGGTCATATACTTAATAGTTCTCTAATGTCCCACAGTCTATATAGTCCTACAGTCTATAGTAAAATTGTTAATTTCACATTGTAAATATTTAATTGCCAAATAAAAAGAAAACTGTGAATCGTGCCACTGAATGCTTTAGTTACAACTAGTAAAGAGCAATGTTATAGAGATTTATTGAAACCTGCACAGTTAACGTTCCAGACAGTGTTCTTTTGGCAATAGGCATTATCCGTGTCAAAGAGTGGTTTACTGGATGCACCGTCAATGTGAAGTCATCAGAGTCTTTAGCGTTAGAAAGAGCTCTGACCACAACAAATTATGTCCTACTTGTTAGGAAACCAAGTGCATGGGGCTTTGTGTCACCAAAGCAATGGAAATAATCCTCCACAGGTCAAAAACTAAAGTTGAAATAATTCATCCATGCCCAGCTCCATTCCTGGAGTTCCACCTCCCTGCAGAGTTTAACTGGAGTTTAATACCTAGCTCCAACATGTGGAGGCTATTAAAACACCATAATTAGCTGGATCAGGTGTGTTAGGTTTGGGCTGGAACGAACCTCTGCATGAAGTTAGATCCCCATGGGCTGGTTGGATAGCTATGGCCTAAATGAACTGGATTCTCCAATACATTATAAAAATAAAAAAAATTTAAAGACAGAACCCAGTGACACATAATATGTTGCGTTTGCCTGTCAGATGAAACACTCTGCAAGGAGATGACTAGCATTTGCCTGAGCCTTTTAATCATTGACGCTGGTCCACTCTAGAAGGCTTTTCAAAAAAGATCCATTTTGGCTAAGGGTTCATCTCCAACTCTAGCAGCAAGTTCTCAGGCTTTAATCCAAACCTGACACTTCAATTAAATCTGGAAACTTTTGATTGGTGTGATAATTTCATGAAAAGAAATAGGGATTTCACATAACACCCTCTTGCCAAAGTTGGCAGGACGCTGCATGTTGGGCTGCAAGTGTCCTTTTAATTTAAATCTTACACGTCTTCCAATTCCAGAAAAACTTCTAAAACCCTAAAGCAGCAAAGGTTTTTTTTTATTTTTTATATTGGTTCTCATAATGAACTGATTGGAATTATAACAAGGGTCACTGGCTGGCATTTCTCACATTGCTTTCATTTCTAAAGCAGCTTTAAAAAAAATAAAAAAATCCCTCATGTGGCCAGTCTCTTATGGGAAAAAACACTATCCCTAATCTAAGTTTTAAATCCCAGTTTTAGATACACCATGTTCTACCTGTATGAACTCGTCAGCTAATTATCCAAGCTTTCTTAAGCTTAACCAGTTGAGCTAGAAAACACAAACATATGAAAAGCATGTGCAAGTCATTGCTACACGTTCTATAAAAGTAAGTTTCACTAGGAAACTTGGCAGCACCATCTTTTTTTTTTTTAAATACATTTTTAGTCTTGGATTAAATGCAACAGAAGTCTTAGGGAGTCTGAGGGATACCTTGTGAAGCACCAAAATCACAGCAGAGAGGCTTTATTATTGCATGAATTGCATTTGTAATTACATTTACTCATTTGGTAGATTTTTTTTTTTTATCCAAAGCAATTTACAAGTGAAACAGATTACAATCCAATCCATAAATTTGAAAAGATGATGGCTAAGGGTTTTGCTCAAACTATGGTTCTCTGGCAGTTCTGGGATTTCAACCCACAACCTTCCAGTCACTAGAACAGAACCTTAAACACTGAGTTACCACCGTCACACCTACTATCAACAACAAAGTCTCGATTAGCAGAAATTAACTAACAGGGCTGCACTATAATGCTAAAATGTTAATCTCTGTTGAAATGCTCAACATTGAAATCATGATTATCACAATTATTTAGCCAATTTAAAAACAAAATAGTTTTACTGCATTATATCGCTTTAAATCACAAAAGAATATTGTACATTATTAGCATATTTTTCTTCTAATGTATAACTCTTTAAATTAGAATAAGACTGCTCCTTAATTACATTAATTGGGTGGATCCTGTTTATCCTAAAATAAACACAAGCAGACTCAAAATAAACAAATCAATCAGTATGCCAATATGCAAATCATAGCTATCCTACTTTTAATGGGAAGCTTGTGATTTCACGCACCGAAGTCAATAAAAAAAAAAAAAACATCTAACATTAGCCAGTTAGCTTACCGTAGCAGAAGCACATCAATATCGCAGTTCATCATGTTTAATTAAGGAAGCCAAGAATTGTGATCACGATTTAAATACGAATAACCGTGCAACCCTTGGCTAGCAATGGCGGAAATTACATTAGGATGCTTTTCAGGATGTGGATTAAGTCTACACTAAAGCGGGCTTTAGACGAAACTGGACTAAGATATGGCAAAACCATGGTTAAATGTGATTATTTCAGGTCTAACCTCAACAAAGGTCTGAGAAGGTCGGCCATTATCAAGTAACATAGTTCAATTAAATGATAAGGCTGAAATTAGTTCGCAATAAGGTCAATTACATAAGGATGTTTTTTAGGATATGGACTAAGTCTAGACTAAAGAGGATTTTACATTAAACAGGGTAAGCGTTTGGCACAAGCACATTTAAATGTGATTTTTTTATTCCAGGTCTAACCTGAACAGATGCCTGAAACACGCTCACCCAACACAGACTATATTATATGATGAACTAAGCAGATATTAACTGGCTCTAAGGTCACTGATGTTGGAGTGCTTTTCAGGACATGGAACAAACCTAAACTAAAGAGGATTTTCTATGGACGCCCCCCTATAACAGCAGTATTCAGCTTGTCTCTCTGGCTAAGAAGGCAGGTAATTCTAGAGCAGCTTACCCGGCCTTTTTTAGACCTTTTTTTTGTTTTGTTCATGTAACAGGCAAACACAAAGCCCTTTTTACAAACACCAGAGTAAGCTTCTCTAGAATTACCTCCCTTCCTAGGGGTGAGCAGCGCACTTAATTAACCAACGTGTCACTCATCGCCGAGCAAGACGCTGAAACAAGACGGGTCTGGACAATGAGACACACAGCGGGTTCACATCCAGACAACTGGATCAATTTAGATTTACCAGCCTAAAATATTTATGAGTACAATTATCTAATATTGCGTGATGGGCTTTCAGGACTCAAACATGACTGCTGACATGAGTTCAATGTAAAACAGACGAAGCACAACTGAAGCACACCATGATATTGGCCGCTAATCATCTGGCAACCACTGTGCTTCATTAGTATTTCATATTTTTGCTTTCACAAGAAAACCGCTCTCCAAAAATACCCCAGGTGAGAAGAAAACTCTCTGGGTTTTCCACTTGACCTAATTATCACAAAGCTATTGAAGTTGTTTAGACATCTTTAGTTCCAACAGGTCTAAAATGCCCACCATAACGGTAGGATTTCTAAAGAAATTAAAAAAGAGGAACATGGTAGCAATTATTTCAGGATGCAAAACTCAATGGCTTAGAGCAGTATTAAAGGAACAACTGGGCAGAAAAACAAAACAAAACAATTATACAAATTACCCCAAATGTAGTCGATCAGCCAACAGAAGTCCAAAGAGGAACTATATTATCATTCGTATAACTACCAGCTTTCTGGTACAATTATCACCTACTGTGCCTGTTTTCAAACAACCTCGCCTCCTGTTGTCTTTGATTGTGCTGATTGATACCAGACGTTACCAAGTTATCCCGGTTGTCAAAGATGGCTGCCATAACGTTAAGTGTTCAGCTACACATTACAGCTTTGTTCATTTTTCTAGATTACAGTACGTCATACTGTGTCCTAAACCATATCGGCAAACATGTGTGACATTACTGAATAATTGGATGCCGTTTGAGGCAGATATTTAAAGATTTTGAGTCAGACAAACTTCCATTACGATTGCTATTAGCTATAATTGCCTCATAGCTATAGTGCAAACTAAAGAACCAAATTTCGGACACCAGACGGGATTGTACCAAAAATGTCATTAGATAATTAGATAGTATACACATATCGAGACCTTGGAATTATAAGGTTCTATGACAATTATGTGACTTGAAACATTTTAAGCCATAGTTTGGATTAAAAATAATGTCAAAGCAGATTCTAATTTAAACTTCATATTTTTAAGATATATTTAATTCATATTTTGGTGTAAAACCTCTCATATTTATATATTCAGTATCATGTAAATAACTAACATTTCTGCCAAAAATGTCTGAAAGAACCTTATAATTCCAAGGTCTTGATATCTGCACCCATGTATATATGATTACATAGAATTGAAGTTTAACACCACTTAAAGCCTTGTTGTTATTGCCTGTTATTTTTCATTTGGAACCTAAATTAATATTCAAATTCAGTCTCAACTGCTGTCTTTTAATGAAAAAACCGCAAAAAAGACACGTGATACGAACTTCATGAGTAATACATCCTCAACACACAAACTGCAGTGGAGATTTAAGTGTCAAATGTTAATTTCTTGCAGCTTAATAATGTACGATCATTAGCTCGGTGCTTAATATGCACTGCTGCATCTGTCCCCTAAAGCGACTTCCCACTCACACAGCAGGGCCGCGTTTGAAGCACAGCGCTGAACTGAACCCGAGGCCGACTGTGGGACCACACTGGCATCTAGTGGCTATTAACATTAGAAATAAACAAGTCAAAACAGTGTACACTTCTCAACCTGACTTCCTTTTCTCCTGATACGCTGTCACTTGTCTGGCTCGGTTGCCTGGTTACCACTGACCTTCACGTTACGGTTTTAAAGAAAGGATGCGGATGAGGTAGCTGTGGCGACGTGATACATACGCTCACCCCTGCGATGCCGAGCTTGAGGTATTTGGCTTCGTTATCTGCGGCGAAGGATGCTTTTGAGGTCGAGGTTGTGATGCAAAGCCACTAGGTTTGGGAATTAAAGGACGAGAGCTGGGACAGGATTAAAAACAAGAATTTGAATGTTTACTTACATTTCTTTTCATACATAGCATACATCGTTCAAACACAAGAGTAAAAAAAAAAAAAAAAAAAAAAAAAAAAGCTGCATGTGGGAAAAAAAAGGGGGGTGGCTGGGAACGGCTGAAGAACGGAA